>JBAMJR010000454.1:572500-577500 GCA_038501785.1 Myoxocephalus aenaeus | reverse complement strand
GGTGCGGTTTAGAGCATCGTCCCAAGACAGTTATTTGTGAGTGTATATGTGGTACATACGCCTATGAAATGTTGTATATCTATGTTGAACGTACTGCGAGGGCTGCTTTGTTGAATTGAGTTGAATTTTCTCCTTAGAAGTGCATTGGTCCTTTTCTTCTGAACACAATGAGATATAAACAAGCTTTTTATACATTGTGATGGAATTGAACCCGTAATGATCCACAGAGGATTTTGTAAAAATCGAAGCCAGCATTTAGGAAGATTTGAGGAAAAGATTGTTTTTCACAAAATCCAAAATGGCGGAAATTCTAAGTAGGCGGAGCTTAATGCGGCGATGTACTTTTTTGTAGAGCAGACACAACCGGACATGTGTGCTAAATTTCAGGTCAATTGGTGATAGGGGGAAAAAACTGTGGGCGTTCACAATTCACAGGTTGTCAAAAAAAAAACGTTTTGTAGGGGGCGCTATTTGACTTCCTGTACGGTTTAGAGCATGGTCCCAAGAGGGTTATTTTTAAGTTTACATGTGTTACATATGGCTACCAGGTTTCATACATGTAGGTCAACCGTAGCGCTGGGGCTGCTTAATTGAATATTTGTAGGGGGCGCTATCGAGCCGGATCGCGATTTTGAAGCATTAAAATCATATCACGTAACTACATCTTTGCCTGTCAATGTGGGTGCCAAGTTTAGTTACTTCTCGAGCATGCTTAGTCCCTCAAAAGTACCTTCGTTGTTGACCGCGAAGGATGGGGCGCCACGGCAACAGCGTTTCACGAAACATCAAAAGCTTTGGGGGATGGCGTCATGAAAGTCTTATGTTTGTCTACGAGTAATTTGGTGTCGATCTAATCAACCTACTGAGAGAAGCTAGCCAAAGTATAGAACATTTTTCTTTCTGTTGCCATTAGGTGGCGCTATGACTCAAATTAAAAATTAGACATCACAGGTCTTCAGGCCTGGAGTCTCATCAAACATGTGAAACCTGGAATGGATCTTTTTATGTGGAGTCGAGTTACATCGGTTTATTCGTGCACGGCGAAGGATCAAACTTCCGCGATGGTCCCACGCGACGCCGTTCAACGGATCCTTACAATCTTCAAGGTGATGCATTATCAATGTCTTAAGTGTCTTCCGAACCATTTGGAGAGGGATGTGGATCATTTGTGAGGAGCAAGGTATACAAGTAGAAAACATGTAACTTCCTGTTGCCTCTAGGTGGCGCTATCACTAGGATTCAAAATGATCACATGGATGTCTTCAGGGTCAGGAGGTCATGACATATGCGAAATATGGAGCAGATTACATCATGTATGGCCGAGTTAAAACAACTTCCATTTTCATGGAAAATGGTGTCTCTTTGGCGCTGCTCTGCGCTCACATAGTTCGATATTTTTGAAATCCTTTCATAACTTTTCCCTGCAAAGGTCTCAACATCATATTGCCCGAATGTGAAATCAATCGTGTTTAATCTCTAGGAGGAATTTGTCACAATACGATGCCTGAAATTAAGGAAAATGCCAAAATTGAGCTATTCACTGTAGCGCCCTCTAGTGTTTGAAAATTCTGAAATAATTTGGGTACGTTAAGGGACACAATGTTGACATATGCTACAACTTTTGTGAGGATAGGCAAAGTGATTTGGAAGTTATGTGTATTGACATATTGAGCCACGCCCCTAAGAGTTTCATTGGTTAATAACTTCTGAACGCAATGACATATAAACAAAGTGAAAACTGTCGTTTGATCACATTGAACCAATGATGATCCACAGAAAGTTTCGTGAGAAATGGACCTAGCGTTTAGGAGCAGTGGGCAAAAATGTGTTTTTTACAAGATTCAAAATGGCGGAAAATCTAATTAGGCGCATTTTAATTTCACGGATGAGTTTTTTGTAGAGCAGTCCCACCCGGACATGTGTGCAAAATTTCAAGTCAATCGGCAAAAGTTTGCAAAAAGCGTGGGCTTTCACAACTAAAGGGGGCGCTAGCGAGCTATTTTTTCCGACTTTTGGCCAACACCCAATTCAGATTGGCACTTTCGCCAAGTCGGATGGGTGTGAAAATTTTGAAGAATGTAGGTTTATCCCAAGCACCTCTTTTCCCTGCATAACCGTGGAGAATAATAATAATAAATATATATATATATATATATATATATATATATATATATATATATATATATATATATATATATATATATATATATATATATATATATACATACATATACACATACATATATATATATATATATATAGATACCCACATATATATATATATACACACACCCATATATATACACACACCCATATATATACACATATATATATATATATATATATACACATATATATATATATATATATATATATACACACCCATATATATACACATTATATATATATATATATATATATACCCACATATACACACACATACCCATATATTAATATATATATATATATACATATATATCAAGGGTGTCCAAACCTTTTTCACCGAGCGCCACAAACAGAAAAATATATGAAAGTCTGGGTCACTCAGGTGAGGTATATCGCAAAATGAATCAAATGAGTTCAATTATGCATATATATATATATATTCTTTTTGTTAAATATATACTATATATATATATATATATATATATGTAAAAAATCACATCAGAGGTAATTAGGCCTTTTCCAAGCTCCAGTAGAAGTCGGTAGGGAGAGAAACTGAAGCTGGTTCGTTAGAGAATCATCACTGCATCTCCATCAGTTCTAGTTCATACTCTCTTCACTTCTTCTGCATCATCAGGAAGGGAGTCGAGAACAGCTTGAATTATTGCTCAATGGCAGAAAGATCTGGGAAGCGCTTATTGAGTTCATGACAGACACATATATCCTCTTTTTCGCAGAAAGGTTGACCTCTGAAAAAAGCTGCTTTGATTTCAGACGTGGGGGAAGAGCAGCGGTGACGTTAGTAGTTGTGTCTCAAAGAGACAAAGCTTCACACAGAACAGGTTCATGTGTGCGTGAGGTTTGGTACCTGGGCTTTGCCTTGCAGGCTCTTGTTCAGTGTGAGATGATGATAAGATCAACTAGAGGCCAGGTCTGCCAACCATAGTGTGTCACTCAGCTCATGAAGAGGTCAAAACTGTTCCAAAGTTAACATGCTTTATGAGAGTCATGGCTTGAAGACTTCTGCATGCCAATATTAACTCATAGTCAGAGCGCCACCTACTGGGAAACTATGGCGATTTTAACTAGAAATGATAAAGAAAATGAAATTTGCCGACTTCCGGTGCGGTTTTCGAGCATCGTCCCAAGACAGTTATTTGTAAGTTTAGATGTGGTACATACGCCTATGAAATGTTGTATATCTATGTTGAACGTACTGCGAGGGCTGCTTTGTTGAATTTAGTTGAATTTTCTCCTTAGAAGTTCATTGGTCTTTTGCTTCTGAACACAATGAGATATAAACAAGCTTTTCATACATTGTGATGGAATTGAACCTTTAATAAACCACAGAAAATTTTGTAAAAATAGAACCCAGCGTTTAGGAAGATGTGAGGTCAAGATTGTTTTTCACAAAATCCAAAATGGCGGAAATTCTAAGTAGGCGGAGCTTAATGCGGCGATGTACTTTTTTGTAAAGCAGACACAACCGGACATGTGTGCTAAATTTCAGGTCAATTGGTGATAGGGGGCAAAAACTGTGGTCGTTCACAACTCACAGGTTGTCAAAAAAAAACACGTTTTTTAGGGGGCGCTATCTGACTTCCTGTTTGGTTTAGAGCATGGTCCCAAGAGGGTTATTTTTAAGTTGACATGTGTTACATATGGTTACCAGCTTTCATACATGTAGGTCAACCGTAGCGCTGGGGCTGCTTAATTGAATATTTGTAGGGGGCGCTATCGAGCCAAATTGCGATTTTGAAGCATTAAAATCATATCCCGTAACTACATCTTTGCCTGTCAATGTGGGTGCCAAGTTTAGTTACGTCTCGAGCATGCTTAGTCCCTCAAAAGTACCTTCGTTGTTGACCGCGAAGGATGGGGCGCCACGGCAACAGCGTTTCACGAAACATCAAAAGCTTTGGGGGATGGCGTCATGAAAGTCTTATGTTTGTCTACGAGTAATTTGGTGTCGATCTAATCAACCTACTGAGAGAAGCTAGCCAAAGTATAGAACATTTTTCTTTCTGTTGCCATTAGGTGGCGCTATGACTCTAATTAAAAATTAGACATCACAGGTCTTCAGGCCTGGAGTCTCATCAAACATGTGAACCCTGGAAAGGATCTTTTTATGTGGAGTCGAGTTACATCGGTTTATTCGTGCACGGCGAAGGATCAAACTTCCGCGATGCTCCCACGCGACGCCGTTCAACGGATCCTTACAATCTTCAAGGTGATGCATTATCAATGTCTTAAGTCTCTTCCGACGCATTTGGAGAGGCATCCGAATAATCTGTGAGGAGCACGGTATACAAGTACAAAACATGTAACTTCCTGTTGCCTCTAGGTGGCGCTATGACTAGGATTAAAAACGATCACATGGATGTCTTTAGGGTCAGGAGGTCATGACATATGGGAAATATGGAGCAGATTACATCATGTATGGCCGAGTTAAAACAACTTCCATTTTCATGGAAAATGGTGTTTTTCGGCGCTGCTTTGTGCTCACATAGTTCGATATTTTTTAAATCCCTTAATAACATTTCCCTGCAAAGGTCTCAACATCATATTGCCCGAATATGAAATCAATCGTGTTTAATCTCTAGGAGGAATTCATCTGAATACAACGCCTGGAAACAAGGAAAATGCTAACATTTTGCAATTCACTGCAGCGCCCTCTAGTGTTTGAAAATTCTGAAATAATTTGGGTACGTTAAGGGAGACGATGTTGACATATGCTACAACTTTTGTGAGGATAGGCAAAGTGATTTGGAAGTTATGTGTATTGACATATTGAGCCACGCCCCTAAGAGTTTAATTGGTTAATAACTTCTGAACGC
>JBAMJR010000454.1:562500-565000 GCA_038501785.1 Myoxocephalus aenaeus | reverse complement strand
AATGGACCCAGCGTTTAGGAGCAGTGAGCAAAAATATGTTTTTGACAAAATTCAAAATGGCGGAAAATCTAATTAGGCGCATTTTATTTTCACGGATGAGTGTTTTGTAGAGCAGTCCAACCCGGACATGTGTGCAAAATTTCAAGTCAATCGGCAAAAGTTTGCAAAAAGCGTGGGCTTTCAACCTAAAGGGGGCGCTAGAGAAACATTTTCTCAGACTTTTGGCCGACACCCAAATCAGATTAAAATTTTCGCCGAGTCGGATGGGTGTGCAAATTTTGAAGAATGTAGGTTTATCCCAAGCACCTCTTTTCCTTGCATAACGGTGTAGAATAATAATAAATATATATATATATATATATATATATATATATATATCCCTCTCTCTAAATTAAAGCTGCTCGCAGCTGTGACTGGGCCCTCGCCGCCGGCACGTCGGGGACGCCTGCGGGTCGCCGGCTCTCCCGGCCTCGAACATCCGCCTGGCAGGCGAACGTTCTCGGACGGGCGAGCCGGCGACCCTTCGGCTTACCCCGACGTGCCGGCGGCGAGGGCCCAGTCACAGCTGCGAGCAGCTTTAATTTAGAGAGAGGGATATATATATATATATATATATATATATATATATATATATATATATATATATATATATACACACATATATATACACATATATATATATATATATATATATATATATATACACACACATTATATATATATATATATACATTATATATATATATATATATATATACACACACATAAATATATATATATATATACATATATATATATATATATATATATATATATATATATATATATATATATATATGTATATGTGTGTGTGTGTGTATATATATATATATATATATATATATATATATATATATATATATATATATATATATATATATATATACACACACACATATCAGGGGTGTCCAAACGTTTTTCACTGAGGGCCACAAACAGAAAAAGATATGAAAGTCTGGGCTACTCAGGTGAGGTATATCGCAAAATGAGGTCAATTATGCATATATATATATATATATGTACATATATATATATATATATATATATATATATATATATATATATATATATATATGTGTGTATTTGGCCTTTTCCAAGCTCCAGTAGAAGTCGGCAGGGAGAGAAACTGAAGCTGGTTCGTTAGAGAATCATCACTGCATCTCCATCAGTTCTAGTTCATACTCTCTTTACTTCTTCTGCATCATCAGGAAGGGAGTCGAGAACAGCTTGAATTATTGCTCAATGGCAGAAAGATCTGGGAAGCGCTTATTGAGTTCATGACAGACACATATATCCTCTTTTTCGCAGAAAGGTTGACCTCTGAAAAAAGCTGCTTTGATTTCAGACGTGGGGGAAGAGCAGCGGTGACGTTAGTAGTTGTGTCTCAAAGAGACCAAGGTTCACACAGAACAGGTTCATGTGTGCGTGAGGTTTGGTACCTGGGCTTTGCCTTGCAGGCTCTTGTTCAGTGTGAGATGATGATAAGATCAACTAGAGGCCAGGTCTGCCAACCATAGTGTGTCACTCAGCTCATGAAGAGGTCAAAACTGTTCCAAAGTTAACATGCTTTATGAGAGTCATGGCTTGAAGACTTCTGCATGCCAATATTAACTCATAGTCAGAGCGCCACCTACTGGGAAACTATGGCGATTTTAACTAGAAATGATAAAGAAAATGAAATTTGCCGACTTCCGGTGCGGTTTAGAGCATCGTCCCAAGACAGTTATTTTTAAGTGTATATGTGGTACATACGCCTATGAAATGTTGTATATCTATGTTGAACGTACTGCGAGGGCTGCTTTGTTGAATTGAGTTGAATTTTCTCCTTAGAAGTTCATTGGTCCTTTTCTTCTGAACACAATGAGATATAAACAAGCTTTTTATACATTGTGATGGAATTGAGCCTGTATTGATCCACAGAGAATCTTGTAAAAATCGAAGCCAGCATTTAGGAAGATTTGAGGAAAAAAGTGTATCTCAAAAAATCCAAATTGGCGGAAATTCTAAGTAGGCGGAGCTTAATGCGGCAATGTACTTTTTTGTAGAGCAGACACAACCGGACATGTGTGCAAAATGTCAGGTCAATTGGTGATAGGGGGAAAAAACTGTGGGCGTTCACAATTCACAGGTTGTCAAAAAAAAAAACGTTTTGTAGGGGGCGCTATTTGACTTCCTGTACGGTTTAGAGCATGGTCCCAAGAGGGTTATTTTTAAGTTTACATGTGTTACATATGGCTACCAGGTTTCATACATGTAGGTCAACCGTAGCGCTGGGGCTGCTTAATTGAATATTTGTAGGGGGCGCTATCGAGCCGGATCGCGATTTTGAAGCATTAAAATCATATCACGTAACTACATCTTTGCCTGTCAATGTGGGTGCCAAGTTTAGTTACGTCTCAAGCATGCTTAGTCCCTCAAAAGTACCTTCGTTGTTGACCGCGAAGGATGGGGCGCCACGGCA
>JBAMJR010000454.1:452500-557500 GCA_038501785.1 Myoxocephalus aenaeus | reverse complement strand
TGGAGAATAATAATAAATATATATATATATATATATATATATATATATATGTGTATATATCTCCCTCTCTCTAAATTAAAGCTGCTCGCAGCTGTGACTGGGCCCTCGCCGCCGGCACGTCGGGGACGCCTGCGGGTCGCCGGCTCTTCCGGCCTCGAACATCCGCCTGGCAGGCGGACGTTCTCGGACGGACGAGCCGGCGACCCTTCGGCTTACCCCGACGTGCCGGCGGCGAGGGCCCAGTCACAGCTGCGAGCAGCTTTAATTTAGAGAGAGGGAGATATATACA
Organism: Myoxocephalus aenaeus; assembly: GCA_038501785.1. Lineage (NCBI taxonomy): Eukaryota > Metazoa > Chordata > Actinopteri > Perciformes > Cottidae > Myoxocephalus > Myoxocephalus aenaeus. The sequence continues at coordinate 557,211 of JBAMJR010000454.1, read as the reverse complement.
CATATATATATATATATATATATATATATATATATATATATATATATATATATATGTATATATATATATATATATATATATATATATATATATATATATATATATATATATATATATATATACACACATATATATCAGGGGTGTCCAAACGTTTTTAACTAAGGGCCACAAACAGAAAAAGATATGAAAGTCTGGGCTACTCAGGTGAGGTATATCGCAAAATGAATCAAATGAGGTCAATTATGCATATATATATATATATATATATATATATATATATATATATATATATATATGTATGTATTTGGCCTTTTCCAAGCTCCAGTAGAAGTCGGCAGGGAGAGAAACTGAAGCTGTTTCTTTAGAGAATCATCACTGCATCTCCATCAGTTCAGACTCTCTTCACTTCTTCTGCATCATCAGGAAGGGAGTCGAGAACAGCTTGAATTATTGCTCAATGGCAGAAAGATCTGGGAAGCGCTTATTGAGTTCATGACAGACACATATATCCTCTTTTTCGCAGAAAGGTTGACCTCTGAAAAAAGCTGCTTTGATTTCAGACGTGGGGGAAGAGCAGCGGTGACGTTAGTAGTTGTGTCTCAAAGAGACAAAGCTTCACACAGAACAGGTTCATGTGTGCGTGAGGTTTGGTACCTGGGCTTTGGCTTGCAGGCTCTTGTTCAGTGTGAGATGATGATAAGATCAACTAGAGGCCAGGTCTGCCAACCATAGTGTGTCACTCAGCTCATGAAGAGGTCAAAACTGTTCCAAAGTTAACATGCTTTATGAGAGTCATGGCTTGAAGACTTCTGCATGCCAATATTAACTCATAGTCAGAGCGCCACCTACTGGGAAACTATGGCGATTGTAACTAGAAATGATAAAGAAAATGAAATTTGCCGACTTCCGGTGCGGTTTAGAGCATCGTCCCAAGACAGTTATTTGTGAGTGTATATGTGGTACATACGCCTATGAAATGTTGTATATCTATGTTGAACGTACTGCGAGGGCTGCTTTGTTGAATTTTGTTGAATTTTCTCCTTAGAAGTGCATTGATCCTTTTCTTCTGAACACAATGAGATATAAACAAGCTTTTTATACATTGTGATGGAATTGAACCCGTAATGATCCACAGAGGATTTTGTAAAAATCGAAGCCAGCATTTAGGAAGATTTGAGGAAAAGATTGTTTTTCACAAAATCCAAAATGGCGGAAATTCTAAGTAGGCGGAGCTTAATGCGGCGATGCAGACACAACCGGACATGTGTGGTAAATTTCAGGTCAATTGGTGATAGGGGGCAAAAACTGTGGGCGTTCACAACTCACAGGTTGTCAAAAAAAAAACGTTTTTTAGGGGGCGCTATCTGACTTTCTGTTTGGTTTAGAGCATGGTCCCAAGAGGGTTATTTTTAAGTTGACATGTGTTACATATGGCTACCAGGTGTCATACATGTAGGTCAACCGTAGCGCTGGGGCTACTTAATTGAATATTTGTAGGGGGCGCTATCGAGCCAAATTGCGATTTTGAAGCATTAAAATCATATCCCGTAACTACATCTTTGCCTGTCAATGTGGGTGCCAAGTTTAGTTACGTCTCGAGCATGCTTAGTCCCTCAAAAGTACCTTCGTTGTTGACCGCGAAGGATGAGTCGCCACGGCAACAGCGTTTCACGAAACATCAAAAGCTTTGGGGGATGGCGTCATGAAAGTCTTATGTTTGTCTACGAGTAATTTGGTGTCGATCTAATCAACCTACTGAGAGAAGCTAGCCAAAGTATAGAACATTTTTCTTTCTGTTGCCATTAGGTGGCGCTATGACTCAAATTAAAAATTAGACATCACAGGTCTTCAGGCCTGGAGTCTCATCAAACATGTGAAACCTGGAATGGATCTTTTTATGTGGAGTCGAGTTACATCGGTTTATTCGTGCACGGCGAAGGATCAAACTTCCGCGATGGTCCCACGCGACGCCGTTCAATGGATCCTTACAATCTTCAAGGTGATGCATTATCAATGTCTTAAGTGTCTTCCGAACCATTTGGAGAGGCATCCGAATAATCTGTGAGGAGCACGGTATACAAGTAGAAAACATGTAACTTCCTGTTGCCTCTAGGTGGCGCTATGACTAGGATTCAAAATGATCACATGGATGTCTTCAGGGTCAGGAGGTCATGACATATGAGAAATATGGAGCAGAATTCATCATGTATGGCCGAGTTAAAACAACTTCCATTTTCATGGAAAATGGTGTTTTTCGGCGCTGCTTTGTGCTCACATAGTTCGATATTTTTTAAATCCCTTAATAACCTTTCCCTGCAAAGGTCTCAACATCATATTGCCCGAATATGAAATCAATCGTGTTTAATCTCTAGGAGGAATTCATCTGAATACAACGCCTGGAAACAAGGAAAATGCCAACATTTTGCAATTCACTGCAGCGCCCACTAGTGTTTGAAAATTCTGAAAGAATTTGGGTATGTTAAGGGACACGATGTTGACATATGCTACAACTTTTGTGAGGATAGGCAAAGTGATGTGGAAGTTATGTGTATTGACATATTGAGCCACGCCCCTAAGAGTTTAATTGGTTAATAACTTCTGAACGCAATGAGATATCAAAAATATTGAATATATCGTTTGATCACATTGAGCCAATGATGATCCACATAAAGTTTGGTGAGAAATGGACACAGCGTTTAGGAGCACTGGGCAAAAATGTGTTTTTTACAAAATTCAAAATGGCGGAAAATCTAAGTAGGCGGAGCTTAACGGCACGACAATATTTTTTGTAGAGGAGATGGAACCGCACATGTGTGTAAAATATCAAGTATATCGGTCATAGTTGGCAATTGGTATGGGCTGTCAAACATCAGGTCAACTCTAGGGGGCGCTGTCATGTTTTTTTTTCCGACACCCCAATAAGATTGAAATTTTCACCAAGTCGGATTAGTGTTAAATTTTTGAAAAATGTAGCTTTAGACCAAGCACCTCTTTTCCCTGCACAACGGTGTAGAATAATAATAATAATAATAAACATTCGAATAACAATAGGTCCTCGACTCTGACTACGTCAGTGCTCGGGCCCTAATAAATAAACATTAGAATAACAATAGGTCCTCCGCTCTGACTACGTCAGTGCTCGGGCCCTAAAAACATTAGCATTTCAATAGGGTCCTACGCTCTGACTACGTCAGTGCTCGGGCCCTAATTACACGTTCTTAATAAGGTGTTGGTGGGTGAAATGGAAGGAGGATAGGACAGGGCAGGAATTAGGACAGCCAGTTGGTCCACAACAGAGCAGGATAGGGTGAAATCAAATAAGACAGAAAGGGACAGGATGATAAAAATATATATACTTCACACCCTCGAGGTCCTTGATGGTGGCATCTCTGAGACTGTCCTTTCCCAGGATGGAGGCAGCCTCCTCACACCGGCTGCGTCTCATGGGGTACTCACTGCTGCTCAGAGAGTGCTTCACATTGGAGTTGGTGATGAGAATGACCAAGCCTGGATTTGCCAGAGGTACGGGGGTGGCCTCCAGCGACCTGAGTCCAACCACAAACAAGTACTTTGTTGAAAATGGTGGATGTAAAAATGTCAATAGTAACAAAGAAGAGACGTAACATGTCTCCTTTGAATGTTCCCAAAAACCTTTGGATTAACTTGCTCTCATTGGACGTTTACACTACCTGCAGTCAATGAGCAGAGCATGGCCCTCCCTGCCGAGAACTGACACAAACTGATCCATAATGCCACAGGGCACACCGGCGTGAGTGTGTTCTGCCTTCTGGCAGGCCACCGCTGTGGATACCTTGTCTCCGTCATCTGAAAGGTGAAGAAAGATGAAGAGTAAATGGCGGACAACCTGAAAAGTGAAGCCTTAAAGTGTCTTTAACGTGCATCCCGACTGGCCACCAGGGGCGACTCCTCTGGTTGTATAGAAGTCTATGAGAAAATGACTCTACTTCTTTCTTGATTTATTCCCTCAGTAAACATTGTAAACATGAGTTTATGTCTCAATCGCTAGTTTGAAGTCTTCTTCAATACAGCATGATGTTCATTTAGTAAATTATAGTCATTTAGAGTCAAATAGACCATAAAGCAGAGTATGCTTTAGGGCGGAGCTACCTTGTGATTGACAGGTCGCTACCACGGCGTTGTCTGGTCTGGAAGTTGTCTATATTTTTTTCTGTATTTCAGTTCATAAAGGTTCATTTTTAGTCGCCTAAAAATGTCTTATCCAGCGTTTAGTTCTACTTAGCTCTACCCACTCGTGTCACTTCTGGTTGCAAAAGAAACAGCAAAAATAACAAAACTCAAGGCTTCAAAACCCTCGTCCACAAACCAACAGGTGACTGACTACATGGCGACTGCCTTCCACTTCTCACATACAGTCTTTAAGTAAAAAACAAAAATTCGAAAGAATTTTAGCCTCAGCTGCAACAGAACCGTAATTAAGCAGCATCACTTCATGTTAACACCAACTCATCAGTTTTCTGATGCGTCGATCGAATATTGGCCTCTCCAGGAAAAATCTCCAAGCATCATCCACCTCTGATATAACAATAGATTCCTTCCTGTCCGCGCTCATTGAACATCAGTCACGCTTGTCCGACCGCAGAGATTCTGACCTGGCTTGAGCTGCTGCAGGAATGTGTAGAAAGCCACCTCCAGAGAGGCGGAGCTGGATAGACCTCCTCCCAGGGGGACGCTGCTGACTATCACCGCCCTGAAACCTGGGACAGGCGGAGCTGAGGGATAGCGGACAGACGGGAGACGGTACATATGAATTAAATGTGCTGCGGTGTCCAACCAAAGCCGGTCAACATGTGAGATACACTGTAGATCTGTTCTCATTCACTTTGACAGGACTATATCTGTTGGATGAGGTAAAACACTGGAAGATAAAATCCTGGAGGATTAGTAGTAGTACTATCTTTAAGTGTAATGTCTTTATAGATGTGGATACACCCGATGCTTTGTTTACCCCGGTAATGTTGGATAACACCCTTCACATAGTTCGCCCATCTGGGTGACCCCGGAGGAAGCGGTGACCCGTCAACGGGCAGGCTGAAGTCCACCCTCCGAGGCTCGTCAGCATCCTCAGTCGCCGTTACCACGGTGAAATCCGGGCCAGAGGTTTGACTCCCAACCACCACGGTCACCAGGGGCAGCGCCTGGCTCACCAAACGAACACAATGCAGCGGAGTGGTTACCTTTTCCTCTTTGTCACAGGGGAAACAACCTCAAAATAAAACCAGGAAGTATAACATTTCCCGCTTATGACGGACATGTGGAACTATAGTCCATATTCCAGTAGGTTCTACTCTTCTGTTACAACTGCTTGCAAAAACATGCTAAATGACACCTCATTTGCATATTTAAACATAACATTTTGGAGAACTTGTAAAATACAAAATAATAATTGTCTTAATGTCTTAACTAATCAACTGGCGAAGTTCTATGGTGATATTTTGGTTGAGTAGGATCACGTGATGTTTTTTTTTACACTATTCCCCTATTAGTGTCTTAAAAATGATTGTAATTTAACAATACATATCTTCACCCAACTTTCCAGTTGCATTCCTAAATATATTCTGAAGGTTTATACAGAGCGGTTTGTACATTCAGAGCCAGATTTATACAACATTTTATTACTAAAAACCTTTCTATGGCAGAGTTTGTATGGCTGTTGACAATGTGTAAGAAATAAAGAGATATCTAAAACTCTCCTGGTAAAAACCTTTGAACAAGAATTTTGAACATCTTTCGGATTTCTGTTCTGAAAACGTATGCAAATAGACACATATGTATTAAGATACTGCCTCAACAGAGAATATGAGGAAACTTATAACATGAAAAATATTTGGCCCAATTTATAATATATATATATATATATATATATATATATATATATATATATATATATATATATATATATATATATATATATATATATATATTTGTGGTCTTATTCTCATGGTGATATCTATAGTGCATTGTTACCCTATTAACCTGGGCACATGACAGAGCAGGCGAGTTACCATCGGAAGCACGAGTCCCTGGTTGTAGTCAGTGTGCTCCCCGATCAGGTTGACTCTTCCGGGTGCGCACACCGCGGTCTGAGGAGCTTCTCCTCCGAACGTCTGCCCGTACAGGCGCCGAGCACCCGCTACGAGCTCGGGCACACTTGGAAAATAACTGGCCATTTGAGCGACAGAGCCTTTTGACCGCTAAGTTATTGAATTATTTCAACGACACATGCGCGCGGAATTCACCCGAATGATAAAATAAACTTAGATGCTGACAAAAACGCTAAGTGGCCGTGATAGATACAGCAGAGTTCTTATGACATGTCATGTGCTATTTAGTTCCTGGTGGGTGTGGCCAAATAGTTTACTGTGAGGCTCTAAATGGTGGGAGGAGGTCACGCGATACAGCTTGCCATGTCAGCTCGTTTGATTCATTCAATTTGGACAGAGTTGCCCGCGCGAATCTTTTTTATATTTATTATAAAAGCATTGATCATTTATTTTTACTCCAAAGCCGCTAAAAGCTTAAAGCTTTCTATTGGCTTCGCAATATTTACCTCTGGACTGGAGTAGAAGTATAAAGTTGCCTAAAATGGAAATGCTCAAGTAAAAGTACCTTGAATTTGCCACGGTACGTCACTCTCCACCAGTGGTGTATAGTAACGAAGTAGAAATACTTCGTTACTGTACTTAAGTCGTTTTTTGGGATATCTGTACTCTACTTTACTATTTATATTTCTGTTTACTTTTACTTTTACTTCACTACATTTTGCAAAGAAAACTGGTACTTTTACTCCGATACATTTCCCCTGAAACCTTCGTTACTCGCTACAAAATCAAATCTATCTTTAGAAGAAAAGAAAAACACAGAACACAGACTCCACCAAGCAGGTTTTACGAATCACAATATTATGCATTAGCCCTCTACATCCTCTAGTCCAGCGCTCCCAAACCTTTATGCGCCACAGACCGGTTACGTGAAGACAATATTTTCACGGACCGGGTCCGACCTCGGAGAGACGGGAGACAACGACACCTGACATGTGTTTGTTATGTCCAGTCTACTGACTCTACTGCTAACTAAACCATTAGTCCAGTCTACTGCTTAACTTATAACCAGCTGCACAAAGACAGGATGTTGAAATGGAAGCAGGTTTTCATGCTTTTTTGGCGATCTCAGGATACTCTGCCTTGGTTTTAATCCAGAACACCGGCAAAGTTAAACAGACTTTTAAATTTCATTTTTAGAGTAACGGAACCGTCTGAGGTTACCACAGACGGATGTATGCGGTCTTTTTTTCACAATAAAACATCGTTCCGGCCTTTATTTTTTATTTTATTTATTTTTCATTCATTCTTTCTGTGCGGCCCGGTACCAAGGGACCCACAGCCCGGTACCAAGGGACCCACAGCCCGGTAACAAGGGACCCACGACCCGGTACCGGGCGGAATGAGCATACTTATAACCACACTGTTACAACTCCTTAGTGTCATATTGCTTTTTGGAGAATTATGATGATAAGTTCATAGTAGATGCAAGAGTATACTTAGGTACAATATATTATGTTGAACATAATATATGTGGATGGATCACAGCCAACCCAGTTATTTTCAACACAACTCCTTGTCCTTGGTCACGGTGGCCACAGCACTTAAAAGAATAAACTTCATAATTCTCAAAATTCTGACCCTTTGCTTTTTTATTAAAAGCATGTACTTCTACTTTTACTTTCAATAGTTAAGTACATTTTATATCAGAAAAATACTTTTGATACTTAAGTACAGAAAATATCAGATACTTTAAGACTTTTACTCAAGTAGTATTTTATTAGGTGACTTTTACTTTTACTGGAGTAATTTTCCAGTAAGGTATCTTTACTTTTACTCAAGTACGGCTTTTGGGTACTTTATACACCACTGCTCTCCACCACCGTTCGCTTCATGTGGAGTGTGGCTCCCCCTGGAGGCCACTGGTGTCCATCACGCATTAGAACCCTCCGGTGGCCAGTTAGCAGTGGTGTATAAAGTACCCAAAAGCCGTACTTGAGTAAAAGTAAAGATACCTTGCTGGAAAATTACTCCAGTAAAAGTAAAAGTCACCTATTAAAATACTACTTGAGTAAAAGTCTTAAAATATCTGATATTTTCTGTACTTAAGTATCAAAAGTGTTTTTCTGATATAAAATTTACTTAAGTATTGGAAGTAAAAGTACAAGTACATGCTTTTAATAAAAAATAAAAGGGTCAGAATTTTGAGAATTATGAAGTTTATTATTTTAAGTGCTGTGGCCACCATGACCAAGGACAAGGAGTTGGGTTGAAAATAACTGGGTTGGCTGTGATCCACCCATATATATTATGTTCAACATAATATATTGTACCTAAGTATACTCTTGCATCTACTATGAACTTATCATCATAATTCTCCAAAAAGCAATATGACACTATGAAGGAGTTGTAACAGTGTGGTTATAAGTATGCTCATTCCGGCCGCCGTGGGTCTCTTGGTACCGGTCTGTGGGTCTCTTGGTACCGGGCCGTGGGTCCCTTGGTACCGGGCCGCACAGAAAGAATGAATGAAAAATTTAAATTAAATTAAAACAATCAAGGCCGGAAAGATGTTTTATTGTGAAAAATGACCGCATACATCCGTCTGTGGTAACCTCAGACGGAACCTCTTGACATGTGTCAAGAGGTTCCGTTACTCTAAAAATGAAATTTAAAAGTCTGTTTCAACTCTGTCGGTGTTCTGGATTAAAACCAAGTCAGAGGATCCTGAGATCGCCAAAAAAGCACGAAAACCTGCTTCCATTTCCAACATCCTGTCTTTGTGCATCGGGTTATAAATTAAGCAGTAGACTGGACATAACGAACACACGTCAGGTGTCGTTGTCTCTCGTCTCCCCGAGGTCGGACCGGGGAGACTTGCTGGCCCACCTAAACCCCCCACTAAAGGCCACTTTTCTGTCCCCACAAACACAAAGAAGGACACGGGAAAAAGGACAGATAGAAGGCCATTTTGGGGAGGAAACACTGTACTAGCTGCCTATAAAAGCCTGCCTGGGTGTGTGAAGAGGGCAATAATGGGTTCTGTCTTCAGCTGGACAGGAACTGCTTCAGGGAGATAAACAAATCTCTAAAACGCCTGGACATGGAGACATATAAAAGGTTATAACATGGACACTGAACGCTTTGGGCAAACAAAACAGTTTGAGAAGATGTAAAATAGGTTACATTTAATTTCTGTAATCTCAAAAGCTTTGCTCATGTTCATTTTCAATTGTTTAGAAGAGAAATATGATGAAAATTCAAATACGTTTCTTTACTTTTTCGTTTTTACACAGTGTTTTAAGCCTTTATAACATATAATAATGACAAATACTTGCCAGATGTTCAAAGTTACATTTCTTCTGAAAAAATGTCCGAAAGGACATTTTTTGTCATATTTATTGATAAATAAGACAAAAAGGACCAGGCGGACTGTCATCATTACAGATCTAAAAGGGTTAAACTGGATTCAAGGAAACATGCTTCATGATTGAGATTTGAATGACAAAAACAAGCAAGAGCAATATAATGCTGAACATATCATTTCATTTATTCACCATGAAATTAAAAAAAACACGTCATTTGGAAGTGTACGTTAACAGTTTGGTTAAGAGCATTACTCAAATACTATCTGGCATCTGGCAGATTCTTCACTTTGTTCAACTATTTTAATTCCATTTCTATTCTATCATCGTGCATGTTACCTGTTTCAATAAATAACACCAGATTGACGACTCTGCAGCTGGTTTACGACCAAGGCAAACAGTATAATACTTCAAATATAATAAATACACAGCAATGATGTCAATGCTTTGGATTTGTACAGTTACAGTTTTTGTTATCATGACTTGCTACAGTAAAAAAAAATATACACATTTGGTATTTAACCAAGTAGTTCTTAAACTTACAGCTCATGATACAAGTGCGGTGTCATCAGACACAGGGCTGGGATTTGCCCGCGGGCCGAATCTGGTTGGGACTCGAACCACTGATCCTCTGATTGTAAGACAGGCATAATAACCAATGAGCCACAGTCACAATTGATTGCAGCACTGACTTTACTGTAGATATTGCCCAACTGTGAGGGAATCTGCAGAGGAAAGCTTAGGCAGGTAAACAGTGGGCTGATGTCTGAATTTGTGGTCTTTATGTTTCTAGTTTATTGTAGAAAGACCTTAAAATAGGGTTTATCATCCAAAAACCTTCACCAATGATTTAAACATAGAGAAATATTGTCGTTATGTATGCGTTATTATGCTGTGATTTTACTGGTCCGGCCCACTTGAGATCAAAATGGGCAGTATGCGGCCCCTTCACTAAAATGAGTTTGACACCCCTGCCCTAGATGGTTCAATATTAGCAATGGCCCAATTTTACAAGAGCGGTCTGATATTCTGCTTTGTCAAACTGACAAAGAATCTGAATTTCTTTTTTTTCTTCAAGAATTTAGAAGATTGGACACTAATACAGATCTTCCTTCATCTCCCTAGCACAGTCCTGATTTGCTAACACTTTCTATGACTCCCATGTCTAGGATGCATTATAAACAGCTTGTAATACATTATGATATTATTTCTTATGCATCATAATCCCTGTTAAAATCCATTATAAAGTCACTGTGAATGACTAAAAGCGGACATTGTTTACATTAAGAAAAGCAAAAAAATTATGCAAGAACACACTTTATAATTTGTCATGATCATTGTTATAAAGCATTGGATAATCTTGGGTTCCTATAACTATGATTACACAGTGCTATAAGCACATTATAACGCATTATAAGTATGTTTATAATGCATCACAGATATGGGTGTCATAGACAGTGTGGCCAAAAGTTCCTTCAGATTTTTCATGAGATCCCAATATAAATATGCATAGTTCCTCTTGTCACATGTAAATCAACAAAATATGAATGTTCTAAAACCAGCTCCAACAAAACAAAAACACTGTGTAAATCCTTTTCTTTGACATAAGATTCTTCATGAGATTATCCTAGTATAAATATTCATAGTTCTTCTTGTCACGTGAAAATCAACAAAATATGAATGTTCTAAAACAAGACTTTTCTTTAACATAAGCTACAGCAGGTGACTTAACAGTGATGTCTCACATGGAGACGCGTCTTAAAATCTGTTCAAACACTGACACTAATAAAGCATTTATGTCACAGTGGCCAGGATTACACTGCACAGTATGTATCTAAATACAAAGTAAACTAAAGACTAAGTAAAATAAAGCTAAGAAAAGTCATTGCCACTATGAAGCACGTGCACGTATGTCTCGTCTAAGAAGCTAACAATAAGGCAGCAGATTGATATAGTGCATCATCATCTATTGCATAATAGAGCAAATTCTATTTATGGTACAAAAACTCTAGATGGCTACTTAATAACATAGTTTGGTCATTCCCTAAAAGAAAGGATGAACAAATTGATTGTGTCGAGCTAGAATACGATCACTGTAAATCAAACATTTAACAAAAGAAGTTATCTCTTGAAAACATATTTTACATGTTACATAACACAGCTACATTATTAAAGTACTGGGATGGAATTTAACGGCCGGTCGGCCCTTCATTTCTACAGCACACGTCAGACTGGCAGAAATGTTTCTTCATCTATTCTACAGTATCATCTTTCACATCTTCAAAAATCGATCGTTACTTTCCACTTTTGCTGTATAGTATTGGGTAAGTTGCCAAATTTCAACGGTTTGTATAATATCTTACGAAAAGTGAGTTTGTTATTTTTCCTGTGTTTTCCTCCCAATGTCCAGCAACACGAGCGATCAGTGCGCCTTCACAAGTCCCTGCAGTGTTTCGGCAACAAAACTACCTGGTTAGGTTTAAGAACAGATTGTGTTTTGGGTCAACATAACCACGGAAGTGGCATCACTTATGTGCGGAACCTACGAGACAAATAAAGCAACAATTGCGTTAAAATAACTACGGAACTTAAGTACAAAAGTTACGTGACAAATAAGTCAACATTTGGGTACAATAACTACGTAACATAAGTACAGAACTTTTGGGTTAAAACAACTACCTAGCTAGTATAGCATAGCTACGAAGAGTGTACGAGAACAGCGTGCACATTTACACTGAGAGCTGTATTAGGATACGGTCCTGGTGCTTCTATACACAGATTTACAGTAACCGTTATTAGAGAGCCTGTAAACATGTTCTCAGATTACTCTGAGTAACCTGGTAACTAAGTTGCTGGTTACGAGTATGATGCGATCATAAGTAATACACTGGCAGTAAACCTACACATGACCGCCAGGTCAAAGATAACATCAGATCAAAATAAACTACAATAGGATGATTGTAGTTAACAATAAGTCATTCCTTCAGAAGGCTTGAGACTTATCAAGTTTGAGAGGTTAGCAAGAAGTTGTATGTTCAAAATGTAGAGACAAAATCTAGCATAAAATTCTGGTCACGGTCTCGAAGATCAATAGACTTCTGCAGGCTGGTTCAAACTCGGTAAGTTCTCAAGTTTGTGCTCTGAAAAGCAATTTTTTTTTTATGAATTAGGGCCCGAATCTTCTTTTTTTGCCTGGATCCGGGCAGATATGGCCGGGGACCAGCCCATGGCAGCTTCCACGCTTCATGTTGCTACTGTACGTGGTAGAGATGGGCTTAGGGTTTCTTGGCTGAAGACTTGGCCGGTGACTTAGCTGATGCTTTTGAGGGACTGCTTTGGCATTGGGTGACCTTCAGGTGAATAAAGAGGGAGGAGGGTGAGAGGCTGGAGCCATCCAGCTTGAGCAGTCGGACGTGACGGTAACCTGCAGAGAGAAAAGAAAAGACAAACTGAATCGAGAGCTGACTGACGACGCGTCTAGAAGCGCGTCTTCTCATGTCATTAGTAGGAGTGCTAGTTAGCTGTTATCAGCCAGACTTCTGCGGTCTGTTTGGTGAACAGAGCTAACAGCTAACGAGCCAAATTCAGCTAACTAAACACACGACAGGTCTGACAGTTTCTGTTCAGAGGAAGCTTTAAACAGTCCACATGAAGCATTCCACAGCTAACTACAGTTTAGCTGTACAAAGCCAGTGCAGATAGCTGCCTCAATTAAAATGGGAGCATCTAGATGGGGGCGCCAATTGTGGTTCCAATTCTAGTTCATACATATTGGCACCCTCAAACAAGTAATTGGTACAGTCCGCTTAATAGCCAAACTCTACCGTCCCCACACGCACCTGTGCGGAGACTCCTAAAGGGCAGGGTGAATTGCCCCAGGAAGTCATTGCTTGAGGTGTAGTCATGGTCCTCCACCATGAAGCGAACCAGTGCCAGGTCAGGGACATGGACGGTAAAGTTGAAGGTGCAGTCCCATCGTGGGTTAAAGCCTGGAACAAGAAAAGACCACATGCTAACAGACAATTTTACTTGGTCATGCTCAATCTGTTATGATGTTGGTTTGTTTGGTGTCCTGTTTTATTGTGAAGACCTTAGGCCTGTCTCACGAAGCTGGATTAACATAGCCGGGGTTTCCCTCAGGTATCCAGCTGCACTTAACCAGATGTCCGCGGTCTCGCTTATTGGTCTCACGAAGCCGGTTATCAACTCGTTAAGTGAACCCAGGAGCGTCTCATCTAGATCTGTGCTCGTGCACATAAAAGGGGCGGAGTTAACTCCGTTAGACCAATTGTGCACCATGGAGAAGCCGCCGAGAGCAACGTATTTTACGACGGAGGAGCAAACCATGATCTTAAGAATGTACGAAAAATATAGAGAAAGAATACAAGCAAAAAGCAACACTGCTGCAGCAGCCAGAAGCCGCAAGGAATCGTGGGGAAAAAAATCGCCGACTCCGTCAATGCATAAATTACTAGGATTGTAATATTAAATCACTGTCTCAAATGTATGTGCCTATTTTGATTATCTTTTCGTTTTAACAATTTAACCTCATTTCAGTTGCAACCCCAGTGGAGCTAAAAGAACATGGGCGCAAGTTAAAAGGTAACAGTAAATTCAAGCTGTCATACACTTACAAGCAATCTGTTGGTGCTGATCGTGCATTAAAGAGGAAGAAATCGTTTGCCACTTCTCATGTAGGCCACTGAGGAGGCAATAGATGAAGAGACGCTCTCTGCGGAGCGCTGCTCTTACTATCCGTGCGCCTTCCTCAACGGGATTCTGTAGAAATGGGCAGGCCATTTTTCCAAGACAATGATTGGCCAGTAGGCGGTCTTATAGACCCGCTGAGATCTTATCCGGGAACTTAACCTTCTCCGGAGCAGGTTAGGCGTTCAGCGTAAATTACCGGGGCAATGTACCCCGCTAAGAAGTGAACCAGCTTCGTGAGACGGAAAACCCAGGGTTAATCCAGAAGTTACCTCGCTAAACCGAAATCCAGCTTCGTGAGACAGGCCTCTTGTCTTGTGTGTCCTCTGTGTTCCCTACACTTCCTGCCCCTGTGATTGTCCGTGATTGTATTTCTGCCTTGTCCCTGATTGTGTATTCCCTTCACCTGTGCTGCCCTCATTGTTTTCCACCTGTGCCTTGTTACCTTCCTCTTGTATTTAAACCCTGTTTGTCTCCTGTCCCCTTGTCGGATTGTACTGTTTTTCCCTGTCTGTGCCCCCTGTTAGATGTCCCATAAATTGTCCTGTCATATGCCTGGTTTTGTCTGTTCGTTCTCCTGCCTGTTTTTGTTCCCTGTTTCTGCTCCCTTTCATGCTCATGCAGTAAGTGCTTCCAACCTTGATGTACCTGCCTATCAGACACACTCAAGTACCCCTTTATCTACACCACTTTAAATTGATTAAACTGGGTGGTATTTAACGCTATCAACTGTATAAAAGTGAATACTGTCAATGTTTAGGTCAGTTTGCATTCCTATAACTCTCACTTGGAGTTGCAGAAGTTATTCAACTTTTTCAAACAGTCATAGTTTCTATTTTTTATTAGCTACAATATCAACTGTACGACTATCTCAAGCTGTGTAGAAATTCCTATATGATGCTGATTGGGACGTTCAGTCATTTTTCAATAGGGTGGGCATTTACCATTGTTGTCGACATGATGAGTTTTCTTCTTATTGTTGTCTATGGGAACACCGTGTATCTCCACCCACACCTGAGGGTCCACAATCGAGCTGGGTTTGTCCCATTCTGGTTTAGGCAACTGCTGAGCTGAAATGACCTAGAATAACAATACAATCCAAACTTGATTTCATTAGATTAGAATGAAGCAAGAAGTAACAGTTCTGACACGTTGATGCAACGACACTCTTGTGGTATAGATTTTCTCCATGGCTCATATTTGTCTTCATGCAGCCAGATACAACTCCCTAGAACCATTGCAGTCAGAACCATCTAGGCCAGTCACAATGATTACATTATCGACTTATTGTATGATAAATGGACTTAACTGAATATTCTTAAGAATTAAAAGTTTATTGCTCTTTGAAAGGGTGCACTTGCATTATAATGCCATTACATAATCACGATATCATTGGCATAAAACGGTCTTAAAATGATAATAATATTTTTTATCGCGATTATTCCTGGGACAATTTATATATTTCGTTTGTGATGTTGTCTAGGCCTAGAAACATCTATTCAACCGTAAAATTCTTCAGTAGTTCCATCTTGAGGAAAATCATTATCTTTCCGATGCAAATTGACAGTAGTGAAAATACTTATGGAATCTGCAGTTTCATCTATTTTGCTAGGTGCTACTCATTTAGCCCCATCTTAGGCATCTTACCCGAACACTGAGCAGAACAGGTCTGTGGCCAGTACCTCCACCAACATTCTCCGGGTTGAAGGTGGTGTCGGGCTGGCACATGAAGGGGGGTTTCAATATGTACCCACACTGACTGTTCTGCAGGAACCTGCCTTGGTTGAGGTCCATCTGCTCACCAGGTGTCTGAAAATTCAAAGCAACTGGAGAAAGCACAACTGTGTTACGGGCATACAACAACCATGGTCTGGGGGTGGGGGTAGCACACAATGAGAGGACTACTCGTAACAACTCTTGTTGACTCCATCAGCTGTTGTGAATAAAAGTACATTAAATAAGATCTTACCAATTTGACAGCCTGCATTCCACATCTCCTGAGGGTTGTAGTTGGAGGACTGGAGGCGCTGGCCTGATGGGTAAATCCTGCTCAGCTGGTGGCTGTTGTGACGGACAAAGGATATTCCTGGAGGGACAGGGCAAGAAAAGTCCACTTAATTTAGTAATAGTAAGCTAAAGACAGACTTTTGTACTCATGCTGCCTGAACTAGGTAGAATCAATCGGTAACTGTTTGTGTCAACCAAACTATTTTTCTTTACTTTTAGGAAGTTATACCCTTCTTCCACCAATGTTAACACTGGCTACCTCCGTTTCTGCGAAAGTGTCTTAAAAGCTGCATTCTCTCCACTGACCATCAGGGGGTGACTCCGGTTACAAAAAGAAGGCAGATTGTATGGAGGAGGTCTAAGAGAAAATGACTTCTTATCTCTTGATTTATTCCCTCATTCCTAAACATGAGTTTATGTCTCAATCTCTAGTTTCAAGTCTTCTCCAATACAGCATGATGTTCATTTAGTAAATGATGGTCCTTTTAGAGTCAAATAGACCATAAAGCAGTACACTTTAGGGCGGGCTTACTGTGATTGACAGGTCATTGCCGCTACCAGAGCCGTATATGGTGTTCTACATCACTCCTCCGCATTCCAAATATGGTAACTTCAGTTAATTGGTTGCAAAAACAATATTGTGACAGCCATTACGGCTGTCGCCAAGATGGCGACGGCAAAATCGGCTTCAAAACGGCAGTGCACAAAGCAATGGGGGACACCACAATGTCTACGTCCACTTCTTATATACAGTCTCTATGGTATATGCCTGCAAAAAAATAGGCAGTATTGTAGCGTTTCTGTGTTTTTTCTAGTGTCACATTTGACAACACAAACGTGCCAGAAAACGATTAGCAAACAGTAAAAATATTTTTTGATATCCGTTACTTATTCATTCTCTCTTTCAAACTCTCAAACCAAAGTTGGTGATTGTTGTGAAGTGGAAAGACTTTTATTTTGTTTCTTTTGAGTTTGAGTGAAGTGTGTTTTACGATGATCAGCGAGCTTAAATGACTGGAGTCTGGTTCCATTGAGGAGAGCATACAAATTACATTTGGTACGTTATTGAATTATGCTAATTGTCTTTTTTTTTATTGAATTATATTGATCATATATTCACTTATTATTGACGCGTGTCACATAGTATCGCTCCGGGAAAAGGGGGCAATAATTAGCGCGTCCACTCTGGAGTCATGTTTCCATCACTGCTGATCTGACTCCTGCAGAGTCATTTTCCACGAAAGATAAAAGCCGGGTGTTAGTAGGGTATTTTTTATCCAGTGGGAAGGAGCTTTACGTTAGTCACATGCACACATCATACCTGAGTCCTTCACGTGCCTGAGCGCATCACTTTCAGAGAAAGAGGACATGTCAGTGGCTGAGCTTTTGGCTGCTTGCTCAAAGCTTTTAAAGGGAACACTGCGGGTGTACACCACCAGGTCCGACAGCTCTGGACTCTGCTTAGACACACCTGGCTGAGACAACACACACACACACACACACACACACACACACACACACACACACACACACACACACACACACACACACACACACAAGCCATCACATTACACACCAAAAAACAACCCATAGTGGAGCAATTGCTGCTGCTGGTAGTGTCGTACCCACCTTCTTGTCCTCGGTCTTTCTGCCGGGTTTGCCTTCGGTGCGGCTGGCCTCCTCGTCCGAGGAGCTGAGGTCTGAAGAGCTGGACGAATGCTCCTCCACCTTCTTCCCCTTCACCAGGATTTTACCCTTGAGATCCTGCGCACGCAATCAACACATTTACACAAACGATACATTAACACTTGAAAATTATGCTTAATTTGTGGTGCTTCGAAAACCATGAGTGCGGCGGCTACAGCCACCATGACTGCTACTTTAAGATCTCCACTCTTACTATAGTAATACAGCTATTACCACTATTAACATTACTAAAACATATTTCACTTAGTAATACCATCAGCCTTTTAAAAAAAAGAAGTATATTTAGTCCCTATCCTAACCCGAAAGGTCTGTCGGTGAGCGTCTATCTATGGCCCTAGTTTGTCTGGGTGTGCCTTGTACTGTGGGCTCCAGTCGGGCCCTGTGACGGTGGAGCACGTGAGGAACCACTCTGATTGGCGAATCAGTGAAGGGTAAGCATAACGAAAGCAAGGAAAGCAAGCAAACAACAAACACCCGAATATTTTCAACAACAACACGGCCATCAGAGGTGACCGAGTGGGGTGAAAATGATCGGTTTCAATATGTAAAAAGAGCTTGTGCATCCACAGTAGGTCTTCCTGTTTCCCGTTTTTAAACAATGAATAAAGACCACCGGCACCTGTTGGTATGGAGAGATATTTACTCTCACGCACGCAGAACATCATGCTAGTTATCTGTAGTCTTTACTACTTTTTGGCGAAGAAGCGACAGTCGGCCTTCATCACCACTAGTTCTTCGATGGTGATTCGGTGTGTCTGATTCTTAACATTAACGCTCCAGCGCTGTGGTTCCTTTCAGACCAAGCCCCTCCCTCTTGCCCAGCAGTAACCCCTTTCACACCTTTTCCATCACTTTCCTCGCCCATATACTCACTGACCTCCCATTTTCCCTATTCCGCCTCTCAGTATATTTACCAGCCCTTTTCCACGCACACAGATTGCCATAGTTGCTTATGCCTTTGCTTCACAGCCATCTGAATCTTAGCCTGTACCTCATCTGTACTACTTTATTGCCTTTATACAAGCACTGTATAGATAGAAGTCAAGTTTTATATGCATTATGAAGAAAAAAGGGGACACTATGCATTTAATGATTGCTTCAAATGATTTACTCAAATGTAGATTTTTAAGACCTTCTGTTTCTAAAGCCTCTCAAAACGAATTGGCCTTCTTTGTATAATCCCATGTAAACAGTGCTTTTATCAGTGAACTATTTGTGACAGTCACGTGATCACAGGCGACCACTTGCGGACCTTCACGCCGGCTTCACCCGGGGATGACCCAAATGCTGTCTGCATTTGGGTCACACAAGTGTGAGCCTCTCGCTCACACTTGTGTGACACTTTCACCAGGACTGCCAGTTATATAATGATGCATGTCAATGTTTAAATAAGGACAAAACAGTGTGAAATCCACAAAAAAAAGAAAAAAGATCTCAGTGGGATTACAGGCACACGCGGGAGGTGCCCACGAGGGAGCGTAATTATGAGGCGCAGACCATGAGTGCATGCACACTAACCCCTGATTCACACATTATAAGTGGGACTGAGAAGAGCAGATGGGCTCCATCCAACACAAACAGTTTGCTTTACGCGTAACCCTGATGGTCTCGACCAAGACAGAGACGCCGCTCACAAGTCCTGCACAAACGCAACAGGGAGGTCGGATGTTAGAAAGTGCGTCAGAGTGAAGTCCTTGTGTAGGAATCTCACTGAAAGACGGCCAACGGCTATTTTTAACCAGATCCACATTCCACTGAAAAGTGGCAACCACACTCCGAATGTCTATCAGGACAAATCATTTGATCATCATTGTGTAGTTCCATTGTACGTAGGCATAATCTGTCCCAAACTGAATTATTGGGGACGCACAATTATCATTGAATATCTACAGTACTTCCCACTATGTTATGCACTGCTGACATTTTAAAACTAACAGCCAGCCACCAGATGGAGATGTTTAGGTTTCACCTTTTGGGGAGCTGTAATGCTGTTGCCTAACCCTACCCCACCCTACAGCGCCAGCCTGTGACGGAACCTTCGTCTGGTTATGGAAATGTCTTCCTTGCCTCTGGAGAAGGCAGGTTGTGAGGATCCAATCCGCCGAGGGGCTCGGTGAGCAGCTTGTCTCCCAGGATGGCTCGCAGGTGTCGGGCCATCACCGCCTGCTGCTCCACGGAGCAGTGGTTCTCCAGGGACAGGATCAGAGGGTAGGGAGACGCCTGGGAGGGACGGATGATGAAGTCGGGGACAAAAGGAGTTTGCCATAAGGAGGGAAATTATCAATTGAATTTACAGCAGAAATGTTAATTCGGATAAGACTCTTACAAAGCATAGATTTTTAGAAGTATATCATCTTTGTCAACGCTATTGAATTAGCGAAGTACTCACTTTAAAAGCATATTCGTTGATGGTCTCAATGACTTCGACAAAGGACACTTTGGAGGTGAGTGTGTGTCCGTGATAGAGGACTGGCTCTCCTTTATCTCCATCCCAACAGTCCAGCTCCACACAGCGGCAGCCATGATTCAAGGCTCTAAGAGAAAGAAACATAATTAGGAACCTCTGGGACTCACTGAGTAAACGGATGTCTATGGAGACTATCTATGTTCCCAGGGCCCTAAGTTCCCGATTCTATATTTTGTTAACACCTTGACTCTCCTATTGTGTTTTGGTTTGGGACCCATTTTAAGTTAGAATGTTTCATAAAGATTATCCGTTTTTTATTCTGGTTCAACGAGAGTCTCATTTACAGAACTCTTGGCATGAGCTTCCCCAGGGAAGATGACAGCCCTATAACTGAAGCAAAGCTGCCATTGTCTTTTTATAGCGATGGTGAATTGTCTGCTGTTCCCAAGCTCCACAAATCAGTGAAGAAGAAGGTCGCCCGAGGCAGCCAAACAGTATGCAGAGCCTTTAACATGTCAGGGCAAACGTCTTTCACCCCTAGCACCTCGGCCCTGTGGAGTTTCCTGACCTCCTGAGTGATCACTCCAAACAGGTGAGGCTACCTTCACGTAACACATACGCACACTCACACACCTACATTGTTTTACTTTGGATGGATGTGCATATTTCCCAATTCTACTGTGGCCCTGAGAGCTCAACATGCGGCTAATTAAGAAAACAACACAAGCAAGTGGAGAAACATCTTCACCAATTCGAGGACACATGCGCAGCATTTTCACTTTTTAGTGTCCCTTAGCAACAGCTTCCGTTGTCACATTGATGTTGTCGTGTGTCTTTAAGTTGGGGACGATGTTTCTTCATTTGCTTGTGTTGTGTCCATTTGCATGTGTTTTTCTTAATCTGAGCTCTCAGGGCCAAACATAGGATTGGATGAATCAGCTGTCTGATTTGTTGTAGCTGCCTATTAATTCGCTCTACCCAGCTTAGCAAGCTAAAGAGCAAAATACAGTCACTTACCGGATGTATGGCTCCGTGCTGCTGTCCCCAGTCAACTGGTCCTTAGTGAGGTAGGTGTTGTGGGAGGAGGAGATGAAGTAGTGCGCCAGTGGGCGTGTCATGTCTTGGTAAACCCTGGCATGCTCCGGGTCAAACGCACAGTTCTCCTTTGACAGCATGTACATGGTGAAACCATTGGGGGTCATGAACTGGTTCTTCTGGGCTGTACTGGGCAAAAGGTACAAACGTCAATAAAGGAGGGTAATTATTATATGGTGAGCAAACTAGTCATCATAGTGCAGCTTGTAAAATACAGTTATATACAGTGATGTTGCACTTTGAACTTTCACCACCACAATCAAATGAGACCATTCTTGAGTCCAGGTGGACATTTGTGCTAAATTTGAAGAAATTCCCAAATAGGCATTCCCGAGATATCGCGTTTACGAGAATGGCCGGACTGACAACCCCAAAACATAATGCCTCGAGGAATAAAAAGTCTCCTCACAAGTACCAAATGGTAGAGGCCTACCCCCAAATATGGAATTGATTTTAAGATACATTTTATTGTTTATAATGCACTAGTCTCGCATAACCAGAACTACAGTGCTAAAGAAAGATCTGGCCCCACACATTACTATTATTCTGGTATAGTGGAAAAGAACTTGGTCGTATTTCTTTAAACCAATCACAATTGTATGGATGCAGCGTCGTCGCCCTTTCAAAATAGAAAGGGCGACGCCCAAACCGAAGACATTTTTCCATGGCTGCACACTCAGACCGTGTTACGGTTTACCCCTCACTGTCAGTCCGTCCCCATCTATCGCCACAACAATCCTATGTCAAGACCCATCTTTTTGCAACTGCGTTTGAGTTGTTAGCAATAATTATCTTGTTGAAACACCCAGCAATACTTGGAGCATTCATTTGGATTTGTTTTGTTTTGTGGCAACCTGACTCATGTAAGTCCAACATTCACTCTTCTTTTAGCTCTATTTTGGTCTCTACCAATTTATGAGAAGAGCTTGACAGCTGCTGGACGCTTTGTGTTTGACATGCAGTCACAAACTTTGTCAGTCTTCCATTTGGTGCCTGGCAGGTAGCATCTAACTGGTTCATCTAAGCCTGTTTTGCTGAACCAGAGGTTGGTAGTTTGCAATACATTGTCACTGAACGCCATACCCCACTCATTGAGTTCATAGGTGAGGATGAGGCTTTGGGCGTGGATGAGTGAAGCGTCCTCCCCCTGGTCCTTCAAGAAGTCCTTCAGGTCCACGGTGGAGAGTACGCAGCTGTTCGCGGAGTAGCGGATGAACACGGCGTCCAGCTCTGGTCTCCGTAACAACTCCCTGCAGAACACCTCAATCTCTCCGTGGTCCAGACGACCGTCGGCCGACTGGTCACATTTCTATCAGGGGGAACAGAGTCAGTAGTTTGCCAAGCTCGTCTCACTTCATTCAAGCGACACAAATCAGGTGTGTGTGTGTGTGTGTGTGTGTGTGTGTGTGTGTGTGTGTGTGTGTGTGTGCGCGCGCTCCCCGCTACCTGGAAGAGGCTGCGGGCATACTGGTCACTCAGGTCAATATTGATCATCTGCAGCAGCGTCTGGACCTCGTCGTAGCTCATCTTATCGTCGTGGTTCTGGTCGGCCCGACTCAGGTAAGCATGAATCCAGGTAACACACAAACAAGGTCAAGGAAGCAGTAACAGCTGGAACATGTGCAGTGTTTGGTGGTGTTTGACCAATATGGAGCTTCAGAGCACAGAAGTACAAACATATATTTTCCTAATAAGCCTAATAAGTCTGTGGTTAAGAGAGCTAAAAGTTTTCTTCTACAATATAATACGGCAGAAAATATTCCACTCGCTTTTAGAGTCTTACAAAAGGCGGTTGCTAACAAGCGGCTAAATGAGGGTACAAGCGTGGTCCTGCCGATCACAAGTCTGTCTTTTAGCGTAGTGGTGGTTACTTTAAGTCATAAAGCCGTGGCGTAGTTCCTTTATAGTATAACGTTAGCTCTTTACTTCTGCCGATTGCATTTACGCTTAAAAAATCATAAAGGTATCAAAAAACTTTATTTGCCACAGGGCTTATTTTCCAAAATCAAATGTAAGATCCCACTGGCTCTTTGTCACATGCTATGCCTAACTCCCTAGTTAGCTACACAAATAGCACGGTACTGTCTCTGCATATACAGAGTAGACAGTTCTACAAATGAACAACAATAAGGATATTGGTCGAGTTTCTCCTTCTGGGTCATGTTGTCCACCCTCTCCTGCAGGGTCCGGATGCCGCGGGCCCAATGCTGAGCCTCCTCCTGGCTCTGGCACAGGAGATCCAGGCTCTTGCGGGGCCCTTTGAAGACCACCGTCAAACACCGCTGCTCGGGGACGGAGCCGACCATCTGCCGCAACATCTCTGATTGGCAGCCCTCGCGGACGCACTCCACCTCTGTGATGGAGACTGAGGATGTGTGAGGGGGAACAGAGAGGAGCAGCAAGAAAAAACAAGTAAATAAATTGGAGAAATAATGAGAGAAAAGTCAACCTTCCCCAGCCACAGGGCATCTTCATGCTTGAATAAATGCATCACACAATCACAGCTCTGGCTTTTGATCTTTTCTATTCATGACATTCACTTACGACTCTAACTCACATTTTGTGACATAAATTGGAAGTCCACTTGCAGTACAGTACCTAAAGTAACAGTACTTTAGGGGTATTAGTAAGACACCAATGGCAGCTCACAAGAGCTTACTTTCTCTTTCATGCTGTTATTCTCTACGTGGTGTGTATTTAAGGTGGTCATTTTCAGTCACTAAAACACACAAAGATATCAATTGTCAATCGGGATTGTATTGACACACACGCACACGCATCTGAGCAGCATACTCGGAAAAGATAATATTATATTGACTTTTCTTTGACTAATCTTAACTCATTAATTCCACAGATTTTACAATTGGTTTTCTCTATCTATGTTCTGCTAATGTTAGTCACACCACTTTCTACAATATGATGAAGCTTCTGTGCTCAAGTTGGATTTCAGTTTAACACACTAATTTGACTGCGTGTCAACAGAAGAGTCATGGCTCCGTGGCACGAGGCTTGGCTCGGCTTGGCTCGGCTCCTCGACCTGTTGGCTGTTCTTGTAAACATCAGCTTGTAGTTCTGCAGCATACTGAATGTGTATGGAGACAGCGGCTTGGCTGATTCTAGTTCTATCCTAAATGTGGACACTCTAGTGGAGAGGTGAGCTGTCTGTTACACACACACACACGCACACACACACACACACACACACACGCACACACACACACACCAAGGTTTCCCTCACAAGCGGGGGCCGTGTGTGCGTCATTCTTCAACCTATTGGTTCATTCACACCGCACTCATTTTGTGTCCAGATGTGTCCTTTTACATTCACACCCCACTGTCTCGCAGATTTGAATAAACCAAGTGAAACCTCACCCCGCCTCCACGTCAGCTGGTGTTTGCCGAATCTCTATTTGCCCACCAAACTACAGTAACAACCTTGTGCCCTGTGTACCTGTCAACACACAGACAGCAGCGAGAGGGGGACTTCTGCTGAAAATACATCTCATGCTGTTCCTAAGGAAGATGCTCAGAGAGCCTATGTACACTATGATCTCTTCAAAATGTAATGTCATTTAATTATTTAAGTGTCTGTTATATTGTTAAGGTGGTTATAAAGCAAAAAACAACAACATGTTTTCCATTTTCTGAATACTTGTTACTTCTTTCAAAAGAAGCTATCTTTGGGGCATCAGACGTACCTCATCTACTGCACTAGACCACCCAGTCACGTTACAGCAAAAACAACGTTGGATCTAAAACAAGCGGAATTAATTACTGGGTGCGGCCGACAAGCTTCCACTTTTCTGGTAACTTATGTGCTGTAGCTCAGGGGGATGAGTGGTCGTCCCGCAACCACAAGGTAGCCGGTTCGATCCCCAGTCCCCCCATAGCTCACACATCGAAGTGTCCCTGAGCAAGACACTGAACCCTAAATTGCTCCCCGGGCGCCGCTCAGGGCTGCCCACTGCTCCTTAAGACATTAAGGATGGGTTAAATGCATTAAGGATGGGTTAAATGCAGAGGACACATTTCATGTATGTATGTACTATGACGAATAAAAAGGATTTCTATTAAGTAAATCTGCTTGGGAGGTTGTTGTTTTTTAGAAGCAGGTACAATTCAGCTAAAAACAAGAAATGAACAAGCAGACGGTAACTCTGCGCTTGTGTTTGGAGGAAGAAGCCACGTTTGTATTTAGAAGATCCAAATGAACCGATACGGAGGGGTGTCACTCAAACCTGCACGCCAAACACACGCCGTGCCACATCACAAGCTTTTCTCGTCTTGTGGCAATTAGAGGCTCTTGCCCTGCAACTTGGTGGTTGAGTCGTATGGTAACTGCACAGAGCCAGACCACAGGATCCAGGGCAGACTCCCACCACCATGTAATGTCCTATAATCTCACTGTTTGAACTGCAGCAGCGTCGGCTGCCATTTGCGAGGCCGAAAATAGTTGAGCTCTGTAATCAGGGCCCTGTGTGTGACCCTCAGACGGTGGAGACGAGCGGGGAGTAGCTGCACGAGCAGCAGAAAGTGGCATTTTAAACCGAACACAAATAGATGCTGTGTGGCCATGTTTTACCTGGCACGCCCAGCACTGGGCTCTTCTGGCAGAGGAAATACCTGCTTGTTACCAATTATGACTTGGAGATGGTTCCTTACCTCTTGGGTGGGGTCGGTTGGCTCAAACAATTTTGCCACCAACGTTAGCGCGTAAATGCGCGTGGCTTTTCTAAACGAGGGGAAAGCCCATTAAATAGGTAATGGACTCCTTTCCCATTACCAGTACACGAGTAGCAGTTCGGTTTGTCTTTTCATTTTGGTGTGTCACGTTCGACACCACAAAAACGCTTACCGGTAAACAAGCTTGGTAGACCATGAATATGTTACAGCGGTGCTACTTTAAAAAAATAGCTGCTACTTGTTCAGTCTCTCTTTTAAACTCTCTCTCTGACACGTGACATTTTACTTTACCAAAGCACTCCATCAATTTTAACATATCGCTTCTATGAAATGATTCGACCGATGATGGACCGTTTCTTTTTTTCAAAGCGTCAAACTTGAAGTAGAACCAGAGATATTACATTTAATTACAATGACTGCAATGTCAAATTCATGTGCATCAATACATTTATTCTGATTGATGTAAAATAACACACACTTACAGGATTGCTGCTCCTTGGCCCAGCTGGAGGTTTTGTGGGACTGGCACCAGACAGTGACGCCGTCTCCCAGCAGCTTCAGAGTTCGTCGCTTCTGCCAGCGAGGCGAGCGGACCTTCACATGTGATGAATGAATCCATTAAATCTCATTGAGTGATCACAAACAACAGGTCGTAGATTCTGATCAGTAAGAGCGTTACCTTTACCATACTGGAACCCTGCAACATCCGCTTCACATCTTCATCCTCCTGCACTCCTAGAAAGAAAACAGACATCAAAAAGGTTGAAGAAAGACGGATGTGATATCATGAAAACTTGACTAGATTGGGTGCAGAATGGCAGTGAGTAGTCACAGAATCCTTATAACTCAGTCGGACTGGAAGAAGACTGGAAGGGTCAGGAGACGAAAGGGAGGATGAAAAGAGAAAATGGAAGGGTAGAGCACAGTCAGAATTCAAAGTTAGTGTATATATACATCTGTTGGACCGCAGCAGCTCATATGGAAGCTCTGTAATTCATTTTGGTGCTGAACCGCCAGTCGGGTGCAGTTAGAGATGAGACGGTATGGATGAAGACATAGAGAAAGACAGAAAGACTCGATGAGGAGGAGGAGGAGGAGGAAGAATTTGAGAGAAGAGGAGGAGTGAGAGGTATAAGAAAAGGTTGTATGGTGATGGGACAGAGGTGAGTTATGAAAGCAACATCCTGTGACACTTTTCACGAATATGACACATTTTAACCAACTCAATTCTTAGTTTCAGCAACTGTTCTTTGCATCACCCTCTGAACCCCAAAACTCGCCGGCTAGATTGAAAATCATGTTTTCTTTGAACAATCGCCACAACTACACTGTTTATCCCAGCCAGAAGTTGTTTGTTGAAAATCATGAATTTTTATATTTTATCATCAAGGTTCAAGGTTCAAGGTTTTTATTTGGCCATTTAGACCATCAGACCAACTGTCCAGACTCATTGGAATTTTACAAAATATAAAATATGAGAACACTATACGAAATATAAATATAAAATATGAAATATGATATATATATCATAGAAGTTAAACAATTTTGTGTGAATATATCCTGGATTTTCAGAAGATTTTAAAGTGTTTGTGAAGCCTATGTATAATTCGAACATATCAAATGTTGCAGAACATACTAATTAATTCTAATTCAGGAATTTTGATTTGAGGATGCAGATGTTTAACATTGAGAGCTTGACTACAGCAGTATTGGCAAAACCTCCAACTGGCCGAACCCTGCTTTAATCACAACAATGTATTCACATAACAAGAGACAATGAAAGAAGTGGAGACATATCTCTACTCTCCCAGATGAGGAATAACCTCAGGTCTTGTTGCTGAAATCAGGGACACATATTTACATGAGGGAATAATGGTCATGTGATCATGCAAAGTGGACATGCAAAATAACAGGATAGTCAGTTCCTGGATTGTTATATAGACTCCTGATGAGTCCTGTAAACATATTTTGTTTCAATGACTAAACTTATTTCCCCCTTTACTGCAATCAGAAGTCATTATAATATTCTGCATATCATCCTGGAGAAAAACACTATTTTATAGACAATATAAATTATAACTTAAAAGAATAAATAAATAAAACAGGAAAAACAAATCAGAGCTCAACATCCGCATGTCATGTCAGATTTATAAAAATGACAAGATTCAATGTTCTTTGTCTGTTTGAATGAATCCAGCTGCAGTTAAATCATGCTTTGTATACGATTAGACTGACTGTGCAACATCTGTTCACCCACATCCAGCTGATGACTGGTCTCTGGTATTATACGGTGGCTGTCTTGGATTGGATTAGCTGAGGGGAGCTCAGGAGGAGGTGATGCAAAGTGTATGATGCGAAAGGTCTTGTGATAATCCAAGAATCGGTATGAATCAGATTTTAATGATAAATATCTTTCAAGTGCATTCAACTAATTTAGACAACCAGTAAAAGACCGAATCAAAATCAAGTGAATAATACGCATTTTCATTTTTGGAATTTTCGAGAAAATCTTTTTTTCTAGAGCAAGTTATAAGAATAGACAGAGATTAATTGTTAAAAACAATCTTAAAGGCACAGTGTGTCTGATTTAGTGTCATCATGTAACACAGGCCAGTGTTGGTTTGTCCGTTCCGGGTTACTGTCGAAAAATGGCAGTGCAACAGTTATGAATATTATGTTCAATTTCTGCTAATAGATCCCCCAAAATGATACACACTGGCCCTTTAAAGCTGCACATATAAACATTGTTTATGCAATTTAAAATTTTGTTCAAGATTTTGTGCAATACACTTCTTCGCTTTCTTGCTGAGAGTTAGATAAGAAGATCGATATCGCGCTCATGTTTGTCTATTAAGAATAGAGCCAGAATGCTATGAGCTTAGTTTTAGCAAATACAAATAATCTTTAGCATTTATAATAAATGTACAACATTACAAATGTTACCACTGCACTTTTTTATTTTTATTATTTTTATTTTGTAAGTCACTTGTGGGCAGTGGAGTAAGCTGAAAACACAACAAACAACACTTCTAAAGCACACTAATTAACATTACATCTTATTTGTTTATCCTGTACACATACGGGATAAAAACAGCAACTCGTGGTTTTACAGTGAGTTGCATGCTGGAACTGTTTCAAGCAAACAGCGACTTTAGAAGTGTTTACAGTGGGTCGGGACCACATGACCAGCAGTGACGGCTGTACGAGCGCAGTGTGGAGCGGAGCGGCAGCGATTAGCTAGCAACAAAGCACAGTGAAGCTAGCATTAGGGGAAGCTAGCATTAGGGTTAGCTATATTAATGCTATGAATTTCTGAATTCAGCAACTTTAATGCACAGACATAAATGGTGTCAATCTCCTAATCTACTGTAACTCAAGAAAGAATAAACATGAATGTATATTTTGCTCCCGTCAAGTGGCAACAGATTGCAAAACCTGTTATGGGATGTGTTCCTTTCCTTAGGCCCACTTAGAGCCGAGCAATCTAATCAGTGACCATCCGGTAATTGTAGAGACCAGGAGCAAATGTGGAATGTAACTTATCTTATCTCAAATGGCCTGCCCGGACTGCCGGGACCTGTTTTCATACACCAGAATAGTATGTTATAACTTATATCTTCTAGCAAGAGGACTACGTCCACTGCAAAAAGGTGTCTGTAAAAAGTGCTGCGAGCTCTCCTTCACAGATTCTGCTGTGTCCGACGCTGAGTCAGCAGCTGAGACAGAAGCTCACTGTGGTTTGGGAAGGGCCGTGTCGCTTCACCCACAAAGACGTCTTGATACTGGAAAAACACACGTCAGCACGCACGCACGCGCACACACACACACACACACACACACACACACACACACACACACACACACACACACACACACACTACTCTGTGTACAGCAGCAATCTACTGTAAATGAGGAGAGCACGATTGCAGCAGTGGTTCAGTGGGTGTGCGTATGTGTGTCACCTAGAAACAGACAGCAGGTACCCCCACACGCACGCACACACACACGCATGCACACACGCACACACGCACGCAAACACACATGACTGTTTCCTCAGCAGGTGTGATGAAATTGTGTGGTTTTGACTAATGATACCAAATGTGAAACTGTAACAGCGGCTGCACTGACGTGTCCACAGTGTAGAGATGTTTACTCTATCAAGAGGTGAGATAAAGGCCACGCACGCACGCACGCACGCACACACACACACACACACACACACACACACACACACACACACACACACACACACACACACACACACACACACACACACACACACACACAAAGACATTGTGCTTCACCAATACACACAACAACCGGTAGGCTAATATTATGGTGCATGGTGAGTTCTCATATGTATCCAACTGGACCTAAAGTCAGTTAGATACACATTGGTCTTCTTGCCGCAGTGGAAAACTACTGACAAAATGTCACTGAAATTATTGTCCATAAATCCTCGGGAGGAACTTTTACCTGGTTATGAAGACTCAATTTAACACAGATATGAACTACGGAAGCAATGAGACCATCAGAGAGAAGATTGTTTTATTCTATATTGTGTATTCTCAATGCTTGTGATTGGCTGTCAACGACCAGCCCACCCCGGACAGACCCTAGATCCTGGGAGCTGAGCTTGGCCCGCTGGGAGCCAACACCACGCTGCCGTATTGCTGGGCGTCGCTGGAGGGAAGGGAGACACTGGGGGAACCAGGCCCTGCTGCAGTAAAATGAGAGGTTTTCTAAAGAGACTCTGGCACTCTGACCCGATTTTGCACACAGGAGAAAAGTTCCATATAGCAGCTTTAAATAAAGGTAGTGCAGTGAAACACAATGGAACATTGCCCCCAGTAAAAATAATGAAATGTTGTAAGTGGTCTACGTTTCACTTGGTCAATGTTTTTTTTAAGTTTTGCATGTGGAATCTGTGCTTCAAAAGTAACTGAAGCACAAAGTACACTATTTTCAGTAGTTAGTATTGGAGTAGAAATACACAAACAAAGTACCAGGAGCCTGCCCCTAATAAGTTCAAAATTAGCTAGTTTCATATTAGTGCTCGCTAATTTAAAATACATTTTTTATTAAAATATTTACATATTTACTGACTGAATCAACTGACAAAAGTAACATTAGTTTGCGTTTGGAGTGAAGAGTAAAAGATATCATACGGAACAAACGCATCTGACATCGGAACTTTGACCTGAGACGGTTTAATAATGATGTCAAATGTCCCATTTTGGCTCTGTGTAGCCCCGCCCCCTCCTGCACCTCTGGATCCAGAGGTGCAGGAGGTTGTCCAGCGTTGTGATGTGCCGAGCAGTTTTCCACCGGCCTCTGTTCTACCGTATAGTAGTGTCACCCAGACAGAGCTGTCCGTTGTTTTTATTTTTGAGGATTTATCCCACCAACCCACAGTTGACTGCAAACAGCGAGAACTAGGCTATAGCGCATGAAAGTGGAGAATAAACAAATGCACCTGGCCCCATAACGCAGAGATGAGAGCCCACAGCAGCCCGCTCCTGTTAGTGGAGGCCAGTTGTGAGATGTCTATATCTGTAGATGCTGCTGCTGCTGCTCTATAAACAGTTAGCAAGCTTTTCTCTGACATTTAGGGGCTCAGCGGTGCTGCAGCTGTTGGCGGAGTCTCTGCAGGCAGACAGGCCAAACTATGACAGCTGTATCAAAGGATCACAGCACGAGGACACGAAGCACAACATACGCCGTGGCCCCTGTGACCAGAGCAGTGGACATGCTCCATTTCTTAGTTTAAAGTCACAGCACGTGTGCAGCTTATAGTCCACCCAATTTTCCCCTTGTGGTATTGAGCCATGTCTGACATTTTAATTTGTGCTGCTTGAAGTATTGAAAGTTCACATTTTAAACTCTTTCCAGGTCGATAATCCATAAAGCACATTGTTTTCATCTGGGACAATTACTTTAGGATAAAATAGTCCCAATCAAAATACAAATTGACACTTTGAGATAAAAACAAATTGAGACATTAAAGGGTAACTTTGGTATTTTTGAACCTGGACAACCATTTGTGAAATCGGTCCAGTACTTAGTCGCTGAGCGAGCAGCCGGGTCCAGAATATTAACGCAGCTTGCTGCCCCTGAATGCGAGATTGGACATGGACAGACTCGGAGGTGCACACTCAAGTCACGCACAAGAGCGATCGCGCGATTCTCCTGGCGGAGATAATAGCTTGCGTTTGTTAGTCCGCTCTATTAAACCTTGGATTAAATATGAGATAAATATTCGGAGAGCGCTCGTAGAGCTGTAACACTGTGAGGCATGCAGCTGAATCAGGGCAGCAGAGCAGCGACGACAAGGCCACAGCTGAGGACAAGGACAGCAGTGGAAGCTGGGAACCTGGAAACCTGTTACCATAGACATGTCCTCCGCTTGTGGAGGACATGTCTATGTCTGGTAACAGGCTTAACCAGCTGGCAAAAGTTTACTTTTCCCCAAAGTGGGACAACGAAGTTTCAAAATATGTATATTTTGTCCCTCTGTTCTATATAATTTCAAATTTAGTTGGGACAGTTGGTCACTTGCTGCTGCCAGATTGCTGACGAGGACAAATAGTCGACGGTCTCATATCACCCCCATACTCAGGTCTCTTCACTGGCTCCCTGTAGAGTATAGGATCCACTTTAAAATCCTCACCCTCACATACAGAGCACTACACGGTCAGACTCCTTCATATGTGGCTGAACTACTTCGCCAAACAGCCCGTAATCTCAGGTCCAACCAGGTAAATCTTCTGTGCGTCCCCCACACTCGCCTTAAGACCCGTGGTGACCGAGCCTTTGAGGCGGTAGCACCGAAGCTTTGGAGCTCTGCCTGCACCCCCTACGGTTTGCTGATTCGGTGATGTCATTTAGAAACCAACTAAAGACATACATGTTTACACTGGCGTTTGGCTAAATTCATGCCTGTTTTTTTAATCTGTTTTTATTTTGTTTTACTGTGTTTTTTATTGCACCATCTTTTAAATGTGTATTTTATTATGTTTTCTAAACTGTTGTAATGTTTCTTGGCCCCTGTTATGGTCAATTTGGTTTCTCTCGACTCCTGTACAGCACTTTGTGACCGTTGTCTGCGATAAGTGCATTATAAATAAACTTTACTTACTTACTTACTTCGAAGGAGACGTACACAGAAATACAAAAAATATACATTTTTAAAATCACATTTACTCAACCTCTATTACAGTATGTCTGCCTTCGTGTCTCATCATACTGAGACCGAGGTCTCAGCCTACTTTTGTACTGAGGAGACAAATACAAATAAAGAAAGTACTGAAGTTTAAAAAAAAAAATCATTATTGAGGTCAACATGATTCTGCTTAATCTCACCATTTAAATATAAAATAGGTAATGTTTGCTTGAAATTGCTAAAAAAAAAAAAAGAAAAAAAAAAAGATACCAGAATCAAAAGGATGGTAAATGTTTTGTCTGTGGCTTGTACTTTAATAAATGCTGCTATTTGTATATATATTTATCTTCACCATATGCTAATGAACTGTAACTTTTCCTAAACTCATAATAATGATTTTTTTTTCTTCAGATTGCATTAATTACATAATAATGTTTTGAGAAGAAATGCGTTGACATTTTTTGCCTTGTATCTATTCCGCTTATTGGATGAGGGGGTGTGGGGGGGGGGGGGGGGGTAACGGTACAGTCAGCATCTATCAGTGTGACCATGTCGGAGGGGTGGACAGAGAGCATCTGTAACATCTGTAACACAAACACTCACCCAGATTCCTCAGGGGATCGATGGCCTTTGACTCGGACGTCCCGGCTCCGTTCCTCCCCGCCGGGGCTGCTTTCTTTCTGTTGCCCAGCATAACGCAAAGAAGCTGCCTCCCTCTCTCTCTTTCTCTCTCCCTTCCTTCCTCGGCCTTTTATCTCCCCCTCCTCTCTGTTGGTCAGGGGTCCTGCGCTGTTCCTCAAACGGTGACGCGGTTCGGCTGAACGGAGACCTCGCAGGAGGAAGACGCGAGCAGCTCCTCGACGCTCCGCGCGCTGCGCCTCATGCTTTTATCCTGGAGGAGTCCTGGAGGAGTCCGGCCCGAACCGTTCTCCCTGCTGATGTCACCGACATGGATGTATAAACATAGAGCTGCGTGAACCAGACAGGCGTCAAGATAACCACGACAGACAAGGGCTTCCTGTGGGGAACTTTCAAAATAAGAGCGGGGGCTGGTCTCGTGTCACAACATCATCAACAACAACCGTTTACACGCAGCTTTACAGATGCAGATACATTTTTTCCCAGAAAAGCGTACATCATAGGACATTATAACAAGGTAATTGACATATATGCATCCTGTCGGTCTAATAATAATAATAATAATAATAATAATAATAATAATAATAATAGGAGCATTAGCATAATTTCAATATTATTACAACTAGACAAAATATTCTCATGGTCAATTTACTTGCTTCCCCCCCAGAGCTTTCAATCACATCACATGGTCTTCATTGCTGTTGCCATGTAAATAGCTCACTCTAAATGACTCTCAATGATTAGGCTATATCCTATTGGTAATATTTCAATATTGTATGGTTTGCAATATATATCGGTCCTGATGAGAAATGTAATTCTGTCTGTCTTCTTGTGTAAATAAAAAAAGGATGGTAGTCTGAGTTTAGCACCCACAAATAAAACATAATCTTATCAAATGTCTGAAGTGTGTTATGTTCTTATTTATTTGTGAATGATATTGGGATCTAATGGAAACCTCCCTGTCTTGCAGCCCTCATATTATTAACCCCAAAACATGTATTCTCATTTTCCACCAAAGTGGCCACTGTTTTTTTTTCTTTTCTTCATCGTTGATCTGAATAATAAATCACACCTTGGCAAACAAGGCTCCGTCAAAATAAGATAAATCACAATACTCAATTGCTAACACAAGGATTTGTTTTTGCGTCAATAGTATGAAAGCAAGTCATTGTCACCAATATCGCAATTTGTCATGCTTTTGTTTTGACGGCGAAACTGTCAGCACTTCCGGGTGTTGCTGTTGTGCGTCTCTGGCAGCTTTACGGAATTGTAAACGGATTATAAACCGAGGAGAGACGCTCAAAGTGTGCATAGTGAAACAGCTTCCTCCTCTCGGGCTGTTGGTCTCTCATTTGGTCCAAACCACCAGCATGAGTGATGATCACTAGAAATAGCTGATCCTCTAATTATGGCCGCTGTAATTGGGGCAATGGTTGCTGCATAATGATTTATGCACAAACCGGCCCGTGTCGGCCCGTGGACTGCAGAGGCTCTTTAATGAAGTGATGCCTCCAGTTGATCTGAGTCTGACATACGTATTATACTAGCTTGAGGTACTTTACTTAGTATTTCCATTTTATACAACTTCATCAGATTTAATCAGATTAAACTACCCAGCAGTTTAAGTGTTAATTATAATTTCCAAAAGCATAATCTGCAGCACTAAAAGGCGTCATGCACATCAATGCAGCAGTGATATTAATCCAAATCATCTGCATAACGACTCGCGAGGTCCTTTTGCGTTTAGCAGTGGATTCACAGTGTGGTATTAGTGCTTTTATTTTGGTAAAAGATCAGAACTATTTTTCCACCGTGCCTTGTGTGGCTTTTGTCATATTAAACGTGTTTTGTAATATATCATTGCATGTGAGCGTTATTACCATCAATATTCATAAACGTACATTTGTTAGCGGGGCCACTTTAAATGTGCAGGTGGGCGTGGTCAAACGCGCGTCACGTGATCTGACACGGAACTCATCTCTTTAAGCGAGAGTGCGGTGGCCGGAGATGGTAGTTAGGTCTGTCCCTGGTCTGCCCCAACCGAGGTCTGTCCCATCGTCCACCACAGGTAGGTCCATGGGCGGGTTCGTAATGAAACGCTTCCCGTCAAAGGAAGTGGACACAAACACAGATGAAACCTTAATTCGCTCTGAGGCGAAGTTACCGAGCTAACTGTAGCTAAGCTACACCGGGGGCCGGTGTCCGTACCTCGGTGAGCTATAACTAGTTAACTAAGTTAAGTTAGCCGAGCTCAGCGTAGCTTGTTCAGCTAACTTACTGCTAGCTAGCTAGCTAGCTAGCTAGCTAGCTAAGTTAGCTCATGTGTTGCACTTTGCATTCTTGTTTAAGTCTTATCAAACCGAACTTTAATACCGTTAATACTGTGTTTCGTGCAG
The DNA here is from genome assembly GCA_038501785.1 of Myoxocephalus aenaeus. Classification (NCBI taxonomy): domain Eukaryota; kingdom Metazoa; phylum Chordata; class Actinopteri; order Perciformes; family Cottidae; genus Myoxocephalus; species Myoxocephalus aenaeus. The sequence continues at coordinate 520,963 of JBAMJR010000454.1, read as the reverse complement.
CGGAATACCACGCGTATGATAACGTTATGCATGTTTAATAACCAGGCAGAGTTGCATACGTCAAGGTAAACGGTGCTCGGTGTTGCGGAGGTTTAAACAAACTAATGTGTGTTGTGTAAATTAACTGTCAATGTCGGTGTTTGATTCCGCTCTCCTAACGGACGTTTCCGGTTGCACTCGGCCCCTCCAGCCAGATTAAACGAGTCCAGCTGTCATGCCGGTCCTGGCGATGACCGAGCCCGTGGTGGATCACCAGAGACGGTTTCAGGCCGCTGTGGATGTGATCCATAACCTCCCCAAGAATGGTATGTAGCCGTTTACAACCATCAATATTACGTCACATGCAAGGTGTTTGTTGCAATGGCTCATGGACCTTTATTATTGGAGGGGTGTAACTACAATATGCTGTACAGAGAGGAGTGGGGGGGTCAAACCAAACTTAATTTATAAAACAGGTGGCTTAATGTGAGACCTTAACACTCTGCTGTTTTGTTGTATATGTTTCGTTTTGTTGTATATATTGAGCATCTTTCTTTCCTGTTATCATTGTGTCTTGCTACTGTGACAAACACATTTCCCCTTGGGGGTGAATAAAGTATATATCTATCTGTCCCAGTTGTCATCTAAACCAGCAGAACAATGACACATCATACTGTTATTACTACATGCATGTCAAAATGGAAGTGTAGCTCCTCATGATGTGTTAATGTGTGCTGTTTCCAATAAGAAGGCCACACTAAAAACGGCCACTCTCTTTTCCAATGATGTTTGGCGTTCAGCACATTTTATTGCAACAACTACTTTGAAGTTGACAGTCCCCTTTGTTCCCGGTAAATGGAGCAATAAGCAGACCGGTAGAATAAGCTCACGAATGTCTCTCATCCTGCAGGTTCCTACCGTCCGTCATATGAGGTCATGCTGCGTTTCTACAGTCTGTACAAGCAGGCGGTGTGTGGACCTTGTTCAGTGGCTCGACCCGGCTTCTGGGACCCAGTGGGTCGCTACAAATGGTGTGTCTGTGTGTGTGTGTGTGTGTGTGTGCAAGGCGTCTTGTGTGTCGTTGTCTTCAAGAGTCGGGTTATTTTTCATAACGCCATGCAGTTCATACTCTACATCGGATTTTTGTTTTAAAATCTTTTTCATTATTTCATTTGGCCAGTGGACACGATTACTCAAGTTTGCTAAAAGAAAACTTTGCATGGAGTTTGGTGTGAGGTTTTGTGGGTTAGGTAGCTTGTCTTGTCTGGTATACGTCCCAGAGAATTAATTTCGTCTCCACACCGTGTCAACCCAGCGCATCACATTTGAGTTATTCTAAGGAGCAGCAGCAGCATAGAGGTTGCGTTGCACAATGTGTCGATGGAGAGAGGATCAGCGTCTTGCTGAAGGGAATCTTGACGGGGCACGAGGCTTAGCGCTGAGGCTAATGTGGGGTCAGTTGAACTTGATGGTCGCTAACGCTTCCTGTCAGTTCACTTCACTTCTAACAGATTAAGAAGGTGTGAGCAAATACTTAAAGGGACAGTTCTGGGGTTTTGAAGTGGGGTTGTGCGAGGTACTAGGACCCAATCCCAAAGTCCCCCCACCCCTAAGGCCTTAAACCCTGAACCCTCAGGGACTTTATCGGATGTCACCTGTTAAAGGGTTGACTGTGAGGCTGCAAAGGCTTGAAATAGTGTAAATACGAATGGGACTCTGCGGCAACGTCATGTGATGTACAATCGTGGGTATTTAAAAAAAAATGATACTCCCTGATCTGACCTTCTTCCAGACTATTTCCTCACGAGATGAGATGTAATTGTCAAATAATGTACTTGTTTTTGTCCAAACAGCTTCAATTCAATTCAGTTTATTTTATATAGCCCAACATCACAAATACAAATTTGCCTCGGAGGGATCAGGAAAAACTCCCCCAATAACTAAATGAAATGTTTAACGACTTAATCTGTGAGATATGTAGTTTCTGCTTCATCTGCTTTGTGATTTTATGTTCCATCTTTAATCCTTAGTGTTCCTGAGTAAATGTAATATTCCAGACTGAACACTTTTTTTCTTTTTCTTTTTTACATCTCTGGCTTCCACTGGTAACCCACACATTGCTATGTATTGTGGGTAATTCCTTGAGGCAAAGTCTGCAGAAATGCAGATTTACAAAGAGTGTTCATAAAAGGCTCAAAATGTCTGCGAGAGAGCTCTCAAACAGTCCTGGACTTTAACCCCTCACAGTTTGTAGGAGCGCGCCTCAAAGTCCGCGCGTGTGGGGATAGGTATAGGGATAGGGATAGGGATAGGGATAGGTATAGGGATAGGTATAGGGATAGGTATAGGTATAGGGATAGGGATAGGGATAGGGCCTTAAAACTTAAAAGTCAAACTAATCTATACTGTTTTTATGAGGGTTTTTTTTATGAATGGAGTCTGGTGGCTTTGGGGAGAACATAGATTAGTTTAACTTTCAGTAACCTCAGTTTTCATGCCGGAAAGGGCTGTCTGAATACTCTCACGCTCAGTACCCCCTGGTATGAGTAGTCCCGTCGGTGTATAATGACATTTACAGTCATGCGCTTTCGCTCTGAAATTAAACTAACGGCATTAATAATAACGGCATTAATAATAACAATAATAATAATGTTATGTAATTACATTCTTTTCATCTGGCTCTGCTCCATTGACAGATTGTCTTCATGTTCGGGCTGGTTTCGTGGATTTGGAGCTCGTTGGGGTTAAACATTGTGGAATAGTGATACTCGATACCCGGAGAGGTTAAAAGGAGATACGCATCTCTAAAACGTTACGATTCTACGTAAAAACGAGTGGTGCTAACGTTAGAAGAGTACGTTGGTACATCTTTAACTAGTGTGAGCACTTCTGTGCTACGCTAGCTACTGAAGGTATACTAAATGTATACACGTGCTGCTTTAGCTTTTTAATGATTGTGAATAAAGTCCTACCCGGCTTTACATGAACACTGTTGTTCCTTCATTTAATTGTCTTCCGTCTCGATCACCATGGTGATATGGTGGTTCCCTTTTACACTGTGATCTGTAGCTTTAGCTTTAGCAGTTTGAGTTCCTGGATTTATCCTTCAAACAGATATTGTAGACCTTTCTGTCTGAAGGGTAGATAATATTTAAATGTAGATAATATTTCTTCAGGGAGTGCAGTTAGTGACAGTGTGGGCTCCGTGGTAGCTCTGACAGCTTGATGGAGTAGCATCAGGGCGCTTAGCAAAGGGTCAATTGACACTGAAGAATGAAACTGTGTAATTACTAATCAAACCTTGGAATGCTTTAATTAAGAATTCTGTGTGGCCAAAAGTACCGTAGTTTAACCGGATGACGTGTAATGGCTGATAGTTTGTTTTGTTTTGACCGGTTGTTCTTGTTCTTGTGTCAGGGATGCCTGGAGACACCTGGGAGAGATGAGCAGCGAGAGCGCCATGGCAGCATACGTGGACGAGATGAAGAAAGTGGCACAGGAGGTACACAACGCACGTGTGCAAGAATTCTGCCGTCATTGCATTTATATATATATATATATATATATATATATATATATATATATATATATATATATATATATATATATATATATATATATATATATATATATATATATATATAATTTGTCCCCCTACACCTTGACGTGAAGCAGATGAACACAGCGATGTGTAATTAGCGTCCGGTGATAAATAAAGGTTTCCTCTGGCTGCAGGTCGTCGACACCATGCCCGTGAACGATAAAACGGCCTCGCTCTTCCACCACTTCGAGCCCCTCTACCTGGTGATTGACGACATGCCGCGGCCTGCAGAGTCTCTGGTCGCACTCGGTGAAGGTCAGTGACACTGACCCTAAAATACAAATAAATTGGAATACATCCCTGCTTACAGTCTCTCAATATATTGAATCGTAACTGCTGTTTGGTGGCGTATGACGGCGCAGCGTAGGAAGTGAACAGACCTGTGGTCCATGTGGACTTTGGTTCATGGTTTTCACGATGTGGCCGTAGGTAAAAGTCTTTCCTCCTTCGGTGTAGGTTGTGAAAGCAGTGAGCACGCTGACGGGGCCACAGAGGAGGTGAAGGATGAGGGTGAGGAGCAGGCCGGTGCTGAAGAAGAGGGGGCCCATCCAGAGCTGGACCCGTCTGAGGTCATACGCCTCACTGGAAACACCCTCCCTAATGGTATGTAACGGTACGGGTCACAACGCCGTCTGACAAAATCATCACAAATACAGCTTAATGAAGACTTTTATCCTCCCTGCCTCTGCTCTGTGTGATCTATATCTATATTGTGTTTATAAGAGTCGGCTTCACTTTTAAAGCCTCGTTCCAAGTTTAAGTTCAAAGGGTTACTGTGACTCTAAGAGAGGAACTGAAAATACGTCTGGAGGCCTTTTTGCATCCCTTGTGATCCCACAAAAGGAAAGAGGAAGCTTCAGGTTTCGTGTGAAACTGTTCACTGAAAGGTCTGTGGATTATCCAGAGGGACCGGATCACAATTTCTGGAAAGAGCCATTGCTGTTGAATTTTATAAAAGTATTTAGAGTAAAATCTAGTCCCAATATAGAAGAGAGAGGGCAGACATCTCTATACAATAGAGAAAATAAATAAATAAAAAACGTTAAAAAGCAGGCCATAGAGCATGTATTTAACCAAACGCTAGTGGAAACCGGTATGACATCACAGAATCAGCAGTCCGTAGAGGTGCAGGCAGAGCGTTCCATTACTTTACTGCCTCAAAAGCTCGTTCACCGCGGGTTTTAAGGCGAGTGTGTGGGACGCACAGTAAATTTAACAGGTTGGACCTGAGGTGGCCGGCTGGTAAATAAGGGTAAGTAGTTCAGCCACATATGCAGGAGTCTGACCGTGCAGAGCTTTGTATGTAAGAGTGCGGATTTTAAAGTGGATCCTATACTCTACAGGGAGCCAGTGAAGAGACTAAGAATGGGGGATGTGAGACCGCTATGTGTCCTCGTCAGTAATCTGGCAGCAGCATTCTGGATTACCTGCAACCGTTAATCTCAGATATACTGAGTGAGAAGAAAAGGGCATTACAGTCAATACGAGAAGAGATGAAAGCATGTATGATCACCAGCTGTTGATAATACATATCTCAGTTAATACATATCTCAGTTTGAAGAAACAAGATCTAGACAGCTTAACATGGGGCTCAAATTTACCTCGTCTCCTGACTCTAGAATGCTTGTGCTCCTGCAGACGCTGGTGTGTGTGAGGGTTTGGTGGTGACCAGCGACTCAGAGAGCGAGATCTTCTGCGACTCCGTGGATTCGGTTGAGCAACTCGGCAACGTCAAGGTACGACTCTCATCCCCCAACACACTCATCACGCTGCCCAAGTGAGCAGGAACGTGACACTTTTACATATTTATTTAACCGTTTCAAAGACTGTTGTACAATCACAGATTCCTCTCAACAAGACCAACGGTTTCCACAACGGCCACGTGTCCCCGGAGTCGTCTCCCGTTCAGAGCCACCAGCTGGAGGGCGGTCTGGGAGTGCGACAGGTCGGGGCAGGTGGAGGTGGAGAGGGTGCAGAGGACGGGAAGGGTCCGGGTCCCAACAGGAGGGGTCGAGACACCGGGCGGGAAGGTTCCCTCCACAACTGGAGAGAACGTAAGCTGCTGCAACAGGAAGGGTTCAGTGATGGTGAAACCCGAACACTTTGGGTCTCCAAACAACTGACTGCATGCACTGTGTGTAGGTGGTGTTCCTCAGGGCGGTCCGAGGTTGGGGGGCCCCGCCGGCGGTGGTGGCGGGGCGGGCCGAGGAGGAGGGGATGGCTCAGAGGGAGGAGCCGAGAGACTGCACGACGCCCACCTGCAGCAGCAGATCGTCCTGGCCCTGCGGAGGCTCCGAGAGGACATGAGGAGTGTGATGGACCGGCTGGAGGCGGTGGAGAGGCTCGCCGCCACACACGTAAGCCAACAGGTCGGCCGAGTAACAGCTGACGGTCATGCAGATGTTAATGTTTGCTTTTGCTTCATTAAATGTCGTCATAGACATTAAGAAAGCTCACGTTACCACATTTTCCTTCTTGAAGCTTTAAATGTAAAAATGATAAAAACCTGTTGTGGAAACGGTGCGTTTGCTGGGGACTATTTTAGTTTCTCAAATGGGGGTACTTTTGAGTACTTTAAAAGGTTATGTGAGACTAGAAAAAAAGTTTATTAAAAAAAAATTGATTCCATACATCATTTTCAACCCAAATTGTTTCACGTATTCCAAAGAAATGTCACCTGACTTTCTTCTCTGCCTTCACTGCCGTTTCTGTGCGACAGGCCCAGGGCTCCGAGTGGAGGCCGTGTCTACAGTGTGAGGCTGCAGCCTCCAAACAGCAGGTAAGGGGGAATCGGCCTCTCGGCTCGATAAGCTGACAAGCAGTTAGCGTTGCTGGAGTTGTTCCCGATCCCGACAGCAGTATTAATGAGTGCTGTGACGTTCCTGGTGAATAATGAGACGTTTGACTTCCCTCTCAGGAGGACAGGTGGTGGCTGTTTGACGTGTCGGGTCAGACCGTGGTCCTCTTCCTGCTGTGGCCGTTCGTGGCCCAGGGTCTGGTCTCCCTGCTGAGGAGGGCCCAGCGGAGGAGTCGCACGTCTTCATGAGCCGACACATCCGACCGCTCGCCAAGCAGTAATCCACCGGCGCACGACGTCTAATTTCTTTGTTCGGCAGCTAAAAGGATCAAATCAAATATGAAATCATGGGGAGGCTCCGCCCTCCGTCATACAGGGGCCCGCTGTCGGCTCGGAGCAGAGGCACCAGGTGACCCGCATACTCAGGACCCAGAGATCCTCTCACTCACTGCAGCACGCAACTCTGTGTTTAAATCGTTCGAGTGGAGTCAGCGAGCTTGTGTTGGGCAGCAGGAAGTAACTTTGTCTTTACCGAACCTGGATAAGTGCAAATACTGACCATGAGCTTAAATTATTAGTTAATATTTAATCTGAGCTGACACTTGTAATATACAGAATATTATTATTATTATTATTATTATTATTGTTCCAAACGACACGATGCAGCCAGAGTATCTGCTTTGAGTAGGAAGAAGAAGTCAACGTACGGGTGTGGCTGCAATAACGTCGACTCCATGGCAACGCCTCAACATCAGCTCAGATTCTGGACCTCGGGTTGTTTTGGCAGCGGCTCTTTTTTAATTTTTTTTAAAGGGGCTGGTCTTCTCGGCGCTCCTAACTGGACAATAACTCCATCTATAACCCGCCGTCCGTCGTCTCCGGTGGTTCAAGTACACGGAAACGACGAACGTAACCGAGGCTGCCACGGGAGAGATGTTTTTCGAAAAGCTGTGACGAACAGTCATGTATGATACTAATGCATGAGCTCAAATTAATAAATCTTTATTGAATAGAAGCTCGTGGTGTGTCGAGTCTTGGTGGCAAATGTTCAGGATTTTAACATGAGGCAGAAACAGTGCGGGGAAGCAGCAACCCCTGATGTCAGGCCTATGCTGACTGATGTTATATATATATGTGTGTTAGGGCTGTCAACGAATAATCGAAATTCGAATATATATTCGAATAGTTGTTAAAAACAGAATTTGTGTGTGTGTGTGAGTGTGAGAGAGACGAGCCGTTCGGGGCAGAGTCTATGACCCGGAGCAGACGTGAAGCTGGTTGAGGCTTTCACGGGGTTTTGCTGTTGTGTTGGCGTAGGCTGCGGCCCACAGTAGCCTGTTCTATGTTCCCTTAATAAACACCCTGTAAGCCATCTAACGTCTCGTAGCTTTCCTGACCCAGGGTCACTACGCTATGTAAGCTAGAGTTAGCTTACCATTCAACGACAAGCAACTTGAGGCCACATCTCCAGAATGTGCACCCAAGAGAATATGGCATAAAATGTGGACCTTCAGCGAAACAGCCCCGTCTGGATACGTATTTTGCGGGAGTGAACACCTAAACTGAAGAATTTTGTATTTACACATATATTCGAATATGTTCGAATATATGTGTTTTTTTTAAAGAGAATATTCGAACGTCATTTTTTAGCAATTTTGACAGCCCTAATGTGTGTGTGTATATATATATATATATATATATATATATCATCAAAAAGTTGATTTATTTCACTAATTTCATTCAAAAAGTGAAACTTGTCTATTATATTCATTCATTACACACAGACTGATATATTTCAAATGTTTATTTCTTTTAATTTTGATGATTATAACTGACAACTAAGGAAAATCCCAAATTCAGTATCTCAGAAAATTAGAATATTACTTAAGACCAATACAAAGAAAGGATTTTTAGAAATCTTGGCCAACTGAAAAGTATGAACATGAAACGTATGAGCATGTACAGCACTCAATACTTAGTTGGGGCTCCTTTTGCCTGAATTACTGCAGCAATGCGGCGTGGCATGGAGTCGATCAGTCTGTGGCACTGCTCAGGTGTTATGAGAGCCCAGGTTGCTCTGATAGTGGCCTTCAGCTCTTCTGCATTGTTGGGACTGGCATTTCGCATCATTCTCTTCACAATACCCCATAGATTTTCTATGAGGTTAAGGTCAGGCGAGTTTGCTGGCCAATTAAGAACAGGGATACCATGGTCCTTAAACCAGGTACTGGTTGCTTTGGCACTGTGTGCAGGTGCCAAGTCCTGTTGGAAAATGAAATCTGCATCGCCATAAAGTTGGTCAGCAGCAGGAAGCATGAAGTGCTCTAAAACTTCCTGGTATACGTCTGCGTTGACCTTGGATCAAAAAAATAAATAAACATTTGAAATGTATCAGTCTGTGTGTAATGAATGAATATAATAGACAAGTTTCACTTTTTGAATGGAATTAGTGAAATAAATCAACTTTTTGATGAAATTCAAATTATATGACCAGTATATATATATATATATATATATATATATATATATATATGTTATGAATTGTATACAAGTGCGTTAAAGCTCGCTGTACTCGATCAAAATATAAGATAAATAGGAAGAATGAACAAAGGTTCAAATGATGAAGTTAGTAATATTTGATGTTGTACAAGTATCTGTATGCAGTCATGCAGAATAATATAACGCAGCCCTTACTTATGTGATGTATGTTTCAAATGTATTATTTAGGACAAATAAGCCCCTTAATGAAATTAAGGTACTTAATGAGTCGGGTGGGATGCTCGAGCCATGTCATTCATATTGCTCGTCTCTTAAGTTGGGCAACTCGCAAGAACAAGTCAACGTTGGCAACGTTTTCAGGAATGCTCGATTGGTGCCCGTGAGCTCGAGGTTTCCCTGATTACTGTTCCACCGTGGGAGAAAAATAAATGAACACAACCCCTCTTCAAAAACAAATAATTTAATATATTATGTATAATAATTATATACACGGGTTAACTTAACAAGGCTTTGTACAACTGTTACAAAAATTGGTCCACGCACAGTCACCCACGTACATAGAGTACATGCACAAGGGCCCAAAAAGAGAAGGACAGACGGGGTCCAGACGGACCTGAGTCTGGTGGGACGACGGCGGCTGGCAGAACAGTTTGGTTCAGCTCCGTCTTCATTTCTCTAGACTTAACGGGAGCGGAAAAAAATGACTGAAAAAATGGAAAGGTATCACTCGGGTAAGACTCTGTGGTTTTAGTATTTAAGGAAGTTCTTCACTCACTTTGAACAGCTCCCATGACGAGACTCTTAGTAACACTGATATAATGTAAAGACCGGAGCCTCTCTTAGGTTCTCTCTTGGCTCTAATATTGTACACAAATGACCCAAATAGAAGAAGAAAACAAACAAACAACATTTTGGCATGACTTTGCATAGCTGCCTTAAACACTTTGCTCCTCCCCCGACATACGAGACCCCCACACAGGGAAGCGCGATATGCTTGTGTTGAACACTTACAGAGTTTGCATATTTTAATGTCACTGACCCCATACACTATATATATATATATATATATATATATATACACTCACCTAAAGGATTATTAGGAACACCATACTAATACTGTGTTTGACCCCCTTTCGCCTTCAGAACTGCCTTAATTCTACGTGGCATTGATTCAACAAGGTGCTGAAAGCATTCTTTAGAAATGTTGGCCCATATTGATAGGATAGCATCTTGCAGTTGATGGAGATTTGTGGGATGCACATCCAGGGCACGAAGCTCCCGTTCCACCACATCCCAAAGATGCTCTATTGGGTTGAGATCTGGTGACTGTGGGGGCCATTTTAGTACAGTGAACTCATTGTCATGTTCAAGAAACCAATTTGAAATGATTCAAGCTTTGTGACATGGTGCATTATCCTGCTGGAAGTAGCCATCAGAGGATGGGTACATGGTGGCCATAAAGGGATGGACATGGTCAGAAACAATGCTCAGGTAGGCCGTGGCATTTAAACGATGCCCAATTGGCACTAAGGGGCCTACAGTGTGCCAAGAAAACATCCCCCACACCATTACACCACCACCACCAGCCTGCACAGTGGTAACAAGGCATGATGGATCCATGTTCTCATTCTGTTTACGCCAAATTCTGACTCTACCATCTGAATGGCTCAACAGAAATCGAGACTCATCAGACCAGGCAACATTTTTCCAGTCTTCAACTGTCCAATTTTGGTGAGCTCTTGCAAATTGTAGCCTCTTTTTCCTATTTGTAGTGGAGATGAGTGGTACCCGGTGGGGTCTTCTGCTGTTGTAGCCCATCCGCCTCAAGGTTGTGCGTGTTGTGGCTTCACAAATGCTTTGCTGCATACCTCGGTTGTAACGAGTGGTTATTTCAGTCAAAGTTGCTCTTCTATCAGCTTGAATCAGTCGGCCCATTCTCCTCTGACCTCTAGCATCAACAAGGCATTTTCGCCCACAGGACTGCCGCATACTGGATGTTTTTCCCTTTTCACACCATTCTTTGTAAACCCTAGAAATGGTTGTGCGTGAAAATCCCAGTAACTGAGCAGATTGTGAAATACTCAGACCGGCCCGTCTGGCACCAACAACTATGCCACGCTCAAAATTGCTTAAATCACCTTTCTTTCCCATTCTGACATTCAGTTTGGAGTTCAGGAGATTGTCTTGACCGGGACCACACCCCTAAATGCATTGAAGCAACTGCCATGTGATTGGTTGATTAGATAATTGCATTAATGAGAAATTGAACAGGTGTTCCTAATAATCCTTTAGGTGAGTGTATATATATATATATATTATATATATATATATGCTCCCTGGGATCGTTGGGGTCCCTGTGGATCAACAGGAGGCTTTGGAAGAGCTTGTAAAGGGCCGAGTCGTAAACTTATGTGCACGCTCCAGCCGGTGAGCGTGCACATGTGATGTTGGCCCACGTGGCTGATGAGCGCTGGAGTCTTTGCTGGTGTGAGGGTTAGTTGTAACAGCAGCGAGGCTCTGGAGTTGAATATCAAATGTCTGATATGGCTTTCTCTCAATTTTTTGCTACTATTTATATTTTATTTACAGTTGATGGGTTTCATTCCAAAACATTGTTTTAGAAATTAACGGTAAAAGGCCTTATGTGTAGGATTTGAAAAATTCCTTACTTTTGGCACCACCTAGTGGTTTTAACAACAACAGCACTGTGAAACATTGCAACAATTCTCACCGAGATTGTTTCAATTTTCTTTTTTTACAAACTGCTTCATCAGATCTATTGATCACTGTTGTTTGTTAGAGTGGCGGCTTTTCTTCTCATTTTAGGAGGATCACCTACCGGGAATAAATCAATCAGACCTGGACTTCTTGCTCTAGTTTATGGAGCTAAATTTGAAAAGATTTCAGCCTATGTTCTTGGTGGTTTAAGAAATATGAGCATTGTTCTAGAACATTTAGTTGTAATGTTAAGATGTTCTTCTGCCTTTAAAGCCACACTTCTCTTCTTCTATTGAGGTCTGCATGTCGGATTATGGCATAATTCTCACTTTGTACTCTGCCTCGTTCACTTTATCTAAAAACACACAAGGTAAAAAACAAAAATCCCAGGTGCTTTTCCTGAGAAAAAGGATCAGATTTTGGTGAGAATTTGCCACGAATGTTCTTTTGAAAACGTACACCGACATGGATAATTACATCTACAGTTATTCCGTAAGTAAAGGGTTAAAGATGAATAGCTTCAAAAGTAGGTGAATGGTAGAATTTGCATGTTAATTTCAGAGCGAGTTTCATATTTTATTCATTTTGGAATGAAACTCCACCGCTGCGCACAACGTGAGATCAGCTCTCCAACTTCAGTGCCGATAAAAACAAACATAAAAAGCCACGAGGGAAGAGACTCGATCCCCGTAGCAACATGACGGACACTCGGCTTTGGAAGCAGTGATGCGGGGGACCCAGTGTTTTTGAGTAAAGGGCTAGTACTCGGTAATGCGTTAGTAGATTAAACCACCACAGTGTGGCGACGCCACGCTCTCGTCCTGTCCCGTGGGTCCAGGGCCGATCGTCTCAGGACCACCGGGTGAGACCCTGGGGAGCTTTGATCGATCCAGACCGATGAGGAAGAGGAGGAGAGAGGGCGAGGCACCTGGGCAAGCTGAGGGAGGCGGTCCGTTTGTTGAATTGACACAGGACCTACAATCGATCCCTGAGGAACCCCGACACGTCCATGCGGGCCTGGTGATCCTTCGAGGACTCTGATCACCTCCACCCTCTCTGCTCTCCTGCCCAGCTCGAGGTCCAGATTCATGGAAACAGCCCTCGTCCTCCCGCCTCTTGTCTTCCTGTAGCGGACTGGCACCGACTGGTTCCAGTCTGGCTGCTGGGCCCTGTAAAAGCTGGAGGCCTGGTGGAGGTTGGGAGGCCTGGTGGGGCAGATCCAGATGGGGACTGTGGGGTGTCCTCTGGCCGGAACGTGAGGCCTCAAGTGGGAAGGGGGATCAGACAGCGTTGGGGGTATTGGGTACGCAGCCTTGATCTGATGGTGCGAGCAGAGGAAACTGTTTGGGCGAAGCTGCGCTGCGTTTCCCGGCAAGGCCGACCTCCGCCTGCTCTCCTTTTCGCTTTTTCTGCCCCCCATTTCCTCTCCAGCCTCTTCCTCTCCAGACCGATGTCTTCCATCTGCAATCTCTCTCGCTTTCACCCCGATTTCCTTTTCATCCCTTTTGTCCTTTTTGGGAACGATGCGTTCTCCCTTCACCGCCTCTCCTTCTCTTCTATTTCCCTCCTCTTCCTTCTCCTTCTCCTCCTCCTCCTCCTCCTCCCCTCCGCCGCCTTCTGCTCCCCCGTAGTTGCTGGTTTTGACTGGCTCGTGCTCGGCGTCCTCGTCGGCACTGCCATCCTGTGGGTGGGTACTGAGGCATTTCTTACGTTTGCGGGTCACAGCGGAAATTATGGACTTGGGCAGGAAGTCCCTGGCACTCAGGTCCTTCTTGGAGAGCGAAGAAAGCTGAAAAAAAGGTGACACAATCCGGTCAAATAACACTTCATATTCCAGAAAACATGGTCCTAATCACAGAGTTAAAGCAGGAGTGAGAAATGTCTTGCTTACCTTTGATTTAAGTGAATCGCTGGTGGTGGAATCTAGTAGAAAAGGGAAAGATTTGGATTAGAACCGCGTCATGGTGGTGGTGGTGTTAGGTGGTACAGAGGTCTGATAGCTGCCTAATCACAGCACACACGAGCAGTACAGCAATCTGTCAGGAGAACTCTCGCCATTATCGGAGCAGCCGTCTTTAAAATGAAGCTTTTGCTTGAAAGTACTTTAAGTAGCATAAATGGCCAGAGTTCCCCTTTAACGTCAGCGGGGAGGGAGTGTAACGGTTTGGTTCAGACCCAGGTTTATGAGTCCTGGTCAACCATGTTACATTTCTTTTCGTTTCCATAAACATATTTTCATGCGCATTTTGAATGTATCGGGTTCCAAAGAAAAGCTGTCTGGAAACGGATAAACTCAATACAACCTTCAATACAAAACGTTTTTTACGCTCAGGTTTTGGCCTTTTGACAATAAAGCAGTTGATGCGCTTGATGGATTATTTAAACGGCTCTCGCGTAGCGAACCATTAACTCTGATCAGCTGTTTCTGCTGTCGCCCTCTTCCTAGATATACACTCACCTAAAGGATTATTAGGAACACCATACTAATACTGTGTTTGACCCCCTTTCGCCTTCAGAACTGCCTTAATTCTACGTGGCATTGATTCAACAAGGTGCTGAAAGCATTCTTTAGAAATGTTGGCCCATATTGATAGGATAGCATCTTGCAGTTGATGTCGATTTGTGGGATGCACATCCCGTTCCACCACATCCCAAAGATGCTCTATTGGGTTGAGATCTGGTGACTGTGGGGGCCATTTTAGTACAGTGAACTCATTGTCATGTTCAAGAAACCAATTTGAAATGATTCGAGCTTTGTGACATGGTGCATTATCCTGCTGGAAGTAGCCATCAGAGGATGGGTACATGGTGGCCATAAAGGGATGGACATGGTCAGAAACAATGCTCAGGTAGGCCGTGGCATTTAAACGATGCCCAATTGGCACTAAGGGGCCTAAAGTGTGCCAAGAAAACATCCCCCACACCATTACACCACCACCACCAGCCTGCACAGTGGTAACAAGGCATGATGGATCCATGTTCTCATTCTGTTTACGCCAAATTCTGACTCTACCATCTGAATGTCTCAACAGAAATGGAGACTCATCAGACCAGGCAACATTTTTCCAGTCTTCAACTGTCCAATTTTGGTGAGCTCTTGCAAATTGTAGCCTCTTTTTCCTATTTGTAGTGGAGATGAGTGGTACCCGGTGGGGTCTTCTGCTGTTGTAGCCCATCCGCCTCAAGGTTGTGCGTGTTGTGGCTTCACAAATGCTTTGCTGCATACCTCGGTTGTAACGAGTGGTTATTTCAGTCAAAGTTGCTCTTCTATCAGCTTGAATCAGTCGGCCCATTCTCCTCTGACCTCTAGCATCAACGAGGCATTTTCGCCCACAGGACTGCCGCATACTGGATGTTTTTCCCTTTTCACACCATTCTTTGTAAACCCTAGAAATGGTTGTGCGTGAAAATCCCAGTAACTGAGCAGATTGTGAAATACTCAGAGCGGCCCGTCTGGCACCAACAACCATGCCACGCTCAAAATTGCTTAAATCACCTTTCTTTCCCATTCTGACATTCAGTTTGGAGTTCAGGAGATTGTCTTGACCAGGACCACACCCCTAAATGCATTGAAGCAACTGCCATGTGATTGGTTGATTAGATAATTGCATTAATGAGAAATTGAACAGGTGTTCCTAATAATCCTTTAGGTGAGTGTATATTGATATTGTCTTCGTCTCCAGACAACATGAATTGGAATACAGCCATGTGTAAACTAGATGGCTAACTTTAAACTGGAGCCCAGTTTATTCGCTCCAAACCAGTGGATGGAAACCAGCCTAATTTGCATTTCTAAAAAATTGCTTCAAATGTGTTTTTACAATTGAATGGAAACTACTGACGTACAAATTCTTCTTGACGGGGACTGAGGTCGCATTGTCCCCACTTGCAACTTTTAGTAAACTATTTTCAATGTAAAAAATAATAAGCATTTAAAAAAAATATATATTACACAAATAGTTTCCCAGAAGGCAAAAGGTCACAATAGGCTTTAAAACTAAACTAATGGCATAATGGCATAATGACTAACTACTATCTTATGGCATAAAAGTCCCGGTGATCAGCATGTGAATATTCAGTTTCTTTCCACTACAACAGAGGAGCGCTGCAGACGCACCATGTCGGCAATTGCTTTGCGGCTAAAAGTTTCCGGGGCGGAGTTCCAACCTGCGAACTTTGACTCGGCTGCGCGCACCAGACTCGCGACGCCTCGACGCGAATACGCAAACCGTTACAGCCCCGTTGGCAAGACAAGAGGAATGGTGGAACACTGGTGGGACACCAAGACTGACGGAAGAGTACAAAGATGAATGGGTGAATTCAGGTGCAATAGAAACATCCAAACACAAAAACACACAAGGAGGAAGACCTGGTCCTACCGAAGAGGCTGATCCACTGTCTCAGCTAGAGAGAGAGAGAGAGAGCAGAAAGGAAGGAAGAGAAGGAAAGAGCTGAGTCTCGCTTGATAAGATCACTGGCAGCATTAGTACAGAATGTAGAGGAGCAGGTTAGATACAGAAGCAATTAAACATTAAGGTGGTGACTGGCATCAGCCATCCTCATGGAGAGAAATACAAATAAAAAGCCGTATTGCACTCAGGTCGTAGACTTCACATGTTTTCTGTGGTTCTTCTCTGCTTTTTTTGCAGCACTATGTTGAAGATCTTTGTGTATTTGTGATATTTGTGAACATCTTTTTACGACCCATCAGCTGCTACAATAAAGGCTTTTTAATATGGCAGTCCTTGTCGTTCTAAGATTTTGGAACGCCTGGATCGCCTCCCTGATTGTCCCATGTTAAAGACTGACCCCCGGGTTCCTTTTTGTGGTGAATGCAAAGAAGAGCCAGGTAGGAAGGGTTGTGCATTCTTGTAGGTATCTAGCTATCAGATATTCCTAGACGTCAAACAGAGAGCTTCTTGGATAATCGAAGAGCATTTCTCTGTTTCTTAATAGAACAAAAGAAGCCTGTATGCAGTGGCGATACAGTGTTGCGCCATCTGTGTCCTATTTACAACTGAAAACAACACTTAAAACGCTGCATTGTTTTGTCTTTCTCTGTGTTTTCTGCCGTTTTTGCTGCTCCGTTTTCTTGATTCAACACTGAAAGTGGCTCCCCGGTTACACCGAACAAACGTGAACGTGAACGCTGTGGCCTTTGTTCCAGCAGTGGACAGTTTACTGCCTTTAACGACTGCATTGGAAAAAGGAATATTGAATATAAAATGTGCATTTATTTTATTTGAACTGATTATAGAGGACAAAAGTGCCCTTTTTCTTCATTTTGCCGGTAGAAAACGTATCTGATGGACAAACAGCAACTGAACTGGTGATCAGTTAATCAGATGGATAAGTTGAATCCTCTCATAGTGAACATGAATCCTCTTCAACACTTCCTCACCTGACGCCTCTCCTGGCATGCCAGCCCTGCCAATGTTGGACAGCAGATGGTCGATGTTGGGCGCAGGCTGCATGTCCCGCTTATCCTCTGGGGCCTGCACACACACACACACATCCAGAAATACACAACCATACCCACAATTAAAGCGCAAAGTACAAATGAGGACACCCGAGTATGAACGCCCCCTGGCTCTCTGGCCTGACGTACCTTCTCTTCCTCGTCGAGCTCTCCCGTAGTGAAGAACCAGTCGTGCTGTTGGAGGAACACAACGCTGATGTTAAGAGTAAAACATGTAACTGGTTCATTGCGTCGGAGGAAGCAGCCGCCGGTTCTTACGTGCAGGATGAGCGTCTCCACGATCTTGTAGCGGTCGGGCATGTGGGTGACCATGTCGGTCATGTTGTCCTCCGACGTTCTCACCAGGGTGGGGCCAAACACCAGGGCCAGGTTTCTGGGCTCCATCTGAAGAATGACATCATAAGCTACGCTCACGTACCCCAAAAAAACAACCAAAGCCCAACGTGCTAATTAGAGGGAGGTTCGGTTACTTTGTTCTGTTCACAGTGGTCTGCCACCTTCTTGAGGTGACCCACCAGGAACTTCAGGGTGTGGTGATAGTAATCTGGGAGATCATGGAGCTGGAGAAAGAAGGACGGATGACGGGAGCAAAGAAGAAGATCAAAAAGGTTGAAATAGTGAAAACAACAAGAAATGCATCCGCTGCTCGATGTTCTGCTGTTATTTGAGACACTAACCAGTTTCTTCATGGTCTTCAGTCTGTCCTCCGCGTCTTCTATCCGGTTGGCATCGATGAAGTCGTTGTATTTGTCTGTGGACAGAGAAGGCGTTTAACTGACAAGCAACTGATGTGTGTAAATGTGACCGCACTTGGCATCAATGTCCACATGCAAACGAAAGGCAGCGACATTTCTAAGGAATAATCGTATTTGTATTCAAAACGGTGGAAAATGTTCCAGCCCTGCTTTTATGTTCTATCATGTTGCATGACGAGTGACTGGACGCACCGTCGGTGAAGAGCGGCTCGGGCAGCTTTCGGAAGAACGACTTGAGCAGGCTGCTGATCACGTTCAGGTCCTGCCATCGCTGTGGAGACAGAAAGGGGGAGGGGTTTAGTATTTCTGGTGCAGTGTTCAAGAAAATGACCTCATCTAACAAAATGGTTAGATGATCATAAACGTGGCGTTCATTTTGTGAAGATTATCTTGCCGAACAAAATGTGTAACTATGGAGCTGCTGTTTGCCACTGAATCTGATGGAGAAACCAGAGCCGTGCTGACTTCTGGTTTCTGGTTACAAACGTATGTCATCCCTGCAGAAAAACGTGTATCCCGCACACCTCCTCAGCCGTGTTGATGTCCATGCCCTTGTTGAGGTGCTCCTGCAGGTTGGACACCATGGCGTTGTTGCCCGGCACCCGGTAGATACCCGTGTAATCCAAACCCGTCTCCTCCACCACGCCACAGCACATCTCCACAATCAGAGGGACAAACTACAGAGATGGGGGGAGAAAATGAATAAAGGGTCCATTTTGACCTCTGTTCGCTCTGAATCACGTTGTTCTCATCTTCCATCATGAGACACTGAAGGCTTACTTTATGGTTGACGGCAGGCTGACAGTCCTCCAGTCGCACGCCAAAAGCCTTCGGACTGCCGGTCTTCTTGGCCTTCTTCATGATGTTGATGCCCCACAGTGCTTTGTTGTCATCTGGACACACACACACACACACACACACACACACACACACACACACACACACACACACACACACACACACACACACACACACACACACACACACGGTGCCACATTTAAATTAGTTATTAAAAATAACTGACCGATTTCTAACAAGAAAACATCTTCAGCCACACGTGCAGCTCTACAGGGCCCTAAATCAAACAGAGGTGTTGAGGAATATTGGTTTTGTTATAATAATAAAAAAAACTCTTTGCATCAGAAATGTACACGCAAACAAAACATTGAAAAGCTTTCTCCACATGCCAACTGCACACGTATGTGCCAGGTATTAAACATTATTATCATTTTCATTTGTTGCATGCTGTAAATACCGACTATGAACACAAAAGGTTTTATTCTCAATGCTCGTATTCTCATATCAGTGTCAGACACATTTACGGTCCTCTAACTCTCACTAGGGTGATCTAATTGGTCGTTTTCACGGGTGCATTCTGGGTGCTGTCGATAGAGCCGCACTGCTAGCATGGTTAAAGTGCCGTTAGCTTTTTTGTTGTGCGCCGGTGAACGTGTTCGGACCCACCAGTTCTGGAGGCTCGGTTCACTGAGGTGTTGTCGGTCTTTGCCAGGAGGAAGGGCGGCATCATACGGTGGGCTCTGGGGGAGGAGTCCGGCTTACTTCCTGTCAGACTACCACGGGACAGAAAATAGAGACAGCTGTGATTCCAAGACGAGGTTGAAAGATTTCAGTAAATTTTAACTCAGTCGTTCAGGTCTTAATACATATAAACAGATATACAGATACATATATACATATTAAATTATCATGACCTCAGTCTTATGTAAAAGAAAAAATGGATGCGCTTTTATTCTTGCTTTTCGAAAATTGCACTGAAGTAATTGAGTGTGACAGGAATCCAGCCCCGAGCTACAGTGGCTCCTTATTACACAAAGGATAAGGGACAGTTGTGATCAAGCCTTTTCTTTGTGTGTCCATGCCGTGCTGACCTGTGTTTTCTGTAGTCATTCAGCTTCTTGTTGATGAGAGCTTGTCTTGAGAAGCCGATCTCCTAGAGCAAACCAAGGTGACAAATTAGTTTGGCGTGGAGGAGTTTAGTAGTAAACCCCACAAGATGAGCTGAGTGTGAAGATCTAACCTCGTTGTCGGTCTTGCTGTTCTCCCTGATTACCCTGATCCAGGCCAGCATGTCGTCCCTGTCCTCAGCCTGCAGCAGGTACTCGCAGAAGTCCTGCGTGGTCAGCCGCAGGGTGTGCTTCCGCTTGGTCTCGCTGTAGGCGATGTCGATCAGGCAGCCGTGGATGCTGATCGGAGGGTGTTCGTCCTGGCCGGGCCCCGCCCCCGCCCCGTGAAGGACGGCCTCTCGCTTGTCCTTGTAGAGGAAGAGCGAATGCGAGCGGAGCACGGAGAAGACGCGCTTCCACGGCCGCATGCCGCCACCCACTTTCTGCAACAAGGACGTACAGAAACAAGGACACGACCTGAAATAGAAAACCCTCCCATCGTAGCTTAGCCACGTACAACAGACCTTTTGTAAAAAAAAAAACGACTAAAAATGTCCGTCCGCCACTGTCATGATTGTTAAAAAGCGTCGAGTGGAATGGAAAGCCGGACAGGCGCAGTGACTGCTTAGCTTAGCTTGCAGTGTGTCGTACCTTTCCCTTCTCTGTGAGGATCTGTTTGTAGTGCAGCCAGCCCTCCTTGCGAACATCACTAAAGGTGATGGTTCCCAGTTCAGAGGTGGAGTGGCGTTTGGACCGGGCCTCTTCCTGGGCTCGCAGGCTCTCCAGAGACTAAAGCACATTTTAGGGGGATTATGGATTTGTGCACCAGACAGTGTTTTTTCTTGGTTGCTGGAAAACTCATAAGATTGAAATAAAAAGTAGAATCAAGAGTAATGATCGACTCACCCCATCAGTGAAAAAACTCTTGACCCTTTTTGGTAGTTTGCTGTGGAACACAAAGCATACGAGTTACATTAACAGCACTACTAGAGTCTAAACAGGACTAGGTCTGTGTAGACGTTGTCTGTGTCGATCAGGTCTGTCTACACCAGGTCTGTGTAGACGGGGTTGACGTGTCTATCAAAGCAACCTTTAAATTAGGTTTTGGGGGCCCTACTGGGACTATAAGGACCCATGTCAGTAAGAAAAGCAGCTTTAAAGTGTCCTCAGGGTTCTTACGAGAAGACGCGGCCTTCTTCCCTGAAGGTGTTGAGACCCTCGTCACAGGACTTGGATCTCTCGGTGGTGATGGCCAGCAAGTAAGAGGAGCGTCGACTTTTAATACTGCCTGAAGAGAGAGAGGACAAGTCAGAGGGAGGAGAAGAGGAGACAAAGAAAGAAAGAAAGAAAGAAAAGCACTGTGTGAAATGACAAGAAGATGAGTGATTGCAGTGATTTGTTGTCTCAAACTGTGAGTATAACATGAGCCAAGTGAATGAATTAAGGGGTTAAACGTACGTACCGCATGTTAAAGGAATACCGTGACATTTGGATT
The DNA here is from genome assembly GCA_038501785.1 of Myoxocephalus aenaeus. NCBI lineage: Eukaryota > Metazoa > Chordata > Actinopteri > Perciformes > Cottidae > Myoxocephalus > Myoxocephalus aenaeus. Next base: position 499,736 of record JBAMJR010000454.1, on the reverse strand, counting down.
TGTTGTTCTTAGTTTTGGATACACTTTACCTACAATGCTAACAGCATGCAATGCCTCTTTGTTATCAGAAGCTTTGAATGGAAATTAAGAAAAGAAAGTGGTGAGTATACGGTGAAGAAAATAAACGTCACTTTTAAACTTAAAATGTTTTGGGGATTATAGCAAATAATCTTGATGCCAATTAACAAGAGAAGTCAACAATAACCCAAGGAGCCTTTTAGAGACAAACGTTCATGAAATAAAAATTCTAGAATTCTGCTGCATGGACAACCAACAGTATACAAAAGCTAAAAAGTCCGATTTGCATAAACCTAACAATACATTCACTTTAAAGTAATTTTGTTTCCAGCTGCAATAACAAAGCATTCTGACTTTGTGACCAAACTAGTCTGAAGTCTGAAGTCATCTTAAAATATATATGAGGCCTAGCAAAGTGAGACCAGACACCGGAAGTTGCGCATTAGTTTTCAAGGTTTCAGACCTACTAAAAAGTTATCACACACTGTTTTCGTTAAATAACATGTTTGTATGGAATTTCGAAGATTTTCAAATTCCGAATACAGTGGCTTTGAAAACGAGGAACTTTTTTCCCCCAAAAAGTGAAGGGAATTTGTACATGTCACTGTACTACTTTAAGATGAGTCTGAGGCTGGACAAATATATCAGTGTGCCAACATAAAGGCAACAGACTGTATGCATTGGCCCAGCCCTTTGTGAGGCCGTGGAGTATTGAGAGTGGGTGAGTGAGACTCACTGCAGTCCCGAGAGCGAAGTCGGACAAAGGGGGAGGTGGAGGAGAGGGTGGGGGAGACAGAGGTGGAAGTGAGGGTGGCTGTGGTGGAGGCCTGGGAACTGGACACAACAGAGCGGGCTGGTACATAGCAGGCCTGTAGGTCAATACTAGGACTGGTGGGGTCATCTGCAAGTCATCATCACAGGTGGGCAACAAGCGATGAGAGATGATTAACATGCTGACAAGACAGGGCGAGAGCTTCAGGTGGAGATTAGGGAGCTGGAAACATCTCGCTGAGTCAGACCTACTCTGGAGGCAGAAATAACCTCTGACGGAGAACCTGACAAACCTTCATGGCAGTACAGTTTACTGTACAATAAAGTTATGATACAATAATGGCACATTAAATGTCACTACATTTTCTAAGAACCGTGGCTCTGCTGAGTGTAGAGAGTTCGCTAAAGAGCACGGAGTTAACAGAGACGTGACGGAAATTGGCAAGATGAAAAATTATATAAATAACCAATAAATGTACTAAAAAATTATACTGGATAATTGTGCCATAAAATGAAATTTCTGTTTTAATTTGCTTATTCATTTCTGTACCTTTGTATTAATTCCGTTATTTATCAACTCTTCTTTTTAATTGTCTATTTAGTTCATATATTTATTTCTATTAGCTTTTACATTTATTTATTTGTTTAGCATTTTATTTAATTTTTTATTTATACATGTATTTGTATCATAAAATGTTTGTATACAGTGTGTATTATTTATGCATAATACAACACAATTCATGCAGCTAATAATGGGAGGTTTTCTTCCCAAACAGAGAGGGGTCTTAAAGGCAGTGAACCGACTCAGGCACGCCCTTTGGCCTGCTGACTGAACCGATTACTGAGTCGATTATTTATGACTCCAGAGCAGCTCTGTTTCAAAGAAATGTTTCCAGACTCCAGTCTGTTCCAGTTTCCACACTCAAAAACACACTAGAACATTCATCAGCACAAATTGAAAGATACAGAAATGTACTGACAGGACATTATTATTGACATGTATATGACGGACAGAAATGTCGGAAAGGATGGAGACACATAGAGAGAGAAAAGGCCTCACATACATTACGATATATATATATATATATATATATATATATATATATATATATATATATATATATATAGTCAGCAGTCATTACAAAGGAAAGGTCACTAACCTATGAAGGGAATAGATGCCAGGGAGTTGTATGCATGCTGTGCGAGGCTACCGTTAGCCCTGCGGTTGGTGACGGGGCCCCCGGAGACAGGAGAGGGGGTCCCATGTGTAGGTTCCAAACCGGGAGGCTCGGGCGACTCCACGGGCGTGCTGTAGTGGGGATGTCGGCCAGCCTGAACAGGGGTTCGGCGGCCGGAAGGCGGCTTTTGCCTCAGGACCACCTCCTGATTCAGGGAGATGGGGGAGTCGGCCTCCCTGTCTTCGCCCAGTCGGGCTCTTTCCTCCTCTGGCGCAGACAGGGCCGGGGTAGACTTGGGCCTGGGTACCACACCACCCTCGCCGTCCGCTGGGCCGCTTCTGCCTCCGGGGCTCCAGTCGAGCTGGGGGCCGCTGTAGCCGGGCTCTCTGAAGGAGTGGGCCTGCTGGAGGAGGTGGCCAGCTTTGCGGGAGAAAGACGGGCTGTAGCTTTTGTAGCCCACCAGCTCCTCCTCTTTTACTCGCCGTGTTTGGGGTTCGGCTACCTGCTGGCCTGACCGCCTGCCACTAGGAGGCACTGTGGAGGAGGCTGTGATGATGGGGGACATCACTGTGGTTTTGTGCGGATGCCCTTCCGTAACCATCTGGTCTTTCTGCTCTCTGAATTTCACTGGTTGTGACTCGTGTGGAGGGTGTTCATAGCGCGGTGACACCAGCGCAGAGGCTTGTGCCAGAGTTTCCACGGAGCGCCCGTAGTTATGCTCGTACTCGGCGTAGGCTGCCAGGAGGCTTTCCGAGCACGACCTGCTTCCTGGTCCCGATACCCCGCCCCAGCCCCCTAACCAATAGGAATCATGGGAAGCAGCTGCCGCCTGGTGGTGGAACTGGAGGGTTTCCCTTCTGCGCTTCTCCGTGGCGGTTGTGGAGGCAGGTGCGGGACCGGGACCGAGGGCCAACCCCAGCCCCAGTTCCGCTAAACAGTCCTGAGAGATGCTGCGGTGGCGGGGGGACATGCTCTCGGCAGCCTCGGCCTGGCTGTAGTACCAGTCCGACAGAGCCTGGTGGCAGAGAGTATCGGCGTGGGTGCGGGCCGAGGCCGGCATGCTGCTCTTCCGCGGCGCAGGCAGAGTAGCAGAGGCGATGGCAGCATTGTGGTTCGCGAAGTGAAAGTCCAGCACATTGATGGCCGAAGAGGAGCGGCCTCGATTCCGGCCCAACGGGGTGAAGTGGCCGCCGGATTCCTCGGGGCCGCCGGGCCAGCCGGGGGCGGGGGTGGAGGCGGCGGGGGGGGCGGTTGTCCAGTGGGGAGGCGGCGGGGCCCGGTCGGCACTGCCAGTTGTCCGGGGGACTGTGGGGGTTGTGCTGTGGGGTGGAGGAGATGGGCTTGGCGGAAGGGTAACAGAGAGGCGGCGGTGCAGGTAGGGCCACGCCAGAATATGGCTCATTGCCTTTCAGGTAGGCGTCCTGGGAGTACGCCTGAGGACGAGAGGGGAGGGACACAATGAAAAACACGACAGGAAAGATAACAGATGGAGGGAGCGGCTCGAGGACAGTGAGGCAGATGCAACGTGCTCTCTAGCTATTTCAACAAACAATGACATCATGTTATTTTATTCTGCTTGAACTAATTTCATCTTTTATTATTTCTAAATGTAGATATGATATGATATTAACAATAAAATAAATGATAAATATTACAGTTTTTCTTTTTTTGACCCTGATATCATGCATTCTTTTATGTTCTGGACAAACTCATTTGATCGCCTGCCGACTGATACCAGTACATTTCTGAAGTCAAACTTTAGTAAGTGGCGACATGAATTATAATAACAGGATGTCATGCAAACAGCTTACTGCCTGTGACAGTTAACACGCAACAAGGTGAAAAGTAGGCAAGAAGAGAAAATAGAAGAAAGACAATACTCACACTTACCAACTGCAACACATCCTCATCTTTGGGCATAATAGAGAGCTCCAGAATGTTTTCACTACGACGCAAAGACCAAAATATGAAATAAAATAAATATGTGAACATATGATAAGTAACAGAACATAAATTGAGATTCATCAACAGCAGTCTCTCACCTGTTTTGGATGAGCATGATCACCTGAGAGTAGGTTTTCCCCAGAATGCTCTCCCCGTTCACCTTCACCAGCCTGTCCCCTGGAGTACATGCCCACACACACACACACACACACACACACACACACACACACACACACACACACACACACACACACACACACAAAACATTTTAGTTTCCTTGACTGATACTTTATATATAATACATAATAATGTTCATCTCTAGTACACCTTCCTTCAATGATGTTCATTTCTTTAGGAGAATATTACCTGTATAAATATAAACGGTAGAGAATAATATTTTCACACCCATAAAGATAACAGGAGAGGTGGTGGTATTAATAGTTTAGGGGTGCCGAGAGGGAAAAAAATTATCCATTGTTGCGTTTTAGTTCTGTTCTGGTTCTTGTTCACACTGACTTTTAAAAAATGAACCAACAGGAAGTTAGACAGGCTTGTTGATCAGACAGTTTTGGTGTAATCCTGCACCAGGACCCACATCCCAGACTGTATATAAGAAGTGGTCGTATCCATTGTGACTTCACCCGTTGGTTTGTGGACTGATGCTATGAAGCCTTCTTGACTTATTGCCATCTTGACTTATTGCAAGTTAAGTTTATATTTTTTGTTTATTTAATATAGTTGCAAAAACTATCGGCAAACCATGTGGAATGAAGTGTGGATCGGGGAGCATGCACACGCAAGAACGCCAGATGGATACGGACCCTCAATTGTAGTATAAATGGAACCGAATGTTGGGAGATATTTTAGCGAGAGTGTGATGACCCCAGAGCTCTGCTGTGTCTTATGTCTATGTGTCTTCTACCTGTACACAGTCCAGCTTGTTGCGCTGGGCCATTGTCTTTCACGCTCTTCACAAAGATGGTGTCCATTGGCTCCAAACGGGGCCGCTGGCAACCTGCTTAAAAACAAAACAAAAAACATTCAGACACAGATTTGGGTGCATGCACGTGCATTTTCTAAAATATCAGCAAAACCCACAAAGTTGAATTAGCTCCACCTACACATGGAAACATACATTGCTCCCCCACACACACACATCCTGATCATTAAACAGAACACAATAGATACGGGGCGAGCAGGGTCGTCCTCCAGTCAGAGGATCGGTGGCTCGATCCCCGGCTTCGCTAGCCTGTGTCGATGTGTCCTTGAGCAAGACACTTATCCCTAAATTGCTAGCTGCGCCTACGGTGTGTGAATGTTAGATAGTCCTGATGTAGCACCTTGCATGGTAGCTCCTCTCATCAGTGGGTGAATGATTCCTATGTAAAGCGTCTTTGAGTATTCAGAAAAGCACTATATAAAATCAAAGTATTATGCAATAGATTTAAATGAGCCATGAAGGCATTAGAGACACTTTAGGAAAGCGTGATGCTGGATGCCTAAACGTTGGCTGGTGAAGCCAGCAGAAACACTCACCTCTTCCAGTTGAGTTTCCGTTCTCTTCATCCTTTGGGAGAAACACAGAGCAGGTGTTAGAGGAGAAGAGGACCCACAGGGAGGCGCTGCTCAGCTCACATTAGACCCGAGGCTCCACGCCCATGCTGGGTCTGACTCACTCCAGCTGACTGGGCAGTTTGGACGGCTGCTCAACTGCCTGACTGACTGATTCACAATCTGACTGTCTCACTGACCGACATATGGACTCCCTGTCAGTTTGTCTGTCTGTCTGTCTGTCTGACGGACAGGCCTGGTGGCGGGCTCTATCTGGAGGCTTTGGTGCTTCGCTGAGTTAGCTCATTCCTGACCCGCACACACAAAGGGCTCTGCACACAGACAGAGGTATGCTGCTCCACAACACCGACCTCTCTCTCCAGGACAGAGGGACGAGGCCGTGCTGTCTTCAGTACCACGGTACCCATCAGTGTGTGTCAGATGTGTACAGCCTGGAGCCCAATCGTAAAATGTGCACTTTAGCGAGGTCTGAAATCATGTTACAGGATTTTCCCAGGCAAAAATCTGAGAAACATATTGTCATATTCAATTACGATTACAGGTAAGATGGATACATACATCTCATTTAAACCTTGAATTCCATGTCTGTGAGCTGTGAGAAAATACATTTAGCATAAAGACTTGCAGCAGGGAGAACTTTGAGCATATTTGTGTCAGTTTAAAAAGCATAAATGATGAATACTTGTCATGATGGAATTGTGGTTTTATAGGACACAACCTTAATGTGAGCACAAAAAGTGCTTTTGTTGTTGTTGCTGATAAGCACTAAACACAAAGTGCAGCTGAGGCTGTTGGGTCACCAAAGGCATCAGGTATCATGCTCTTGGAACCATGATTGTTTGTACAAAATTTCATAACAATTCGTCTAATATTTGCCAAGATATTTCAGTCTGGAGCTAGTGTACATTCATACTGCAGCTGAAACGGTGCAGAAGTTTCTTTTCTCACAAATTCAAGGGATTTGAAAATTATTTTGAAAAGCAACCCATGTCCAATATCAGTTGAAATAGATCTCCATCGTGAAAGATTTTTTAATACGACAAGATCAACCTTATACTTTTGTTGGAATGGTGATGCATTCTCAAATACCAATTACATTTTGGTACTCAATCTGGCTACCGGCTGTTTGATCAACTAGCCGTATTTCCATTCAATCGTCAAGCAAACTAAACTCTGCTAAAGTGTAGTGTGGTCAGAAGTTTTGGCCATCCAACCCATGTACGATAAACAAAATAGATAGTTTCAATAGAGCATGTTTTAATTGTTCTTTCATATCAGCTAGTGTTGCCCAAGTCTGGGGAAAATATATCCGGGGGACCCCGACAGCAGAAACAGCTGATCCGATTAATATGTCAGAACTCAGCAAAGTTGTTTTAATAAGCAATTAATAATTTTCAACAAAGGCAAAAAAATACACCTCAAGGGAGCTTAACAACTTTCTTTTCTTTTCGCAGTTGAGAGTAAGTTTCATTGAATTTCGCAGTTTCCATACCGCTGTCCTAATGTGAGAATTCTAAATGTGCATAAAAACACATATATGGAAACACTACTGTCTTATGCACTTGTAGTCAATAGGATGCACATGTTTATGAAGGAATCAGATTGTGTCAAATGACTCAATGTAGAACAGTCTGCTCACCTTGAGGCTGTGGAGGGACGACTCAGGTGGGTAGACGATGAAGTGCCGCAGAGTGAAGCCGAAGCCCTGCGAGTTCTTCGGCACGAAAATGGTTCGTGGGCCCTGCCAGGACACGCCCTCCACCTCGCCCGACGACAGCGGCCGGCGCCTGTTCTCATTGGACGACACCATGCCATCTCTCCGTCCTTTAGCCTATTGAGAGGAGAGGATGGCGGGAAATGTTTAGATCGGATGACACTGAGCTTTCCCTTTCTTCTTTGGTAGCTAACGAACACTGACAAAACTTTACCATGGGAATCTTAAAGTGGGGCTGTGCACTCATCCATAGTTGAACGCATTTAAGGGAGGAGTGAGCGGTATGTGGCCCATTCACTGAGGACTCTGCCCAGATCCGACCAGGGCAGAATTACACCTATGCCAGGAATTTCTCAGACTTCCTCTCTGAAGAGGAAGCTCTATTTTCAACAACAACCCCACCTATAATCACATGTATTACCTCCAGCCAACAATGGGAGGGTTAAAAATATATACCATCTATGAATAACAGTCGTGGAACAACAGGAAATTATTAGGGCTCATAAACACAGATCTGGAAGCACGGACCACAAAAGGAGCCCGCTGATATTTTGGTATGGGCTCCAGGAGGTGAGAATGAGGCCAGTGTTTCTCTCACACACACACACACACACACACACACACACACACACACACACACACACAGTAGATTATCCAACAGTGAGCACAATTGTTGCCCATCCACATGGCGTAGAACCTCGACAAAGGGATAGAATGTCGCCCAAGCTGCCTGCAAATCAAAGTTACGGCTGTAACAACATGGATCATTAATTAGAGTAGGCCGATTCAATTTAAAAAGAATATTCAACAACACTAAAAGCACACACATTCATTGTACATGTAAGCAACTTAAACCCAGCGCAGCCAAAAACAACAGGAAGTCTGTTTCTAAAGACAGGAAGTGGATGGCCGCGATTTAGGGGGAATCCTTCGCCTCTAAGAATGTGTCCACGGAGAAAGCAGGAAAGAGACGCACACTTTCCACAGACGGAAGCCAATCAGTTCAGATTAAACAGGGAACGCCACCTGAATTATCCAATATGTTGCGTCCATGGCCGAGGAAAGTTCAATCAATATTTGTGTTTCTCTCAAAGCCGGAAACCAGAGAAGGAAGTCCAGAACTTTTGATGTAATTAAAACTTATTTTGTGGTTTGGGTTAGATGCCTGAAATAAGGTCTGTGTTCAAAACAAACTTAAGAGATTTCCACATTTTGCTTTACGGGGATAAAGCAAAACGAAAAAAATTCCAAAGGTGCCGAAATGACACTGCAGCAGGACAATAACTTCTGCCGATTGCATTCACGCTTCAAAAACCATAAAAGTGGTGTTCATTTGTGAAGATTGCCTTGCTGAACAAAACGTGTACTATTGGCTTTTGGTCGAGGGAACCAGAGATGCTAACTTCCTGTTGGCCTACAAAAGTACCATATCCCTGCAGCACCATTATTCATTGTGTATGAAACAGAATTTATGCTTGATGACACCACAAATGAGAGTTTTAGCAGTACAGTTTATGGATTTGGTGGAGAGTTGTCTACTGCTAATATTTTGGAATATCCTATCAGAATTTTGAAAAAGGGCGTAGTTCCCCTTAAATATTTCCATAACGTCGTCTACAAGTAATATTAATTCATATGAACTGTTGGCTTTCTTTCGAACCAGACTTCATCTTAATATCAGAGGATGGACACGATCCGTTGGCTGATTTGTTGGTGAATCATAGATTGTAAAAGAAGTGGAATAAATCAAGAGAGTAGTGTAGGAGCCATTAGTTAGGTCTGTGTATTTTATTGTGGTAGTTTATATATGGGGCATAGGTGCAACTGACACGGGGGTAATGACGCATGGGTGACGGGGAGATCACACGTTTTTTACCGCTAGCAAGACACTTCGGAAACAGAACAGGAAACCAAGATAACAACTTATATCAGCAGTCAAATATAATTAAACGGGAACCTCACCCAAAGACGTACAAACGGCCTGGACTCTTTTCTGAAACAGCGCGTAAGAAACAGGATCTTCTCCCACACCCAGCCGAGTGGCTACGAGATCAGTCACTACAAGTAGAGTCATTTTCTCATAGACTTCTATACAATCAGACTTCTTTTTGCAGTCACCCCTGCTGGTCAGGAGAGATAATGCACATTCAAAGACACTGCCGCATTGGCTTCACTCAGCAGAACCGAAGGTTGCTGCCTGAGCTGAATATAAATCTTTTTTTTTTTTAAAGGACCCACTCTTATAGCATTACATAACATAAATCATCCAAACACAATGAAATGACCCCAGAGGATTCCTGCCCACTGACATTTCTCCATGTGTTTGTGTGGCTGTGTTGGAGAGCTGTGGTGTGTGAAGGCCCCAGAGCATGAAGTCCTCATATCTGTGTGCGTATGAGACAGTTTGATACATTGTTGTGTGCGATTCCTTATCATCCGACATCTCTACAGGTGACATTTCACACATGGGTGAATGTAAACACAGAGGTGATATGTCTTACATGCTTACCCACCCCCACCCTCCCCCTCTCCCTCACACACTCGCCCTACTCGCCCGCCCACACACAGTGTGAAATGCCGTCGTGCCAGAGTGTGTTTTATAGAATGTTCGTGATTTGTTTTGTCAGCTCTCTGTGGCTCTCTCACAGAACTAACACCACCATCCTTAGCTGAGTCCCTTTCATTCATTATGCTGTTGCTTGGTTCATAGCATATCTATTCTTTGGGGAACTTTTTTTATTGGAAGAGACGTAATGGAATGTATCAAAAGTTAAGTAGTGTGTGGTGTACATTCAGAAGACAACATGGACAACGCACAACAAACAGAAACGGTCTTTCCTGCTGTGTGTTTACTTCCGTTAGCTGTTAGCTCTATTAGCTCCGTCAGCCGGTGTAGCTCTGGTCGTATAAACTAGGGGTGACCAGACGTCCTCTTTTTCCCGGACATGTCCTCTTTTCGAGACCTAAAAAATGCGTCCGGCAGGGATTCCAAAAACGTCCGGGATTTTGCCTCGTTGGATATTTGTGTTTCTCTGGGTCTTTCACAAACTAGTTATTACGCCCTTACAAGTTTTGGAAATGGTATCTCCCTTACGTTCCGCGAGCTCTGACTGTAGAGAGAACTGTCATTGGTCGACTGATCTCAGTGTTGCCAGATGCACGATAATTATCCTCCAAATACGACCATTTTGAGCCTTTGGTACGATACTTCGCCATTTCCAATCTGGCAACACTGAGCACCGTGCCACCTCCACTAGTTGCATTGTTTACAACAGCACATGACATCTGCAGCCATGCCGAAACGTAAATGTAAGTTCACGGACGAACTCAAAAAAAGTGTCTTCATTTTCTTATTTTAATATGTGGCTATATAAAGTAGTTATTATTTAGAATGTTTTATTTGTTATCATTATTTCTTCAATATATGGACAAGACACATTAAAGAAGCACTGGACTAAATGCCACAAAAAAGATTTGTTTTACATTTTTGTTAAAGTTCAATAAACAGATGTTCATATAGTCATTTGTGTCATTTAATTTGTGACATTTGTATGCATTCACATATATTCATATACGGCATGCTATACACTCCCCCCCCCCCGCCGCGACAAAGTGTCCTCTTTTTCACAAACTCAAACTGGTCATCCTATATAAACACACCGCAGGACTCTGCTGCCCACTGGTGGCTAACAGCTAAGCTAACTAGCTCTCCTCCTACAACACACAAGAAGTCAGCGCTCGGTTCAGTTTGTCTTTTGCTAAGCTACAGTTATCAAGTCCAAACTGAAACAGTTCTCGATCACTTGCTACTGGCCAGTTATGAGGAATGTAAAACAGTAAAATAATATATTTACTGAGATGTATATGAGAATGGTCAGGCTGGTTTTGTGGATGACATTCATTAGACGTTATAAACAGTAGTTAACCGCCAATCTCCGGCTTTTTATTAACGTAACTCATTTATAAAAGGAACTTAAATATAATATTGGGCCTGTTGTGCTGACTCAAATAGAGCTCTTCATTGATTGATTTCGCTCACTCGGATTCGGTAATTTGAATCGCAAACCTTTTATTTCGGTCGGGTGTTGAAATGATTTTGTTCGTCTGACATTCAGACTGCTGCTGAGACAGGCTTGACTGAAGAAGAAAAAAGGACACGCATGCAGCCTGCAGATCTGATAACACAAACTGACACATACTATACACACACACACACACACACACCCCTCTCCCCCCTCTATACGAGGAGCTGGATACTAAAACAGTCCCTCTACAAGCAGTGTGAGTTGGGAAACTGTACGATCCTCGATGCATACTTGAACAGATGATGTAAAAGCCAAACCATACAAACACGCCCACGTGTGAAAACACCCACAATACTTCATCTGAAGCTACATGTGCGTAGTGAGGACATCAGCCTTATCTCTCTTGCCCTCTGCTCGTCAACAGGCCCCCTCGGCGCTACATTACGTAACACCTTAAGGAGGCACGGAAATATGGTATGACACACACCCTTGAATGAATCGTCCTCAGACTGTAGAGGATGACGGGCTGGTAATAGCTAGTTCTGTTCAGAGTCCACCAGGCAGCCCTGTATCCTGATGCAGGTTCAAGTTCCCCCGAATGTTGATAGCAATGACATCGACATCGCCCCCCGCTGTGATAAAACCAGGACAACCGCACGGTGGGTAAGGTCAATAATGGCGTCCATTCCTCCCATGATCGGAGCAGACAGGAGAGGTTAAAGCCAGATGCCGGAAAAAGAATCCCGGAGGAAACACAAGAGCTCGTCCAGTATGCTGGACTTATGCCACAGCTAATAAACCCACTTTACATGACCCGCTCAGCAAAGCAGCAAACAGCAGACAAAGTTTGCAAGTAGCTAGCCGGTGTAGGAAGTGGAACATTCAGTAGCTAAGGAGCCAGATGTTTTACTCCGTAGAAGGTGGTTGAGACCCAAAACAGAGATAAAAGGGGAGTGAATATTGGACTTAATTGATTCAAATTGCGAGAAGCAAATTTGCTTCAGAGGGCTTTACAATCTGTAGTAGGGCTGGGCGGTATGACCAAAAATTCATATCACGGTATTTTGTAAGATTCTGGCAGTTTCACGGTATATCACAGTATTTATTTCAGAGTAAACACATTCATTCATTGGCGCCGAAAAGGACCACCGCCGTAGTTGTTGACCTGCTTGCTGGCCAACTCGCTCGCAACTGGCTAGCAGCTGTTTGTACGTTGGTACATAGGTTGTGTTAGGAAGCTGAAGCCCACTCAGTCACACAGGAAGACTCTTCTTGTGCAGGAAGAAGTCTCTTCCTGTGCGACTGGGCTTTACCCAGCATGCAGTTTGGCGATGTAATTTCTTTCAAACCATGAGTCAAGGTCTATCCCTGAGACGTAAGTAGCTCCGTCCACTGCTCCCTCAGCTTCAAGCTGTGAACATTAAATGTTGTTGCCTGCCAAAGAGCGGCCACTGGTATGAAGGTATATGAAAAATTCAACCGGTATACCGGTATACCGGTTGAACCGGCACAGCCCTAATCTGTAGCATACGACATCCTCTGTTCTTGGACCCTCCCATCGCTAACGGAAAATATGGTAATCTAAACACTTGACGACTATATATGTCGTATTTTAGCCCCCAAAAAGTGGCCAAAAAAAACGCTAAACCTAGCTTGAAGGAGCTTGCAGATTAAACAACCTGGTGGCTGCAGGTTGCATTATAGTGCTAATCATTATAGTGAACTACCTACACGTTTCAATATTGACAAGAACTATACAATATACTAACCATATACACTACAAACGGCGCAGGTGAACAGTTGGTCCCTGAGACCTCCTTCCCAACCAATGATGATCTAAAGAGTAATCTGATTAATTTGACAAACTACGGCCCAAAGTAAAAATGCCACTTGGCCAGAAAATAATAAAATGTTATAATACTGATGTTACTCTCTTACCCAGGACAAGCGGTGGCGCTGTATGAGCCTCCGGGAGCCCCGTCTTCTTGGTGATGCGATGGGGGTTGGGCGGGGTGAACTGTGAGGCGAAACACCTCTCAAAACCGCCAGCCAGATACAGCGGGGTTCGGCGTCGCTACAGTCCACGCCGACAGAACACTGAAATCGCCACTCGTGGCCGGACGGAGCTGGTGCAACACCCGACACCCTCAGCATAGCACCGCCACATTCACACGCACACACACCGTCTCGGCAGCAAACGCACGCCAACGCACGTGCAACGGGGGTCACAAAGCTTCAGACCCCACAAGGGAGATATCCGGTCACCTCCGCACGGTCTCTGTTTGACGCGTCATGGCCGGAGGAGACGATCGAGGGTAAACCCATGGAAAACAAAATTTTACACATGAAATCAACTACTAAAGTGTCGCCATCAGCACCGAGGATGCAGAACACCAAGTCTTGATTGTGTGAATTTGTAATCCTTGAGTTTCTTTCATCTTGAGCTTCATTCTCAGTGTTGGTCTTGATTTGGGCGACCGATCCGATTGCGTTTCGTGAATTGGTCAAGCCATGACGATCCCGGATTAGATTAGACTTCATTTGTCATATTTTCTCCGGTTTTCTACTGTCTAGTCCCGAGTTGGTCCTCATTTTCTTTTCTTTTTTCCACCAATCTGGGTCCTTGTCTTTGAAATGTAAGGCAATTTTCTGTGACCGAAACAGACGACCTCTTCCCGTCTTCTTTCCCCCTTCATTTAGTCCGGTTCACAGTTACGGGCGAGAGATTAGGTTTTAACGGACAGCGCCCCAGCTTTTTCCGCGTGAAGCGGCACCAGAAGCAGCACTAGTCCCGCTGTCAGCCGACAGCCCTCTCAAATGCCAACTAGTCCTCTTCAAAGCCTTCAGAGCATAGTTGTCCCGATGTCAGAAAGAATCAAGCTCGTTTTCACTGAAGTAGCGGTTAGTTGCTGCTGTGCGATCCGGCTTAGATTCAGTGCTCGACACTGTATTTCGGAAGCGGGTCCATCCCCAGACCGGCTGAATTCTGTTGCCGGACCAGTTGAGCTGAGAATGCAGTTTGTTGTTGGACCAGGTTTTTAGAATTGGATACAGTCCCAAGCTGCTGCTACGAGGTCCAGCGTGTCCCCCCTGCATGCTCTGTAGTACAGCGTTGGCTGTGGTTGACTATCTTTATTGCTGTCTAAGTATAGTCTTCCCTCCTCTCAACCCTGACATGCCTTTCTATCTCTCTTTCATTCTCTCTTTCTCTCTCCCTCTTCCTCTTGGGTGTATTTGCTGACATCCCCACACTCTCTCTCCCTTTCTCTCTCAGTCACATTCCTCTCATCCTTTTGCTACACAGTCCAGCCCGTTGGAAGAGCAGCGAGCAATGCTCCCCTCTCTCTCTCTCTCTCTCTCTCTCTCTCTCTCTCTCTCTCTCTCTCTCTCTCTCTCCCTCCATCTCTTCATCTCTCCATCTCTCTCTCTCTCTCTCCCTGTCTCCTCCTTTTAGTCTCACAACTTGCTGGCTGATGGTGCTGTTGGTATCCAGGCTACACTACGAGCTGTGTTAAAAATGATTATTTGATTAATCGATTAGTAGATCGACGGTGCATTAATCAACAGTAAATAATCACGCAAAACTACTTTTTGATGTTGAATATAAAGGGGATGTGTTTGGTTGCAACGTAACAATTTCCTTCAATAAAGTATTTCTGATTCTGAAGCCATTTGAAGATGCCATCGTTGTCTCTGAGGGAAGTGAGGATGACCATGTTTTTCTGTCCACAGTAAGTCCAACACCAGTGCGTTCATGTAGCAGAAGTAAATAATTTGATGTTGATGATGTTTGTTTTTAACATTGGTGCAGTAATGTGGAACTACCTTCCATTAAACATGAGGTTGACAAAAGCAAAAGATCAGGTCAGAGCTTATTCATGGAGAAAGATTTATGAATTAATTGTTACTTAAGCAGATGTGGATATTTATTATTTGGCGCAATTTCATTTAAATTTCCTTTTTTTATATATATATATATATATATATATATATATATATATATATATACACTGTATATATATATTAGGTGTGGGGGATGCAAATATATGTATATATATACATATGTATACAAAGATATACATCTATATACATATACAAGCATATATACAGAGCAAAACTAATATTACAACCAAACTGTTTCTTGAATAACTCTAAATGTGAACCCCAGACTATGTGTGTGTGTGTGTGTGTGTGTGTGTGTGTGCGTGTGTGTACCTGACCAAACCCTCCACAACAGCTCTAGTGCTGTCAGCCCCTCAGTCCTCTCTTCATTGACACCTGAGAGCAGCTAAAACGACAGACAGCCAGAGAAGGAGAGAATGATGATAAAGAGGGAGAAGTGGGATGCAGAGATGCTAAGAGAGACTGAAGTCCGTACAAACATCATCCAGCAGCCTCTGCAACTCTCATCTCCTATCCTCCTCTGGCCTTTCCTCTCCTCTTCTTTCTTTTCTTAGTTCTCCTCTCCAGTACTTTATTTTCCACCTCTCTCCAAACACCCTTTTTCTTTCCAATACACGCTGAACCTTGAATCTGAACCTTGAAAACAGAACCTACGCAGCCAAAGTTATGCAGCCCGAAACCGAACAAACAACTGTGAATATAATTCTGGCATTACTGTGTGCATGTCTCTCCTCTTCAGGAGTGTAGGTTTGGGAGAGGCACTGTGACCAATTTGTGCCCTTATGACAGTGCTCTCCTGACTGCGAGGGACTCATCATCACAGAGGATTCGAGCCTCAGCCAAACTAACATAATGTGATGTGTGAGTCAGAGGAGAATCTGCATCTGCTCTGCTAGGACTCCGCTGGAGCTCCAAGCGGGCGCCGCTGGTTCGAGGGCCGACAGACTGCAAGATGGCTGTGAGGAGAAATGCTCCCCTCTGGCTGTCTGACTCTCTATTCTGTTCAGTTTTATGACCAAAGACAAAAACAACGCATGCAAGGGTTAAGGGTCATACTGAAAGAATGAATGTGCTACTAGAATTTACTTTCCATAAGAGATAAGACCACAGCTCTAGCAATTAGAATTTTAACTCGTCAGTATTTGAACAAAGCTAATAATTAGTTGGCATCAAAAAAAAAATCAGAGAAATGGAGTGGACCACAACACACTGCTGAGGAAAGTAATGTTCCAAGGGTGGATTTTTAGTCACTTGCATGATTACCAGCTGGCAAACTCCGGTTCTGAAAAATGCCCGAAACCTGCATTCTCTCTACCGACCAGCAGGATGCGATTGTTGTATAGAAGTCTATGAGAAAATGACTCTACTTCTCTCTTGATTTATTCCCTCAGTAAACATTGTAAACATGAGTTTATGGTATCAATCTCTAGTTTCAAGTCTTCTTCAATACAGCATGATGTTCATTTGGTAAATTATGGTAATTTAAGAGTCAAACAGACCATAAAGACTGGTTAAAAAAAAATTCAAAGATGGCGGAGGCCGTAATCCAAGACGACAACGGCCAAAACGCCAAACTCGAGGCTTCATAACGATATCACACTTCTTAAACACTTCTTCAGTTCTTAAAACCGGATCCGCCAAGCTCGCACGTTCTGTACGATGACATCATCGTGCTTAAAAATGGGCCGTGTTCCTGCCTGACACCTACTGCTATTGCTAGTTGCATTGCAATTAACGTTACCAATATGATTACTGCTTTTATTATTCTACATCCACTGTTGCTGTTATTTTTGGTAGTCGTAACTTTTTCATCATCCTCCTCTGTTGCTCTCCCGAAGGATTCTCCCTTTTTTTTCTCTCCATTAAAATGTGTTTTTACTGATCCGATGTGAGGTCCTGGGACATGGATGTCGTATGTGTACAGACTGTAAAAGCTCTCTGTGGAACATTTGTGATTTTGGCCTATACAAAATAATTTGAATTGAATTGAATCAGTTACCTAAATGCTCCCAGGAAAATGGAAAACACACCCATCGAAGCAAGAGGCAAAATAAGTCTCTTGTCGACATCCAGATGAAACCCACTTTAGTTAAGTTAGTCGCAAACTTGCAAATGTTCTGCGGTTGAGTGAGTACTTGAGTTCAGGCAGATAAGGAGTGAAGCAAGAGAGCAAGAGGATGAGGGGGAAGAAGAACAAAGTAGAGAGCAAGGTAAATAAAGAGCTGTCAGACAGAATTTCAGTCTAAAAAGGAGACGACACAGACACACAGAGAGAGAGAGAGAGAGAGAGAGAGAGAGAGAGAGAGAGAGAGAGAGAGAGAGAGAGAGAGAGAGGGGGGGGAATGACTCAGCTAGACAGCAAATAAAGATGAGAGAGGGCCACATAGAGACAGAGATAATCCCTGTGGGGCAGAGAGGGGAAGACGACATCATGCCACTTAGGCTACACTGAAGTGTGAAAACAGCTCGATCCTAAAGTCGAACAAGACCAACAAAAAAAGACGGTCGTCTAGACGACTGAGCTGGCAGACGGCCGGCGACTTTCTGTTTTACGTTTGCATGTTAGATTCATTGGCATGAAAAGGAAAAAGAAAAGGAAAACCATGTTGCCAAAGCATCAACATAAAAAAGGATGAATATTGACACAACATTAACGTAACGATTGTTTGATAATAATATATATATTCCCAATAATTATCATGGAGGTCCCCACCTAACACAGCGGAATAAATAGTCTCTAAAGCCTGCAATGAAATAAAAAATACAATTTATCATTTAATAATAACAAATGCTATATCTTTGTATAGCATTTTTTTAAATGTATTGGCCATGTTTCATGTTGTCGGGATATTTTTATAGATTTCACACTTTAGACACCCAATAATCCAACATTTTTAAGTGAAAAACCTGATATCAGCTGATCTTTAATTTATTAATTTACATTAACATATCACATACTATGGCACATTTGCATTGAGATGAAGACAGATTTTTTTATCAATAAATGTAAATAAATCAATCAATTCATTTGATTATTAAATAACTGTGACCAGGATGAGGTCTAATATTAAATAGATGTGTTGGGTTACCATACAGTGATGGTAAGCTGACCTAAAGCTGTGTTGATTAGTGCTTGGCCACTAGGGGGCAGAAGAAACGAGCTGACAGGCACTTTCACTGGACAAGTAGTTATCTGATTATATGTTTCCATAAAGTGATTCAAGTTAGTCCAAGTGCTGCTTCAGCAAGAGAGAAAATACCGAAACACATTAGGGTACGCTGTCGTCACGTTCAATGATGGGGAGAAAGCGCAGCATGAATTGAAACTGACAACAGCTTTCAGGAGAGAGTGACAGAGAGAAAAGAGAGAGAGACAAAGAGCGACGGGATGAATAGAGGGACAAAGAGGAGGCTGGAGCTGATGACAGTACTAAACTCACTAACGCAGCAGCAGAGGACGCTGAATAGGAACACTGGAGTCCCTCAACAACACCACACATGGGACAGAACACACGCATGCACACACACACACACACACACACACACACACACACACACACACACACACACACACACACACACACACACACAAGGCTTGTAGTTAGTGTATGTATGCTTTTGAATTATAATATCTTATTTACTGAAATATCTTAACTTTTAACTCAGGTAAGGTACCTACCGAGTACTTACTTACCTTTTTTTTTAACAGCAATTTGCACACAGGATATTTTCCCACTCTCACTTTCTTTCAGACTATATGTATATAGATATCTATATATGTATATATATATATATATATAAAACAGCAACAAAGTGTCACATTGACCCTCATTTAGCAGCACTGTTTTTAATCAAGGTATAATATCAACTGTGATGCCGAAGACAGCCAGAAGTGGGCAGCACTGCATTACAAAGAGCAGCAGAGAACATACAGAATGGTGAATCTGTTCAGCACATTTAAAACAACCGTGTTTTACACTGTTTTAAACTCTTACTGCTTTTCTCACAAACAAAAAGCCTTGATTTAAGCCCATAATACAAAATATACAGTACTACTTTGCTAAGTCATTTGTGAAGGTCTCTTCACAGCTTTGACTTTGGAAGTTTCAGACTCATCTTCACTTCCTAGATCACGCAGCAGCCACAGGGAAAGGCCATTAAAGTAAAGCCCGATGACATTAGCCCAATGATACAATCATAAATGCAGCAGCTGTAATGACATATAATATTGTATAATATGTATGTCTTGCTAAAGTGCTTTTGACATATTCTACATCTTCCCTGATGTCTGTCACATCGAATAAGAGCGTTGGGTGAACTTGACCTGTGAGTGAAACATGCATATAGTGCACTGACCGAAATGAATACGCTAACATGAGTAGGACGGTGTCTGGAGGCATAAATGAGTATCAAAGGAGAGCGCGTGTACTCATAATGTGTCTCTGACTAAGGCGGGGAGACGTCTCTAATTGACCTATTTTTTTGTCGGCTGTGAAAATCGTTCTGAGCTAAAAATAACTACATATTCATTTTTAAACATTTCTGTTGAATTGTTTTCATTTGGGACACAGCTGATGTCACTCCGCCCGTCTGAATAACCACCATCTAAACATTTAGTCATATATATGAGGTATTTTGTCTCTCTTTCAGGAACTAAGAAACCAGTCGAGCTGTTCGCTGAAACTTACTGAGAGGAACTTTTCACTGGTTATCTCGATTTAACACAGATGCCTCTATATTACCTCCATAAACAACACCATGAGCGAGACGATTGGCTTTTTCTATATAGATATTCTCAATGTGTCAGATCCAGTGCTAAAAAACAGACGGCGTACCGCAGCCGCAGGTTTCTCGACCGGCCATGAGCAGAGCCTCGGCTCGCTGGGAACCAACACCGGGCCGTATTGCCGGACCCACTGGAAGGGAAGAGAGGCACGGGAGAACCAGAACAGGAAACGAGCGGGGCAGACTGTGAGACCGTGCTGCAGTAAAATTAGGTTTTTCTTTTTTTAAAGGCACTCTGGCACACGGCAACACTACCGCTTTTGTCCACAGGGAACGCCAAAATCGGCCCAAAATGAGAGTTTCTGGAAGTAGCTCTAATCAAGTCATTCATATGGTTATCAGTGACTTTCATGAGGTCTGGTCATGTTCTCGGTTCACAGAGAGGCATGGTATCCTAAGATTGAATTAAAAAACACACTACTGTGATATTTCAGGTGTTTGACCGAGGGCATGTCACAGGACTTAGCTCGGTTCTGAACTCCGCTCGGCTTTCAAACACTCAGGTGGACTCTGCGCACAAATATATCTGGGCTACACGGCTCTAATTGTTGCGCACATGTACGATTGAAACGCTTGCGCCGCGGTGACGGAAAGCAGTATCGCATCACCGAGCATACAGCAGAGTACAAGAAGGATCTGTATAAGACCGGCTTTATTTTAGCTGATGCCGATTAGGCTCGGCCACCGATGTGCCGAGAGGGACAATAATGTTACATGACGTATTATCATCTGTGGACGAAAAAAAATAATTAAAAAAACGACACAACGTGAACACAGCGGCCAGTGAAACCGCTCTCTTCATTGTTGTGCCCTGAGAATGGACCTGCTCTGGGAGAAGCTCGGTGGAGTTCGCCCTGCGCAGACTGGACCGCTGCTATGTACTAGTGCCGACCACAGACCAGCCAAGGGGGATGTGCAGGGCCATTGTTTTGCATCAGACAGTGGCTCTGTGTGTCGGAGTCCGACGACGCAGTGGGGACGAACAGTTTGGCTGTTTGTGTTTCAAAGAACGCTAGAAGAAAGGCAGGAAACAAGAGCGGAGTGCGCCACACTTGACAGACACATCGGCAATGAGGGCTCAGTGGCATTGTTGCTCCATACCGTCCACTAGTCTGACTGGAAGGTGTTTCTATCTGACCTGGAAGGACAGAAATAACCTCTCAACAGCCCAGTGGCACCTTCTGCTATCAGAGGATATTTCAACAGACATTTCAGCATTTCTTTGAATTGCATTAAAGAATTTTAAATGACTTTCACAGATGTGGAGCACCGAAAATTGCCAGAAGAAAAGAAGAAG
The DNA here is from genome assembly GCA_038501785.1 of Myoxocephalus aenaeus. Lineage (NCBI taxonomy): Eukaryota > Metazoa > Chordata > Actinopteri > Perciformes > Cottidae > Myoxocephalus > Myoxocephalus aenaeus. Next base: position 478,529 of record JBAMJR010000454.1, on the reverse strand, counting down.
AAATTCCCCTTGGTTCCAAGTTTTTTGATAGTGTTGTAGTCTTTAGATATTATTTTTGCTTAAAACAGCATAAAATCTTCCTCTGTAATGAAACCATCTAAATTTTTTAATGCACTTTGTGTTGTCAGTGTCCTAAAACCAACAGAATGTGGTCCAGGGGGACACTTGGGAGTGGTTCCATGCAACAGGTGCGGGGGTGAAAGAGGACAAGACGGAATGAGCACCAGAAAAAAATCAACATCAGCTGTCTTTGTGTGTGCGTGTGTGTGTGTGTGTGTGCGTGTGTGTGCTGTGTGTGTGCGTGCGTGTGTACTGTGTAAAAAATAAAAACGTCCCGTTATGGGAACATTTCCGCTGAGAATGATGAGATGTGCGGTCACTTCACTCGCCTTGTTTTGAATCTGGTTAGCTGCATTTAGCCGCTCTGCCTTCCACCGACCTGGCAAGTTTGACAGGCGCTGCGTCTATTTTGGGATCCGTGTTTTGCTCAGACACATTTGGAAACGATGAAGTCGGCGGAGAACAGGCGGAGCTCCCGTCTTTGATCCTAGAGGCAATCATGTCTTCAACGACTCGCAGTGGAGAGCACATTTGTTAAGATTTCACAACAGTACCCGATCCTATTTTTACTCCGGTGTCAGGAGTGATGAGTGTCACCCGGAGTCAGTTATTGGGCCTTCATTCCAAGTTCCACTTTTCCTTTCATTGCCTCCGTATTTGCTGCCTCATTCCTGTTATTTCACACTTGGCGCACGCAACGGTTTGCTCTCTTTAAGCGCACCGCTTTGTATTTGTAACACATAACTTTCCCTCACTTGTGCATTGATCTTGACTCTTAGCTCGGCCGGCTGGCAAAGCTTTTGGTTAACCGAAACTGAAAATAATGGCTTCCCTTTTTAGCCACCGTATATTTGGAGTAATCGAGATACTATGCAGTCAGTACGTCAGTTCAACCATGAAAATGTGTCACACGTGTGTGTACGCTGTACGCACATATGTGTACTCTTTGCAGTGCCATTTTCAGTTCAGCTCAAAGGTGCCGGTACATCGTCTCCCAAGACTATATATAACCGATTATTTATATATATATATATATATATATATATATATATATATATATATATATATATATATATATATAAATAAATAAATAAATAAAGGTGTATATATATATATATATATATATATATATATATATATTAAATAATCGGTGCAATCGGGGGAGCACCCAGGCCAAAAGCCAGCGAGGGCAAATGGGTAAAACTAAGTGAGATCTTATTATTGTGCACTTAAGTGGATGTCAGCAATCACAAGTACACATACTGAGAACAGAAGACATATTGTTTGCTTAAACTAAACTTTGCGCGGCCATTTTTACCCACAATCTGAACGACGTGTTCGTTTATGCCATGTGTGTGCCCCAATTTTTAAGCTTTCTGTTCATTTGCTCTCTCCGAGCCCGAACCGACACGTTGCCATGCCATATAGGGCAACATGAGATCACAGCTGAGTATGTACATTTTGCGCTCAACGCACACACACACACACCTGCAAACTTTCTAGCCCCTGAAAGACGAGCATCGGCCTGTCTCCTTGAATAGTCTGAAGTGTGTTAATGCATCATGAGAATGTTAGCGAGGCCTCCAGGAGGGAGCGGCAGTGTGGTGCCTGATTTCAACAGCACAGTGCACCAGCTGGGTGCCCAGATGAGGCCGGACCCTCCCCCCAGAGATCCAGCTGGAGCTTTCTGGATTGGCAGGGTAAAAGAAGAGGGAAGGGGGGACATGTGTACAGCCATCCACACACTGAGTCAAGAGCGGACAGCAGCAGTAATTTACTGCACCTGATCCCTCCCGAGCACGCCTAGGCCTCTTTTCACTCCCCCCCGGATCTTTATCTCTTCCATCGATCTCTTTCCATCCAGCTCAAACGGACGTTTGAACAGAAGTTTCTCTGTCTGTCGCCCTCCAACCTGCGTTCTCCTCTCTTTCTTTTTTTTTGTAACATCTAAGAGTTTTGCTCTTTCATTCCATTGCTGCGGAGTCGTCACCGACACTCTCTCATTGACACATTCCTAAGCACCCCACCTGTTAGAGGAAGAAGGGTTGGGTGATCTCTCTCTTTCTCACACACACACACACACACACACACACACACACACACACACACACACACGCACCTGTCCTCCTTGGGTCGAGGTGGGAACCATCGGCATTGAACAAGGCCGTGCTGGCCTCATGTCCGACCTTTCAACCTTGACCCACACAGCATCTACCCACATCATTCCTCTCTTTCACACACACACAAACATGCACTGCTTAACAGAGCTCCATTGTCACGCATTTCTCAGACTGCCCCCCCACACACACACACACACACACACACACACACACACACACAACAGCCCCCCTCCCTGGCATACAGTGCAGAGCCGAGCCTCCGCGCTGAGAAGAAGCACAGTACAACAAAGACTACGTTTACATGCACAATATTCCCAATGTGATGTGGGTCATGTAAACATCATATTCCGTTTGGATATTCTGAATTAGGCCTTATTCTAAATGGAGCATTTTCTCATTAATACATATGATTATATTATTCAGATTTTTGGAGCATTCTTTAGACATGTGTACAGCTCACTCAGAACATGAGTCTGGATAGAGGGTTTTTTACTGTACTTTGTGACACGCGGCCTCTTTCTTGTTTACGAACACAAAACTAGCCAACAGTTTGCAAGAGATGGAAGCCCAAAAGAAAAGCCCACATTTTTGATCAGAAGGAGAAACGCACCTACTTTTAAACTTTATGAAGGACTTGGTTATCAATGTTTTTTTTGACAAATATCGCAACGCCGACCTTGTGAGCGAAGGTGGTTGAAGGAATAAAAAGAACACCTGGTCCCACGATGAGGAGGATGCGGCATGGGGTCGTTTTACGTTAATGGGAATATGCACGGCTGCACAAACAAGATTATTAGTGGAATATTAATTTTCAGTAGCCATGTAAACAGCTTATTAGGAATATTGTCTTTTCTTTGGAATAAGGGCAAAAAACTCAATATGTGGTGCATGTAAACGTAGTCAGTGACTGTTCTCCATCTGCAGCAGCAGGCAATGTGCTCCATGTTCCTGCTGACCAGCCCCTGATGCACACACACACACACACACACACACACACACACACACACACACACACACACACACACACACACACACTACCTTTACGTAAAGTGCCCACAGAGTGAATTAGCGATATTGCTTTTCCAGAGCAAATGTATTCTCTGCTGATGGGTTAGGGCTTTCCCAGCATGCAGTGAGTTTGAGAGAGTGCACCACGGAGATAACACACACTTCAGGCGGACAGAACGTTCACACTGACATTAAAGTGAACCTAATGTGCATATGTCTGGACTGTGGGAGGAAACTGAGAAGGACATAGATCCACCCCACTCAGGAAAGACAGATTTCGATGTATCAATGACATAACATTGGTATTTCTCAGCATTTGTCAGAACCATATAGTTGTGAAAACTACAGCAGTGTGTTGCTATTTACCGCTTTTAAATCTGGACTACAGCGGCCAGGACTGGAATCACCAGAGAACCTTCACCCCGTTCAACCCAACGAAAAAACTAACACTGACGGGGTGCCAGTGGCTCCGGGCTCCACCTGAGGCCCGCTTGTGCATCATATGCACCAAATTTTTTTTTTCAACAGCTCCCTGAAAGATGAAAAACAAGCTCAGTGTTTCACTCGGAGCGTATTTGCGGAGAGAAATAAAAAGAGAGAGGGACGAGCTAATTTCATGAAGCTGACGAGCTGTTCAGTGTTACACATGTGGCCAAAGCTACAAAAAAACAGGAGGAGAGAACAAATATGGGATAGGGTCACGACATGAGACTTAATTGATGTTCCTGCAGCACAGAGACAGGCTAAAAGCAGCAGTGTATCCCAAAAAAATTGTACAGAAATGAAAAAAGAAACTGGTTTTGTGGGTTCTTGGGAATCCTCATTACACCACTACGGAGCATTCTTACAGGGTAAAGAAATATTCGGACGGACCTCGATATCAGCGGATTTCCCCACCTAATAAATATATGTTTGACCATTGAAATGCTTTGAACCAAGTGATTTCATACCTCAGGGTATAACTCCAGGCAGCTTGCTGCCAAAATGGGGGGGGGGCTGAATCCGTTTGGTTTCTGAAAACCCAAATAAAGGACAACAGACTTCAGATCGCCCAGAAGCTGGAATATCATGAAGATGCCAATGTGGCTGATGGGACCGACATGTTATGTTTGTCACGGAAAGGGGCGAACCTACAACTGCAGGAGTTAACGTCCAATTGGGGGGATTAGTTCATGTCTTGTGTCGTTAACGTAACACCCTCAGAGATTCTCTGTCTGACATGGACAATGCCAAGAAACAATAAATATATATATATTTTATTTTTTTGTGACGAAAGTGGACCACGGCAGCACGAATAACTGGCACACTAACCAGAGTATATGCCAGTGACTCCCGAGCGGTAACGACAAAAACAGATATTGAATCAGTCAATACAAACAAGATGTCAATAAAAACGGACTTATGAAACTATATTGATCACAGTTAGTGTTTCCCAGTATGTAAACTAACCCAGCAATCAGCCAAACGCTACAGCGCTCCCAGTTCTAATGTAACCCTCGGCCGTCAGACTGACTCCTCTCGTACCTCTTTTCCATAAGAGTGACTCTTTCACAGCGGTGCTTAGGCTCCGTGCTGGTACAGACTCACTGTATCCACTATCTCCATGGCTGCCGTCGGGTCAGGTGACCATGAACTGAGGCCCTCCTCTGTAGGGGTCAGTGACATTTACTGCTGACAATCAATCAAGGATCAATCGAGGGGAAGTGCCATGCGGACTGACATTACTGCAACACGATTGGAACGTTTGACAGAGCTCTGCGGGGGGAAAAGGTACAAGAAGCCTCTCAGTCTGCTGCGTAAATGTGATCACGGGAAGTGAAACCAGCACAAACTAATTACCCGGTGCTGCCTGAGCTACGGGCAACATTTGGCAGCCCGACGCAGGACATATAAGGCAAGAGGAGCCTGCTCGACTGGACACACATAATCTGATGGGGGGGCTTAGATAACACAGACGCTTGGAAGTAGTGGCAAAAAATAAAGAATACAGTCAATGGTCAGCGTGATGAGGAACTTGTTCGTACGGAAACGGCTTCATTTGTGCAGTGATTTGTTTTCCCTATTAAGTTATGCAGCCGTATATCACAAGGCGTATGCTTCTTACTCCTAAATGTGCCCGACATTGGCAGATTCACAGCCTCGGGTCTGTTTTTAGGGGCCATTCAAATGTCCCTGGTTTTTTTGCCGCCCTCAGATATCCAAGCCTTCCCAAGTGCCTACTTTCAGTGCGCGACGGCTGCGCCCCGAGATGAAAACATTTTCTTTTATGCATATCATGTAACGAGGAACAGCTCCCAGCTGGCAGATATATTTTATTTCTTACTCTAAAAAACTATCTGCGGTAAATCAATGATTGAGAATGAGGAGAAGTTGATCATTTCGGTACAGGGCTACCCGGAGCTTTACTATCCGCCCCTCACAGGACGCCACACCATCCGGGACCCCACAACATCTGGTCGAAAGGTTGTGTAAGGGCGTGACCCCTTGTGTAAGGGGGCCCAAAATCAGTAAAACTGCGACCTGACAACAGGTTAGAAATCAGCTATAAACCCACGTTCTCCCCATCTGTGACATTATCAGCATTCAGTCCTGTATGAAAACGTCACCGATTGCCACTTTGCTTGGAAAATGTCTGCCCCAATGACCCATGACCCCGATGCTAGCCGGGCCATGACACACTCCCACATTAATAAGATGCGAACAACACGAAAACCGCATGGCAGGCCGGAGAGAATAACTCATGCGCTGTTTCGAGCGAGAAATGATGCGGCGCGTTGATGATCAAAGTGATGGCGAGAAGAAGAAAACTGTCAAGAACCATGATTTGTAACAGCCCTCATTAATATTCACCGTTTAATTCAATGTTCCTTGCTTGTCGGGGATCGTTAAGGAATACATTTCTGGAATATTGGGTCATGTTTGAATGCATTTTAGTTTTCTTCCTTCCACCGAGAGAGAGGACTAACGGATACAATGTGCCTTCTGTCACGGACTGTGCTGATATGTGGGCTGGCATATGGAAATCCATGCATTCCAGACCAATTTTTTATTGTCTCTCTACCCACCCACCCGTACCTCATCTCTGCAATTGGGGGGGGGGGGGGGCGGGTTAGGGGGGTGCTATAAAACTGTCACAGCTAAAATATGTGCTGCATTCCCTGAAATCACGGACAAAAATGATTCAGTGCTTTGCGGAGTGGTGGGTCGGTGGAGTGGAACGGAGCCGTTGTCCCCCCTCCTGCATTCCGAACATTACAAAAACAGCGCACTTGAAGGCATCACTTATTCATGGCGTTCACATCGTGTGGCTGAACAGCTTGCACATTTTGTGTCCAGCCGGGGAACCTAACAAGTCGCACGAGACACGGGGAAGTGCACGAGGACGTCTCCAGAAAGCGCGCGGTCCCCGAGACTTCCAGGGCGTGTCCCTGAGGAGACGATGCCCGCTGAAGCTCGTGACGTGTGCGAGTGCCGCGGCGCAGTGTGGGGGGGGGACTTACTTTAAATGACACCTATCCCGGGACTAATGACAATACAAGACAATAATAAAACAAATACAAAATAAGTGAGGGTCCTTGAAGTTCAGTAAAGGGTTTGTGAAAGAGTATTATCTGCGTTGAGCAGGTTGACGTATGATGCATCACTTGACACATACTCGGTTATTACGGGTAATAAACAGTTAATAACGCTACGCCTGGACGTTAGCTGAAGAGAAGACGATACGTTAAGATAATGTATGACTGTTGGCAACCGAAGGGGGTACAAGTTTCAAAAGGGAAACACGAACTGCAGAATAAAAACACCATATCATGACACAAAACGGCAAGCACCAGTCATGAGCGAGGCAACAGTCAGCTTTTGACTTACTTCAGTCTCTGAGTGAGGTGGGATTCCAACAAGGTAAAAAGTAACTCCATTCATTGGGTTCTCAGCGTATGGGGACGTTGTGCGCGAGCCGAACAAAGAAACTGTTTGAAAACTACTCTGCCGTCAACATTGTGGACATTCGCCCCTTTTCCCTCTCAGGTTCCCGTCGTTCAATGCGGCGTGTGCACGGACTGGACTGGTCCTCTTCTCCCTCTCTCCACAACGTAAACAGTCCCGCTACGAGGAGCGTCATGCGGCCATATTAAGACCACAGTAGTACCGGAAATTGGGCAAATTGGACTTCAAAATAAAGGCGGAAGAGAGATTACCTTTGGATTGAAAAACAACCAGCTTGACTCTAAACTGTGGAAGCCAATTTCTGCCACTGGGATAAAAAAAAAGAAAAAAACAGAAACATGCACTTTTATTAATCCCCTTGGGGAAATTCTTCTCTGCATTTGACCCATCCCTGGATAGGGAGCAGTGGGCAGCCCTGTGAGGCGCCCGGGGAGCAGTTAAGGGTTCAGTGTCTTGCTCAGGGACACTTCCACATGTGAGCTGTGGGGGGATTGGGGATCGAACCGGCTACCTTGTGGTTGCGGGACGACCACTCATCCCCCTGAGTTACAGGAAGATCCTGTAAATTATTATAATGAGAAAATGTCTCAAACTTATGACTGAGTATCACATATTTATGACTTTCTATTTCATTTTAATGACTTAGCATCTCATTATTATGACTTAGCATCTCATAATTATGACTTAGCATCTCATAATTATGATTTAGTAGCTTATAATTATGACTTAGCATCTCATTATTATGACTTAGTATCTCATAATTATAACTTAGTAGCTTATAATGATGACTTAGCATCTCATATGCATGACTTAGTATCTCATAATTGTGAATTTGCATCTCATATTTATGACTTATAAAAGCAGCTTCTCTTTATCTTCTCTCGCTCTGTGTCAGTGTGACTAAGGGTGGGGTCTTTGCAGTAGCGCCAGAGATCAATCTGGGTTTATGAAAAAAACGGAAAATCGAAAAGTGGAGAAAAATGGAAACGCTGATATTAAGAATGTTGCCCATGAAGTAGAGGGTACTTTTTTTGTGCCTGTCGGCTACAAAAAGTGCTCGCTGCCCAGATCTCCCCATGGTAGTCTGACTGAAGAGGAAGAAGAGACACTGTTTATCTCGAATGCCACAAAAAGAGGAAACATTCTAAACAGATGGTCATATTTTACTTTATGTAATGCCATGCCTAGTGGAGGTCCTGAGTTGCTCTTTCAGCTTGCCAACATGGATGGACAGTGATCTGTATATTTACTGTTAGAACATGCCTTCATATTCGATGTCTCCTGTTCTGTCTCGAATCCAAACTGAAGTCAAAGCTGCTGCACAGCTATGCTCCATCCCAAAAATGTTTGTGACTCTGTAGATTTGTCCCATTAAAAACTGTTTTTAATTACGTTGGAACAAATGTAATCTAGCTGGCAATACATTTCTCTCAGAACATATTTGCTATTACAAAATAACAGGTTACAAACACACTTACAGGAGATGGAGTCGAATGCTTACATACATTACAATCACAACGCGGTTAAAGAAAACATAATTAATTAAACTGAAACAAAACTTTACATATAAGTTATTATTGTGGTTCCAGACTCTCAGCAACATTCAGTCTGTGTCAATTAGGGATGAGGGGGCCATTGAAAAGTTTATGGTAATTTACCAAAAAGTAACTATCATTCAGCTTCATGTTCTATGTTTCAAACTCGGATGTATATACACTCGGTAGTGTATGTGTGTGTGTGTGTGCACGTGAGTGTGTGTGTGTGTGTGTGTGTGTGTGTGCGAGCGAGTGTGTGCGCTTGTGTGTGCGTGTGTGTGTGTGTGTGTGTGTGTGCGGGTGTGTGCACTCATGGTCAGTGGAGCGAGACACACAGCCCCAATGTTGATGCTGGCCGACAGTGCCCTCAGGAAAGAGGAAAGAGCATGCGCAAACAAGTACATATATTAGACACACACACACGCACACACACACACACACACACACACACACACACACACACAAACTTGCACAGACTAAGTTATTATGTAATAGCAGTGCATCGAATCATAGGGTAGAATGAGAAGAGAGAGAAGCTGAGAGTGTCGACATACACTCTCATACACCCTCTACTGGCGTCGAACTGCACACACACACACACACACACACACACACACACACACACACACACACACACACACACACACACACACACACACGTGTCACAGCTACCAACGCTGGCCAACCATTTGTACTCTCTAACAGGCAGTCAAACTCTCAATGTGATTGCTTCCTGTACAAAGAGCTTCCCATGAAAATAATATCTGTATATATACATATATATATATATACATATATATATATATATATATATATATATATATATAGAGAGAGAGAGAGAGAGAGAGAGAGAGAGAGACGCGCACACACACACAAGTCTTTTCTCAAAATCACATCTTACATCACTTTGACATGCACTCATGCCTCATGGAACACAAGAGGACGATTAAACTCCATTATGTAAGCGCTGGTCCAGTTCACGTCATCTGACACCATGACGTCAGAGTGGGATTTCAGATGCACTTCCTGTCTGCGCTTCCTTGTTACTAAAGTTGGATTTAATTATTTACCAAGCTTCAGAGCATCAGGGAATGACTTACAAACCTTTGACCCACAATGCAACAGCGGCTGCAGGGAGAACCCTGCAGAGTTGACACGTGGTGAGTAGCACCAGCCTCCGGCTCCCCTCAGGTACACACTGTTAGCTCTGTCAGCACTGTTGCCCTTGTTTGCGCTGTTAGCTGTAAGCCACAAGCTCTGCCGGTGCCATGTTGAGAGCCATGTGGTGACAATCTCTCAATCATAGCTATGGATATTGCATTTGGCACCTTAAGATGATAATTAATACATAAATTAATAAATATATTCAATGCATATAAATATATATATATATTAATTTTTTAATTAATATAATATGCATTTTAATAAAGGTTCACTGAAACACAGTATGTCCGCAATTCAATATGGGTGACTCTTGTCACTGTGGCTCACTGGTTGGCAGGGTTGTCCTTCAATCAAAGCATCGGCGGTACAATCCCCGACTCTGCTAGTCCATGTCAATGTGTCCTTGGGCAAGACGCTTAACCTCGATTTGCCCCCGCAGGCTGTTCCTGCGGTGTGTGAATGGGTATGAATGTTAGATAGTCCTGAGTACCTTGCATGGTAGTTCCTGCCATCAGTGGGTGAACGGGTGAATGATGACATGTAGTGTTAAAGCGCTTTGAGTGGTCCACTAGAAAAGCGCTGTACAAGTACTATCTATGTGCCACATATATGTGTCACATAAAAAATTCAAAACATGAAGGAGGCACTAACCTTGGTAAACGAGAGACTGATGCTGTAGCGCAATGTTTCTCCAGGCCCTTTACTATTGTGTTTAGTGAACAATGGCACATGCAGAAGGATGCACTATAAGACATGTAGGTGTTCTTGGTGGTAATATGCAATAATGGCAACAATGTCACAATAAAAAAAAAGCTTACATAAATAAATATAATGTTCACTATCACCGAAGTCTGGCTTCTCTTGAATATAATGAAAGTATATGGCACTCGGCTTGTGGTGCTCAAAGCGGCAAGAAAATTGAATTTGCAAAAACTCAACAGAACTCTCCAGAAATCATGAGCCGGTTACTCAAGATAATCCACGGACCTTGTTGTGAGCGGTTTCATGTCGGCAGACATGTAGGCATGTAGGCCGATTTCTCCAAAACTAGGAAACTCTCACCAAAACGATCTAAATTCATTAATAGCACGACAGGTAAGAGTGAAAATATGTATTTTTTTTGGGGTGTTAGCTCCCACTTGGCTTCCGCGCTGCTCTCCCGCCCGTGCCCAGCCAGGGTAGTGCATGGTCCACAGCAATGGCAATTAGCTAGTTAGTCAACGGAACCTCATACAACGCTTCGTTTGATATCTTACAAAAATCTTTTCCTACGAATGCTAGCAACAGATTTTCAAAATAAACTTCCGTCTTAACGGAAAATACTTTTAGGCAACAAAACTACTTGGTTAAGTTTAGGAAAAGATCGTGAAATACTCAGTTAGGTTTAGGCAACGAAACTACGGAAGTAGCCGTTACTGAAGTACGCAAGTTACGTGACAAATAATAAATCAACATTGACTTCTCGTTTCGCATGGGGGAACAAACAACGGCCTCTTTGTTTGATCCATCCGCCTCTACTTCCACTCGCCCTGTATGGGCTTTTACGGTCTTTACGATTCCTCGTTTGTGATTGGGTGGATAATATACGAAACAATTCCATCGGATACCTTCAAATTACGGCGCATTATTTTTAGCAGGTATCGCTACGAATGTAGGATGAGACCAGCCTGAGCTCTAGTCTGAGGGAGGGGAAGAACCAGGGAGGGCTAATGGTTTTACAGAGAGGGATCCACATGCTCGTTCATGCACAAGCAGATATACTGTATTTTATAAAGAAAGAAAGAATCCAGTGAAAAATCATGACATATTTGAGCCCCTATCTTTACATACTGCCTTTGTTCGGGAGTTCCCCCTCAGTTGGTCCCATGTTCTTTTTTAATTCCAATATTACTCCAGACAAAAGGATTAGGGATTAATTGGAAATACTGTATCTGATCTTCCATCAAAGGGGATTAACAGCAGCTGTTGATGCGAAAACATCACAAAACAAAAGGTTTTCCAAAAAAAATCTTACACCAAGAATCCACAGCCCCGAGGTCTTTATCCTGACTGTGCTCCAATAAAAACAAGGCTGGTGAGGATTTAATCTAGACATTGTGTTGGAAAGTGATGATCGTCACGATGTGGAGGGAGGAGGGTGTGTGTGTGTGTGTGTGTGTGTGTGTGTGTGTGTGTGTGTGTGTGTGTGTGTGCGTATGGGGTGCTGTGGAGGCACTAATCTGGCCTTGTTCTGAAAAGAGTTTCATCCCCACTGCAGGGGGCCTGTGGAGACCCAACATCCACATCCTCCCGTCAACCCCCAGTCGCTCTCCTCATGTACCCTGTGACCTCCCCCCCCCCACCCCCTTATAACCCTCTCTCGTCACTCCCCATTTTACAGTTTAATTTACAAGACCTAGTGGTACAATATGTGTTACAACGTAGCGCAGCGGTGCCCAACAACAAAGATGAATTCATCAACTCTCAAAAGTCATTTTTGGGGTCTATATGTTTTTCTTGTCAAGACCCGCCCTGCAATAGTTGATTGCTGCCATCATATTGTTCTGGATCCTGTATAGAACCTTTAAAGTTCAATATAATAATAATAATATAATATAACAACAGAGCGAGGCTGTGTGTGTGTGTGTGTGTGTGTGTGTGTGTGTGTGTGTGTGTGTGTGTGTGTGTGTGTGTGTGTGTGTGTGTGTGTGTGTGCATGTTGGGGTTGGGTGGGGGAAACACCCATCTGTCCATTTACAGCAGCACGGGGAGATTTCGCTAAAGATCTAATCCATCTAATCCTCACCACTGAAGCTAAAGATAGAAGCAGTGGTGCAAAGTGACCACTAGAGGGCAAGCTAACTGTTAATTACTGAAGAAAGGGAAAGACTTGTATTTACTCTCAAAGAGGGATGAATTGGGGTATACATTTTGTTTTTATATTTCATTTGCTTCAGACTTCATGACTCAAGGCTTAAATAATTACAAACAATTACAAAAAATCAAACTAAACTATTATAAAAACAAACAAAAAAAGCAGAAAAATGGCCAGAAAAACTAACCAATCATTAGAATGCAGAAAAAATACTAAATATGCAAAAAACTCAAATATTACCATTTAATATGAAGCAAAGGATACCCATTAACTGGTCTCAGAAGGCAATCAAATACCTTGGAATTTGGTTAACACACAGTACTGGTGACTTGTATAAAAAAAACTATGACATTTTAAACAGAAAAATCAAAGAAGATCTAAGTAACTGGTCAACACCCCTATTGAATTTAAGTGCGAGAATAGATATTATAAAGATGTCCATTTTACCTAGATTACTGTATTTATTTATGTCGCTACCAATTAAAATCCCAGCCAGACAATTCCAGGATTGGGATAGACAGATCTCAAGATTTATTTGGAACGGGAAGAAGCCACGGGTTAAATACAGCACGTTAATTATCAGTAAGGAGAGAGGTGGTATGTCCCTTCCTAACCTTAAAGACTATTTCTATTCTGCCCAATTAAAAACAATAGTTCTTTGGTGTGATAATGGCTACGAGGCGAAATGGAAGGAGATGGAATATGAATGCAAAGGTATCCCAGTACAAGCAATGATCGCAGACCGCAAACTAATGTTAATTTATCGTGACCATCTGAACCCCATTGTCTCATTTACCCTCCATACCTGGTTTGAAGTTATAAAGCGATTCAATTTGTGGAACCATTTAAGAAAACTCAGATGGCTTGAATATGATACAGAATTTAGGCCAAATAATATAGATTCTAGATTCAGGTATTGGACAAAACAAGGTATTACAGCTTTCTGCACAATAATGGAGAAAAACACATTGCAAAGTTTTCAGGCACTGAAGGAAAAATTCAATTTGGAAAAGTTGGATTTTTTCAGATATTTACAATTACGGCATTATTTTTTTAAAGAAATTCGGAAACATGAAGTAACTATAGAACATAATTAAATAATACAATTAGCAGTACAGGCATACACGAGTAGCTCTAAATCAGTCATTTCAAAGGTTTATCAGGGAATTACAAAAAGCAGGGGAGCTACCACAACATATATCAAGGAGAGATGGGAGAAAGAACTAGAAGATGAAATATCCAGTCAGCAATGGGAGAATATGTGTGAAACCGTGTTTTCTACTTCCTGTTCTATGTACTGGAGTGAATTCAGCTGGAAGAACCTTGTTCGTTTCTTTATTACCCCGAAAATGAAATCTTACTTAACTACAACAAACCACACATGCTGGAGAAATTGTGGGGAGGGGATAGCGAACCACCATCATATCTTCTGGAGCTGCACTAAAATAAAAATATTCTGGGAGAGCACTTGGACAATGATGCAACATATTCTGGGGCATCAGATTCCATTTACATGCAAATCACTTTATTTGGGTGATCTACCAGAAGAAATAACAGGAAGTGAAAGGTACCTCCTAAAAATATTAACAGTAGCAGCAAAAAAAGCAATCACTCGTAACTGGTTACAAACCGACCCACCCTCAACAGAAAACTGGACTGAAATAATTAAAGAAATCCACGAAATGGAAAGAATGACCTTCCTTCTGAGACTGAGAAAGGACATATACATGGCTAGATGGACAAAATGGACAAAATATATGTCAAATTAAGGAAATGGACAAGATGACCCGCCCTCCCTAACCTCATAGGTTTCTGGATTTTGTTGGCTCGAGAACCTCTGTATCGCTTAAAAAGACAAGCACTAAGTTTCACCAAGATGCAACCCCATACATATGTTGAAAACTAAGGTAATGAAACCCAGTGAATATAACTCTTTGAATATAAAAATGTATAATATACCTGTATGTTGGAATGAATTTATGGTTGACACGATTGACGGACGATGCCTTTGAAGTGTTGCATGGTTGTTTGACTGCTTTGTTTCTTATTTTTACTTATTTTCACTTATTTACCTGCTAAATAATTGTATTTGTTTCCTTCTTTAAGGCCCACTTGGCCAGATGCATGGTTAATTCCTTATATTCCTTCTTACTTTTGAAGGTTGTTGTTTGTTAAATTGTAAAAATGCCTAAATAAATTCTCAAGTATAAAAAAAAGAATGCAGAAAAAACAACAGGGGGAAATAAGAGGAAGAAAAAGACTGGATGTGTTCATCCACCTCTAGTACACAGTGCAAAGATATTACGACTAGTCCATGTTGATGTGTCCTTGAGCAAGACACTTAACCCTGAATTGCTCCCCGTTTCTGTGTCTACGGTGTATAGAGCCAAAATGTAAGTTGCTTTGGATAAAAGCGTCAGCTAAATGAAATGTAATGTAAAAGATGTAGAGACTTTTTGCTGTCCTGATGTCAATGGGGAGCTCATTCCACCAGTGAGACACACACACACAGCTCCCCGACATGTGTATGTGTGACATGACTTCTCCAGAATCATGTAGGAACTTTTCTGCAGGGATGGAACGTCCCGGCGTAATCACACATGTAAATTGCTGATTGAATCCAAGCTCTACGGCTTCAGAGAGAGCCTCTACTTTACAGGACCGTCACCTCGCATCAGTGTCACCCGCCTGCCGCCACAGCAGTGACCACACACACACATCTCTGGAAGCAAATGACAGGGTTGATCAAATGTCAGTTTAGCTGTCAAAACACGCTAAATCCCAAAGTCGGGTCGACCCAGAGAAGTGTCCCATCGCCTACCGCGGAAATGCCCATCACTACTTCACTCACTCAAGCAGCAGTAAGTAAACGTTCTGCCCAGCGAATGCACCAAACGGCAGGCAAAGTTAGCGCCTAGTCGGCGAACTCAATGGAGCATTTGGCAAGCACTTCTAAACCTAACTTTCTGTTTTGATATCTTAAATGTGAGAAACATTCTTTAAAGTCTAATATTTATGTTAAAGAAACAGTTGACCCTTTGGGAAATAGACTAATTTGGTTTCTTTCTGATGATTAAAGAATGAAAAGATCAACATCACTGTCACATGTTTGTGTTAAATGCTGAGCTGGAGTCAGGAAGCTAACGACCGAGCCGGAGACGCTGCCAGGAGAACTGGATGGATAAACCCCTTCACACGACACATTATTTTCACATTTTTCTTCTCTTATGATTATGATTAAATGAGATACAATTTGTCAATAAGTGAACTTTAGAGAAGGTGTTTTTTAAACTTTGGACAGAAAGCCAGGCTAGCCGAGCTAGCTGGAGTCAGGATGATGTGGTTAGCCTAGTTTAGCACAAAGGAAACAGCAGCTACCTTGTCGCTGTAATAAAGTGGAAAAAGGTCTAGAAAAACTAAAGCTCATCAGTAGTATCCCATTCATTTATTATTGACAAAACTGAATTGTCAAAACCAGTAGGAGGAGTTAGATACTTTTGGTATTGCCTATGCTAAGCTATCTTAATGCCATTTTAACTTCAGCTGACTCGGCTAGCGTGGCTCACTGTCTGATGCTCTATTCTTATTAACTCACAGATAGATTCTCAAAGTCATTGTGACGTCACATGATAGCCGCCGCCTTTGTTTGTGTGTGTTCTCTGGCCTCTACACTGACAGTCTTGAGTGAGCTTCTTTTTTTTTTTTATCCTTTCTGGGTAATTTCACAACCTTGAGTTACAGTTTGATTAAATAATACAGAAATGTAGCACCCAAAATATCCGAACGTGCATACAATATTGCAGAGATGTCGGATATGAAATTTAGGCGAATGTTAGCTAACGTTAGCTTTCACGCACGCTTGTAGATGTGGCCTATCTATAAATATCCTGAAACACAAAACAGAAAATAAAGTTTTTCTCCTGGTAATTCAAACTGAATGGGACAAAGTGGTTGAAACCATGAATGTTTATGAGTGAAGTTCCTCTCAAACACACACCTGGCCATCAGAGGAGCAGCAATGTCCCCCCCCCGCATTTCATCGGTAAAACGCATATCTTTAATCCCCACAGAGAGCACATGTCAATCTCACAAAGCACAGGCCAACATACCGTTACACAACAGCCTTAATCTGCTGGATTTAAAACCCCGCCACTGCTCACCACGCTCATACGTACGACACACAATAAAAAGTCTTATCTGGCCTGTGCTGCATCCTGTTACACACACAAACTCTGGGAGGGTTTACAGCACTTTTTCAGACGCTGAGTAATTACATCGTTTTAAATCAAACGAACTGTTCAAGGGTGTTGCATTCACATTACTACACTGTAAGTGTGATTAGGATCTTTGCCACACATTTTAATACTGGTGCACTGATGCATGTGCATCCCCTACACACCAACTACAGTACATACATTACAAGCACCGTAGAGTTTCATGGTGCGATGATAGTGAGCGGTATCAGGACTCATTTACTTGGACTTTACTTGGACGTTTGCTGCCAACTCGGCTTAGTCAACCTGAGGTAAACCTGGCCTGCTGCTAATGTGGAGACAGCTGCAGATTTTTCACTTTTTCACTTTTTCAGTGCGTTCATAATGGCCGCCCAAGCTCCTCTTCCATCGGGCATCGATATTGGCCATCTTTTGGGAAACGTTAGTAAGCAGCAGTGAACCAAATGAGGGATGCTACTGTTTTGATCTCAGAGTGATCTCCACTGATGATACACTTCCATGAATCAGGGGATTTGTAGGAGATAGAATTAAAACAAATGAATGGTGACCATTGAGGCAGCAGACCCTGAGATGTCCTGATGTTAAGTCCCTAGTATGTGTCAAGCTCCAATTACACCAGATCCTACATTTCCCATAAAGCAGCCGATTGCATATTACCATTAGACCCGGCCTGATAAACCAACCATCAAATGCTTGCTCACGGCTCCTCAGCGTCTGACACCGAAGCACACCTATTAGCATGTGCAACTGCATCCAGCTCCAATGTAACCCCCCCGCGCCCTTAATACACGCTCAAAGCAACTGACGTAGTATAAAAAGCAAGATAGGCCACGTGGGTGCGGGGTGAAGGCGAGGTGGATGGGTCAAACAAACACAGGATTTTCATCCAGGAGACCGCTGTTCGTGTCCCAATGCGATTCTAAAAGGTAATGTTGACATTTTGTCACGAGACAAAACTGACGCTAGACAGGTACGTAGAGAGCGTCATATTTAGAAACTCACGGCCACTAACATCACTATGACATCATCAGGGTTATTTCCTCAGACTTGACAGAGCTCTTTCAGAGAGAAAGGAGATATTACAGCTGTTTTCACTATAGTAGACCTACTGATCATGACAATCAAACTGAACTTCAAGTCACCTTCAGATGGACCCTCCATCCAATGATATTATGTATTTGCACCTGGCCAGACCCAAAGCTGATCAGATCCTCTAGAAGCTGGAAGCTCAGAACTGAATAAACAGGCTCAAATGGAAACAAAGACAAGAGTGAATAAATAGCATGTGTTACTTACTGGTGTAATTTCTCAACAACACAGAATACTTTAATGCAGATGTCAACTGGAAACACATGCTCAGAACAGATGCAAACAACACACCACCATCTGCTATGCAAAAATAACACACTAATTAAAACTATAACACAATATTTGCATGCTGAATGGCATTTTTTTTACTTTAACTGTGGCTAAATAGATACAGAGGAACAGCAGTCCAGTTTCCGTCCAAATGCAGCACAAATAAAAAATAGAAATGTAAGAGAAAAAGTGGATCATTGCGATATTTGGAACTTTTTTCTAATGAATGGCAGTGTAAATTTAAAATGCAGATAAAATACAAGAGAAAGACAATTACATTTGTACTATTACTACAAGTAATGCTGCCTTTATTTAGATCTAGGAAAAATATAGCGAAACCAGATCTGTGATAAAATATTACATATACTTAAACATGCATACTTTTTCCGGAGTGTTTCCCTGTATGCCAACGGGCGAAGTTCATGGGATATGGGTGAAAGCTCTGGAAAGAATTCCTAGTCCTTCTGTGCAGCATGTTAGTCGGTTAAACCATTACACGTTTACTGGTGCTCATGAGCGTAATCTGCGAGTAGCGCAGTGAAAAACTCCACAGCCAGAAATGGTTGAAACTCAAAACGAAGACAAAACAAAAAGGCAGGCTCAGAATCACCTTCACGAGAAGACAGCATGGTAGAGTGCAGCGACCTCTAACGCAGTCTTTGTGCCAAAAGTGAGGATGATGAACTAAGAGGATCAGCGGCGTGTGCAGGTGTGTAAGCGACAAGAACAACTGCTTATTCTTTTACGGGACATATTATATACACACGCACGCACGTAATATGTTCTCTTTCGAGGACCCTCGGGGAAATGCACTCTGGAGGAAATCTATTATCAGGTCAGGATAAAACACACACACACACACACACACACACACACACACACACACACACACACACACACACACACACACACACACACACACACACACCACAGAAAAAAAGGCTTTCATCATTCTATTTAGAGCTCTGATCCAGCTGAATGAACTAGAGCGGAGAAGCAAAACAAGCAACCACACAACACACACTCTGACTTACTCAAATACACAGAAACCGTTACACAACCTCCACACAACCGCACAGCCCATCTCTATGGAGTTGTGTGTGTGAGCGCGTGTCACAACGCAGATGGTACAATCAACCGCTGCAGGTGTGAGCGATGCAGAACGCTGATGACGTCACACACTAGCCCGGCGGCGGCGCAGAGACGACGTCAGGACTCAAGAAAAAAAGAGTTTCAGCGAGAACGCGTGGTTTCTAAGAAGCAGACACGTGATCGTCAGTTATCGATGATAAAGACAATACTGCATGCTCTGGAAGCTCAGTGAGAGACGGGGTGGCTTCAGCTCAACAGTGGCCGTAAGTACTTATAACCCAATGTAAGCAAGAGAAGTTTATTATCGCCGTGTAAACCTGTGGGAAAATCATGCGTTTGTGTGTGTGTGTGTGTGTGTGTGTGTGTGTGTGTGTGTGTGTGTGTGTGTGTGTGTGTGCGTGTGTGTGTGTGTGTCCAAGGTGAATCTTGCATACTACTGGACCCATCAGTTTTTGTACTAATGTATGACTGTTGATTTTATGGACTTTGTTTATATCATCCTAGTGCGGTAGAGGCCGCGACAAGCTCTTCAGTAGCAAAAGGCTGTTCCGTCAATCCGCCGGCCTAAAGACAAGCCGTCCCTAATCTGTTGCAGGCCACACTTTGATCCAGAAAATAGAGTGATCTTGTTTTGGACGGGGCATTGACGGATGCATTGTAATGATTCACTAAAGTTTGCCATCTTCGCCGACCTCTTGATCGCGAGGAAGCCGGGTGTGAGAATCGCGTGTGAGTCAACTCTTCTTCGTTGGTAGAAGACAGGGAGAAACACCTGGTGGAGAGCTGCTCCCTACTGAATGCTAAGTTAATAGTGCCTTTCTTGATCAGCAGTCAGACACTGTTTCATGCTTAAAGTAAATGCAAGACATGAAAGACAGACGCTAATATTGACACACTGAATTTCCCATGATCCTCTCGAGTCTGTATCTTTTAAGAGACAATGTTTAACTGCCCTCTGCGAGGTTCACCTCACACAACACAACGATGAGCGAAGCCGGCTGCATTCAGAAGTGAGCTTTATTGCACCTGTTTCTGCACCCGGCAGGGATGTCGCACGGCACAGACCTGGAGAGTTTAATTCTACATCTCTGCAGCGGGGTCACATGTTACAGCGCTGGTAAAGGTTGGCAGAAACAAGACTTGTCGCTGCTTTTTAAGTGTAGAGATGTCATTCCATACGTTTTATTGGGTAAGAGGAGCGAGGAGTCAGCAGGCAATGATGATACACACGAACCATCGAAAGGTTTGTTCTGTTACATGATGTTGATGATGGTAAAGTCATGTCAGTTTCAGAATAATATCCCTTAAAAACTGAGAGCCTCCAATCAAATCAAGTTAGGCAACAAAAGCTCTGAGCGCATTTGAGCAACTGTGCTTTGAGATACTAAACATCACTTTAAAAACAACTTTATATTTCGAAGAGTAAGCTTGTGTTAGTTCTCATGTCAAAGGTTATATGATGTTGTTGCAATGCATTAATATCCATTTCCCCCAAATTATATAGTATCTCGCATGATGTGTATAATTTTGAAGGACACTTCAAAGAGCGGCAGATGAAAAATGTACTCTTCGGAACAATCGCTGACGAGGCCTAGGGATAGTTTTCATCTCACACCACATTCCTCACTCATTAAATCAGCGGCACAGATTTCACTCTATTGTTTGGAGAAGTGTGTCTAAATGCATGAATTCATGAGCAAACAATGAGGAGCAGCTGCTAAAACACGGACTGTGTGTGTGTGTGTGTGTGTGTGTGTGTGTGTGTGTGTGTGTGTGTGTGTGTGTGTGTGTGTGTACCACGGGCTTTCCCCTCTTTTGCTATAAGTGATCGTTGAAAGGGATCGGGTAAATAACTGCAGTTACACACACTACATGATTCCATTTCCAGGAGGCGACATACACACACACACACACACACACACACACACACACACACACACACACACACACACACACACACACACACACACACACACACACAAACTCGCAAATTGTAATTATAATTTGCAATTGTAATTATAATCGTATTATATGTAATTCTATCAAAATGTCATATAGTTTCCATTATATCAGGGCTCGTCTCATTGGCTTGCTAATGTCTTGAGACCACATTATTTCAATTTGCTGAAATAATGAAATACCGCCATCAGAACTGCTGTTTTTTTTTCATAGGAAGTAATTTAAAGGCTCTAATGCAAAAGTCCTATTGAAACTTCCCAAATTAGACCTCTTGTACACATCCCTCTCTCTGTATGCAGTGACATAAGAGAAAGAAGACCAGGCACTTCTAATTAGAAAGAATGGCCTGCAGTCGAACAGCAAAGAAATGCAAAGCAGCTGAGCTTTATAAGTCCGAGCCGAGCATGCTATTTTTAAAAATGAAAGTGACCGGCGTTGTCTCGCATAGCATTGCAGCTGCAAATGTATGCTTGTGTGTCTCTCCGAGGCGGGTCTGTAGGAATAAATGGTACTGGTTCAGCTTCAGCTCCAAAAATCAACGATGACTTAATCTGGATTACATAGGCTACGTAAACTATTTTAACCCAAACCATGATCTTTTCTTTCCCAAACCTAACAAATAGTTTTGTTGCCTAAACCTCCATTGTTTCCTTTGGCGCCGGCACAAAAAGTGTTTACGTTGGCTTTTGGTCAGATGCCTGAAATAAGTTGTGTGGTTAACCCAAGCTGAAGAGAGACTTTCACGTGTAGTTCAACGACAAATACAATAAATTCCCCACTCGTGAATTTTGAAGCATTCAATCGTCTTAAGGTGGTCACTAACAAGTGGTTCAATGAGATATGTCCGCCTTTACAGTGTGGTTGGGTTTCTACTTGTGCTCATAGCGACTGTGGTGTGGTTCCTTTTTACTTTCTGGCACAAATCATCGAAGTGTATTTGTGAAGAGTATCTTGATGGATACAACTTTATCATAAACTTTATTTTACCCCAGAGCCTATTTCAGCAATAATCCAGAATTCAATGGAAAAACCCCATTGGCTTTTTACCACCAACCAGGGCTTTTTTCAGACGCCATCGCCCAAGTGCAAGAACAAACGAGAACAATTTGAGTGTTAACTTGCTAGAATGCTTCCAATGGCAACTCTGACGTGCTGATGTTTAGTATCATGTGTACCAAGGTCACCGGTGTTAGCATGTTGACATTCGCTAATGCTGCGTTCACACCAAAAGCGTTGCGAATTATTCGCGCGAGTAGATTACATGCACAGACGTGAATGGTTGCAAAAAAACGAATTTTCCGCCAGCGCGAATGAGTTTGAATGATCAAATTGCTGCTGGTCCGCCTGAAGTAGCGCTGAAAGCGGCCGTCATTCAGACACAGATTGGAGCTGTCCAAATATGGGGCTGCCTAAGGACTATTGTCCACAAAGAATACATCCACAGCAGCTGAAATCTCGTCAAATGGGACCTAAAGTAAAATGTGATCAAACAGATCTGTCTGAGACATGAAAATATGAGCGAGACGCATGCAGCAATGGGTGAATTGTCAGTATAAATTGTCACTCTCACGCTCACCTCCCGCTCGTCTCTCTTTTGTCTCCTCTCCGCCCCCTGCTTCCATCCCTCGCCCCTCCCCTCCCTCCTCCTTTCTCCTCTGCTGAGTGCTGATAACAGTCGGGTCCGGCGCTGGGATGTCGATTACAGGCCCGGATGCAAGAAATAGCCCGCAACGCTTTTGTGTCTCACTTCATCATGATTCTGGAGTTCGTTTGTGCCTTTGTGGTTTGAACTCAACATTTAACAACAACGAAAAAGCAGGATATCGTTGTATGAATACTGTATCGTAAGAATATGTTGAGCATCTTTAAAAATACACGTGTTGTTGAAAATGTGTGTATATCCTCAACAAAACTGCACTGTCCCTTAAATTTGTAAGGAAACTTATTTTCTCTTGGATTGCATTTATTTTTTTGACATATTACGTCTCCCATAATACCCCACGGAAATCTGAATTGGGAGGAGGTCGGGTGGGGATGTTTGCATCAAAACAAACACAGGACTTCCACCCAGGAGACCGCTGTCTGTGTCTGATGTGAAACAAAAAGTCAACTTTTCCTTAATTCAATTTACGTTGGTAACTTTTAAAACGTAAAAAAAATACTTATTTTAAATCATACCATGATGTTTTTACGAAACATAACGATAGATGCGTTTGAGGCGGCGCGAATAGCACATTTGACGCAGGGCGAACAGAGCGAAGGACACGGTGCATGATTACATTCTTAATTTGGTTGTTCAGTGGTAGGGGTCGCACTATCAGTCATGAGAGTATTTGCTACTTGAATTCAAACATTAATATATGTACAAAATAACCAGTCAAAACATGTTGTTGGTTGCAATGGAACAAAAGTGTCTCACAAACCTGCCCTCTGTCCAACTTCCCTCTTAACGCTTTTGTGTCCCTTGTTCTGCCCATCTCTGAGTGAAATCCACATACAAGGACACACACTGGCCATTAGAGCACAAGTGGCCAGAGCAGAGTAATTGAGAGAAGATAATAAGGCGAAGTCCCAGGAGAGGCCTGGAGGCAGCCGAGCTGCTGAACTGGTCTCAGTGGAGAGGACACGTCAGCTCGGTCTGAGTCACTTCAGTGAGTCACACAGTAAAGCGCGTATACGTTGACCAAACCTCACAAAGCCCTTTCCGCTGTTTCACCTAGAGGACAGGATATATATTTTTAAACCTTTATCTAGAGTTGCATGTTTTTTTTCAGCGGGGCTACAGTTCACCCAACAGTTCACCCATTTGAGCTTCTGAATACCGATACTGATGTTTTTGGATGGACGGTGCCTTTATGATTAATGCTTACATTGAAACTGTCCATCTTTGATTAATTGATTTGATTGATTTTTGGGAGGTATGATGGTGCCTAAATTCTTCACGGAATTGAGAGTTTGATCTACGATGTATCGTCCGTTATATATTTTTGTAAAAAAAAAAATGTAAACAGATTTTACGTAGCTTTTTTAACACGCTACAACAATAATAAACATTGAATTAAGTGATGCACTTAGTGGACAAGCCTGTATTGTGAACATGAACATTTGAAATGAATACACTTCCTTTCCCAGGATGAGATTAAAAGACGGATATCGCAGGCCTGTGTGTTACGTACAGAGCTGGAGGCAGGGCAGAGTCATAGTCTTCAGAACCAACAACACTTTCTCACACTCAACCCGGTAAATGCAGACATTTGGTCAGTGGCCCTACGCTTCACACTAGGACGGCGTAGGTTCCCATCTTGTCACTTTTGGGGTGTCACGTGTGTCTTTTCAAAATAAACGTCTCTGTTCACAGAAAAACATACAGTTTCCGCTTGATACATGCATATAGTCTCTTTTCAAAATAGACTTCTAATGTAGGTTTACTTTTTTTGTTTTTAGGTGTACATACGCAACAAAATCACTTGGTTAGGTTCAGGAAAAGGTCATGGCTTTGGGTTACAATACGATTATTGTATTATTGTATTTTTATCACTTAAAATAAGAATGCCTGTTACTAAGTGAACTAAGAGAAACTAAGTGAAAATAACTCAACATTGACTTTCACACAGGACACGAAGCGCGGTCGCCTGTGTGAAAGTCCTGCGTTTACCTTCTCGGTCCCACCACCGCTCTCGCCCACCTTGCACGGACTCTCTTGCTCGTGATACTAGATCAGCAACTGTCAGTCTGTTTTGTCATCACACTGAGGCTCCACCTCTGGACTATTATCCAACGATTTCCCTGGGTTCCAAACGATGATCTTGGCTGAAGAATATTCCAACCAGTAAACACACTCATTAGCACACAGACATGAGAGCGATATTGATTTCCCCATCTCACTCTTGGGAAAGAAAGCCAATTACTGTACCTTCCAAAAAAGGCCAAACTACTCGTAATACAACTTCTCCTTGTGTTATTAATAGTAATACTAATGACATTTTGTCTTGTGTATTTAGACGGACTCAGATCAATACACGTCATTAAAAGTTCAGTTCAAGTTAAAGTCTCCCCATAGTCGGCAAGTAATAAATATTTAATCAGCGAAAAGTGCATCACAGGAGTCATATTGTCATAAAAGTCTATCAGTGTGCTATATGAGTCACGTCTTTTAAGATGATCCGGGTTTATTTCAGACATGGTTGGGAAGTTCAGTTTGAACCCGTCTCCTATTTGTTCCAGTAAATGTGTAAGTCCGTCCACAAGAGCAAGAGCAGGATATCCTGACGCTTCTACACACACACAAATACGCAACCTACAAAAAACACAATGCACCTTTCACACTACATAGTTTCTCCATTATCCCGCAGGGCAGAATGACTTTTTTCTTCTTTTTTCCCCACCCTAAAACACTCAATGCCCGCTCAGTCTCGGAGGAGACACCATCTTCTATTTCCACTCAGCATAAAGACCTCACAGACCGGCCATGCTTTCTTTCTCTTACTGCCTGTCTCTGTCGACAACTGTGAAAAGACCTCTGTCTCTCAGGTCTTCACAGACAACAGATTGAATGAACTGCATCGCTCGAGCCGATTGGCTAAAAATACACAACCTTCCTTTCTCTCAGAGAGATATCCCTATCCCTCGCGGAGATGAGCCCAAAAATACTCCCAACATTTCACTGTTGTTGTTTATTTGCACTTACTGCAGCTCCTC
>JBAMJR010000454.1:192500-450000 GCA_038501785.1 Myoxocephalus aenaeus | reverse complement strand
TCTCTCTCTCTCTCTCTCTCTCTCTCTCAGCTGCTCCCCCTCCTCCTCCTTCCTCTGAAACCCTCCTGCCCCGCCCCCTCCCCCCCACTGTACACAGCATTAGTGAGAGACAGAGTGGAGGGGTGGAGGGATCAGAGGGATAGAGTGTGTATGTGTGTACCATGTGACCTGATAGTGTAGTAGGATTCCCCCAGCAGCTGTCACACTCATTCCTTCATAGTGCTTCACTCTGAGCTTCATATACTTCCATTGATGACCGACTGGCAGCGAGCAGCGACACTTTGTCACTGTTCTTCTATCTGTCCACGGTCGACGTTCACCCACCATGATGAGAAAACACTTTTTGAAAAAAGAACAGCCCAATTAAAAAAACGACAATAATCACTTTTTTTTAATCACGGCAACTTATCGAATGTGTAACGTGTTTCCTTGAGAAAACCTCCACGGCTCGGCACGACACGGTAGAGAGACGGACGACAGTTAGCAAATAGATGCTAAACACCCAGATCATTTATTATCGTCTTAATGAATACTTATGGTTTATTACAAATTCTGTCTTATTTTGTAGCATCTCCTTTCCTTCTTCTTCTTTTTACACCATTTCGACAGATTATAACAGTGCAGTCTGTTCTCACAAGGTGTTCACACACACATACAAAAGGTAATGCTGTATAACTCGTATATAAACCAATAAAGCAACCGGGACTGCTGGACGCAAGTATAATGAGCGACAAAGTCTACATTGGAAGGAGGTCAGGGTGGGTGGTTGGTTTAAAAAAACACAGGACTTTCACCCAGGAGGCCGCTGTCTGTGTCCTGTGTGAAACCAGAAGTCCACACTGACTCTAATTTGTTAGGTAACTCCTGTACTTCATTAACGTCACCTCCATAGTAACTTTAACCCAAACCACAATCTTTTCCTAAACCTAACCGAGTAGTTTTGTTTGCCTAAACAATGCATGGGCTTTTGTGCAACACCACTACAGCAAAGTTCAATGAGGCGAGAAAACACAAGCAGTCAATCAGATACGTTGTAAACAAACCCACACTTTATCCAGAGTATCTAATCCACTTTGTTTGAAGGAGAGCGCAACAATAATTTCTCATTCCACTGGAGAACTGTGTGCACACACGACAACAGCATGAACAGTAGGTCAAAGAAGAAGCAGGAAGTAGGTCTCTCAGCTGGAATGGACGTATTACACCGGACAGTTTGGTTATAGTTTTACATTTCTTGCTTTCCTCACCCAAATAGGTCTGGCTAATATGGGGCTTTGTTTATAACCGGATTGACTTCCTTTTCGTGACATGGTGGAGTAATGTCTACCTGAGCAGAATGAAGTCAGCCCCTCAGGTATATTCTCCGTAACGCTTCATGGCTCTTCCATGTGTCATCGTCCACAGGACGAGCTCCCCCGCAACAACAAAAGCTGCCAATGACAAGAACAGGAAAGAGTCTTCTTTTCCGACAACGAACATTGGAACACATAATCCTCTTGTTGCCTCACCAAGATTGGGAGGGACACAAACTTTATTTCTCCTTCGTAAAAAAAGAAGAAGGAAAAGACAAATGAAATCAGAGCTTAGGGCTAGCTGAAGACAAATAATTGTACAATCTCATCTCAGACATACATTTTCGTCCAGTGGGAAAAGTATACACTGAATTTTTGTAGTATTTTTGCACTAGAGTTTTGGATCAGAGTTGAAGTACAGTGACTTTATAACAAGTTGTATAACACTGGAAGTATCCTTTAAGAGTTTTTGGAGTGGGTTTTGGCCCAGTTCAATTTGACTGTTTCGGTTTCAGAATATGAATTGTTCAACACCTTTTTTTTCTTTGTAAGGGTGGGGAAATCTTTTAAAACAGTATTTACACCATGGAGCGACCAAGATGTTTACTCAAATCAAGAATACACCACAAATAGTGATACTGCTGCTACTACAGATTAATCATAGCCAAGCACCCTTGTGTTAAATCTCAACACATTGTTACAGAATTCAATTTGAAGGCCTTTAGTAACTAGTACCAGTAACTAAGCAATCAGTCAAACTATGTTACATCAAATAAATAGACAGTGTCATTGCACTGAAAAGGTAACTGACAGAAATCACAGAATATTGATGCATTTGAAACATGTTGTTGTTAAATAGAAATGCTAATAGAAACACAGTAACATAGAGTTATTCTATCCTTGAGGAATGAGGAATGAGGAAAAGGACATCCTGTAGTGCTTCCCTTAGGCTGTATAGCTGGAAACTCCCGCCCCACAACAACAGGAACGAGCAGGCTGGCCTGCCACATCGGCCCACTGTTCTCCACTTCACAATTCACTCTAATTTCTCCTGTTTGCCTAGAAGCTTAGTGCTCACGGGCACATGGGCGGGAAAACAAACATCCACCAGTCATAATTAATTCATTTTCCCTGCTATTTAATTATACACATTTTTGCTATTGAACATTATAGCCCTGATCACAGCTGTAACCTCTGGCATTACTCTGTTCAATTGGGCTGTATTTAAACAACCTGTCAGTTTACCAGTAATTTGTTAGGTGGAGCACAGAGTAATCTCAGAAGCTTGAGATTGGTGAGAGAATGCAGAGACGTAAACTACCGAAGGTCAATGTCGCCATCTAGTGTACAATACAAGCGCATGGACTTGAGTGCACATTGACACTATGGCCCAATCGCAATCTCCACCCTCACAGACTCGATGGTTTAGGGCTGTCCCACTGTCAAGCGGTCGAGTGTTTCAATCGCTGGAAGACATTTTGAGACCATTATGAACCCTTTCCGTAAATCAGCATTAAATGCAGACTTTGTCCAAGGGAATTACCCACAATTCATAGCAATGTGACGTTACCAGTGGAAGCATGGAGACGTAAAAAGGTTCAGCCTGGCAAATTACATTTACTCAACAGTTTGAAGGATTACAGATGGGAAATAAAATCACATGAAATCAGAGGAATGCAAACAGAGATTATATGACACAGATCATTTAATTTTGTTATTGAAGCTGTTTTGACAAAGAAAAAGAGTAAATCAATTATTTTAAATGACCTCTCATCTCGTAAGGAAAGAGCCTGGAAGACCTTCAAATAAGGTTGTAAGAAATAAATACCCAATTTGACGCTGTCATTGTAACGTGATATGTTAGAGCAAAGTGCTGTCCCATTCATATTTACACCATGGATCTACAGTCAACAAAGTCAAACTTCTGACATTTGGAGCCATGGGTCTAAATGTATATGTGTTTTATCATCATACACGAGAGACGACGACACCGACACAAACACTTAAAGTAGTGGTTCTCGAACTTTTTTTGTAAATAACAGAATTTTTTGTGACTCCTCCATCTGTGCTTTTATAAATAATAGAATAAAGAAAATTGCAATCACTTGCAAACAATAACTAATATTTAGTTACTACTAAATAGCTTATTGTGGAAAACAATAAGCTAATTTTTTTTTGCAAAACAAAACAGAGTGTTAAAACATTAGTGCAGATATGTGAGCCATCAAGTTTGATCAGTATTAGTGGCTACAGTGAGCTGCTTTCCTCTTCAAATCTTTTTTAAACGGGGTTGTAGACTTGATACGGCTGCTCTCAATGCATGCTCAATGTAGAGCTGAGATCTCTATTCTGTTTTGGGAGGCCACAGCAGAAAAGACGACCTCACGGAGATCTTATGGAAATCGGCTTTTGGCAAAACGCCAAGCGTAACCTGTTAACGGCGTAAAGTAAACATTTACCCGAAAGTACAGGCATTTCTCCATGATGACTTAGTTTTATGTCCCTGTACTTTGTACTTTTGTAATATGTGAAGCCAGCAGGCTCATTGTTGGGTACAGGACACAAGCACTACGCACGACTATTTAGAGACAGAAATGACAAGCCGTCGTGTAGGTACGATCAATAACATAAGGCCGTTTAATTTGATTAATAACAGAACAAGGTGTAGACCCTCATATCTTAAAGAGCTTATAGTGCCATATTACCCCACTAGAGAACTGCGCTCATTGAATGCGGGGTTACTTGTGGTTCCCAGAGTCTTAAAAAGTAGGTTGGGGGCTACAGCTTTCAGTTATCAAGCTCCTCTTCTGTGGAACCAGCTTCCACTTTCAGTCCAGGGGGGCAGACACAGTCACGTTATTTAAGAGTAGACTTAAGACTTTCCTCTTTGATAGCGCTTATAGTTAGGGCTGACTCCGTAAGGAGAGGGGGAGTCAGACAACTCCCCTCGCGATGCACAAGGGCAACCCACCCTGTGATTCCGTCAGAGAGATTACACCCCCCCTCCTTTGAATTTTTAGAAGTGCTATAGGCTTAGACTGCTGGGGGACATTTTAGGACACACTGAGCTTGGGCGCCCCCCTAATATAATGGTAGGGGAAACACTGTATGTATATATATATATATATATATATATATATATATATATATATATATATATATATATATATATATAACTCTGAATATATTACACTCCTTTTACTATTTTTTACTTCAGAAACCATCAAATCATGTTCTCAGAGAAAAGTATTTATGAAGGTGATTAACACAAAAATGTAAAAGTATTTTTGAACGACTTCTGACCGAACATGATAAGGAGAGACATATCAAAATAGAAAAACAATAACTATTTAAATCTAACACTGAAAATACATTTAAAGGAATCTTTCCATTTTATTTATAGTCCTTTTTTAAGGGAGAAAGCCGGATCACCCGGTTAAAACCCAAAGAACTATATTAATTCAATAAAAAAAAAAAATGTTTTTAAGGGAGGAAACCGGATCACCCGGAATATCCCCTTTAAAACATATAAATAAAAGTAAAAAAGTTTGTTTTGAAGGGAGGAAACCGGATCACCCAGAATACCCCCTTTAAAACATATAAATTAAAGTAAAAAAGTTTAATTTTAAGGGAGGAAACCGGATCACCCGGAATACCCTCTTTAAAACATATAATAAAA
Source organism: Myoxocephalus aenaeus (assembly GCA_038501785.1). Classification (NCBI taxonomy): domain Eukaryota; kingdom Metazoa; phylum Chordata; class Actinopteri; order Perciformes; family Cottidae; genus Myoxocephalus; species Myoxocephalus aenaeus. The sequence continues at coordinate 445,029 of JBAMJR010000454.1, read as the reverse complement.
GTAAAAAAGTTAGTTTTGAAGGGAGGAAAATATCCCGATACTTACGATACAATACCAGAATTCGCTGGGCAGCCCCGCCTCCTTGAGCCCCGCCTCCATGCAGTCAATGCATGCAGGCAGCATGACAGGGAGCGGAACTATTTTAATAAAGTATCGATACTAAAAATGTGCCGTATCGTTTTTAACGTACGGGTAGCGCGGTACCTTTTTAGTATCGATATACCGTGCAATATTACCTTGGGGGCGTAACACCGTCCGAAACCCAGAGATATTAATTTCACTGTCACAGAAGACTAACAAAACCAGCAAAAGCAAGTACAATTGAGAGGATGAAACCACTTTTTTTTTTTAGCATCTTCTGCTTAATCACCAAAGTTGTTGCTGGTAAAATCAATTTTCTGCTGTCTTGTCTGTGTTTGCAGACATGGGCAGAGCAAGGTGGGATCTGAGGATGCAGAACGTTCAGGTGTAGCCATAAGGAGGGGTCTCCGAGGGTTCATGTCCGCTCCGCAGACGCTCGCGCCCCACGACTCCTCTGCTGTGGAGAACGCGTCATCAAAGATGGAGCTGCTGAGAGCGCTCGTCAGTGAGCGCTTGTCCACTGCCGCCGAGGAGATCTTCAGAATAGTAGAAAGAACCATTGTAGAATATGAAAACGAAATGTCCTGTTCGACGTGTGTGGTGGACAGTCACCGCAGACTGCTGGATGTTACCAAGTCACATGGCGAAGGTCAGTTCATCAGGAGGAAGTCGAGACGTGGATCAATGACAGAAGGGTCGACGTTGTCCATGATAGAGGTCATTGTTATTTTAAGCTATATAGAAGTATTTTCCAACCGTCGACAAGTCACTCGGGGTGGGCGGGACACTGGTGTCTGCAAACAGTATTGTATTCACAAGCTAACTTTGAATTAGAGATGTCCATTTTCCAGTCTGCGCTTTTTTACTGCGTAGACTTTTGAAGAATAGAAATAATGAACACACAAAACGTTTCTGGGATTTGGTAAATGTATTTGGGTGAACTGTGCACATTTCATATTTATTAAGGGAACGCTGCAATATTTATGTTTGTTGGGCTCCCTAGAAGTAAAATAAAAAAATTATTCACACTTGTATAAACTGGTATTTTTTGATTGGTCAAAGCGAAACATAATGTTGTTTACTCCTTTGCTTTAGATTCTCTCCAAATGTCTGTCCCAAATGTGACATTGCAGTGCCAGCAGCAGCCCGCTGCTAGCGTGGACGTCAGTGTGTGCTGGGAGGAGCCAACAGAGGACTGTCCCGACATGAACAACACTCATCCAGACTCCTCTCTGGCGGGTGAAAATGACCTGGAGATACAGGTCGATATCAAAGATGACGATGTGAAGCAGGAGTATGACCCGGACACGCCTTTTAAAATCCCAGCGGGGAAGAAACCATTCGAATGTCCCGTTGGCTTGAGCGGTTTCTATTCCAAAAAGACGATGGTGCGACACATCAAAAAGCATCCGGAGAACAATTCGTCGCTTTACCGGTGCCAGTACTGCGACCACTGCTTCAAGTCTGAATTCATTCTTCACACCAGAACACACAAAGGCGCCAAGCCATACAAGTGCAGAGACTGTGAGAAAATCTTTGATGAGAGGGACAGTCTGCTTATTCACAGACAAAAACACGCCGAGGAGAAACCATATCAGCGTTTTGGTGAAGCGCCGGAGGCAGAAACGCACCTCAGATCAGTGACACTTGCCAGTAGGATTAAAAAAGAGCTGGACTGCAGACAGGATGAATCTGGCAATAAGACATTTCCACTTACTATCACTCCCTTTGATAAAAGTGAATTTCATCAGGAGTCTCTGCAGGCCCTGTGTTTATACAAAATCCTGACGGTCGCTGATATAGATAAGGACTCCTCAGTTGCAGTTCCCATTGACCACATTAAAACTAAGCCAGCTGGAGCTGATGGCCGAGTGTCAGACGGTACCATAGGTGACCAGAGGCTGCTTTCAGTGCACCCAAGTGAACAGTGGGAAAGTGAGACTCAGCCCAAACATCTCAAGGTGAAAAATATCCTGCCGAGAAGTCCTTCAGGAAAACCCACCATCGTTCAGTTTGATGCAGGAATGGCGCAGAAACCCTTCAAGTGTCCTTGTTGCGACAAATGTTTCTCCTTGACCAAGACGGTGATAAGACATGTACGGATCCACACGGACAGGTACCAGTGGCAGTTCTGTGGGAAGAACTTCTGTCAGAAGTCAGACCTGGTCAATCAAACAAGGATACACACAGGAGAGAGACCTTACCAGTGCCAAGAATGTTGCAAATCATTCATGCAGAAAGGCCACCTGGCGACTCACATGAGGAGTCATAAAGCAGATAAACCGTATCAGTGCCAGAGTGATGCACTGTTCCCATAGGTGAGTTAAAATATATTACACAGTATTCCTGTTTTAATAAGCCCAATTACGTAATACATGTAATCAATTCAAGTTGATAACATTTTATAACAAACGTTAGTTGATTTGTTAACAACCCCAATAGCTTTTGCACAACTAGCCTAAATATACTCATCCCCTTGTTTTTCTCCCAAATAAATGAAAACCCATGGAATGTTTTTTTTTTCTTTAAGCATATTCAAATGTGTATATATATATAAGGTCAATTATATATATATATATATATATCAAATAAATAAATATATATATATATCAAATAAGGACCTTATTTGATTTATTTTGTGATATGCCTCACCTCTAGTGAGTGGAGGGATGAAGGGATGTAGAGATAGTGGGGTTGAGGGGTGGAGGGATGTAGAGATAGGGCTTATGGCTACACTGGAACCCGCGCCCAGAGACTTATCTGTCATCAGACCGATAGCCGATGAATTCCGAGATTGGTGTGAGACCAAATATACAAATTATGGGAAAACATGAAAGGCATATTCTCGATGCCCTCATATTTGACATGCATCAAATAAACTGATCTCATATAATAAGCGTAGATTGTTCAGCTAGTTTGCATCTATTTTCAAAATGTTCTAATTTTCATTAAAAAAACTAAATAATTAGATTTGATGGATTTTAGTTCTGCAGTCTTATAAAGGGGCACGCAGGTTATCATACCTGTTCAGTCGTGAGGCTAAAAAAAAAGTTGTAATTGTAATCATAAACAAGATAAGGAAATGTTATCAAGAAACACCCTTAAGATAAAAAAAATCTACTTTTGACAGTTACTCACTATGAAGCTTAATAGTCCATTTCTCCCTGTGATTACTCTATTCGCTGATTGTGGGCATTTGTAAATTAACCAACTAGATTTTGCACAGGTTTCTGAAGCCAATCACATAATTGCTGTCTAACTTTAATATAGATTCTCTGTCGAAACTGATTCTTGAGAGAATAAGATAACATCAACAATGTTGTTTTTATGTCATTTGTCCAACAGTTGAGAACATTTGCAGACACTACACACAGTTTGGACATATATTCATTAATTGTTCAGTCTTGATTAACTCATTTTGAAAAATGAAAAGAATGATTGGTCTCACAAAGTTAATTGTGAAGTAATTTTGGTTAAAGACAAGACCCACCCAGTAACCCCTCGTGTTCATCCATCTAATCATCAGAGATAACAGACCATGTTTGAACAGCAGGTTTGTCTGTGGAGTTCTCCCTGGAGAGGTTTACTTAGAATTAGCAGTCTGGACCCCCAACCCATAATCCTCTTGCAGACACACCTGTGTAGGAGTGTATAAAGAGCCTGGACAGAAATGAGTCAAACATCAAGCTTCAAGGAGTCTCTCCACATCAGCTCCAGAACCACCAGACTCACCCTGAAGATGACTCCCTCAGCCAGCCTGCTGCTGCTGCTCCTGCTCGGCCTCTCTCATGCCTATCCTCTTGAGGAGGAAGAAAGCGAAGCAGAGCCCCAAATGGACGATGATGACACCGTCGACATCAGCACCAGGATTCTGACCTCCAACAATGCCACCAATGAGATCCTGTTGGAAGGAGACCTGTTGGTTCCCAAGACCAGAAACGCCATGAAGTGCTGGTCCGAGAAGTGCCTGTGGAAGAAAGCCTCAAACGGCCTGGTGACAATTCCCTTCACGATCAGCAGTCAGTTCCCCAGTGGGGAGAAGCAGAAGATCGACTACGCCATGAAGTCCTTCTACAAAAACACCTGCATCCGCTTTGCCCCCCGTCAGAATGAATATGACTACATCAGCATCGAGAACAAAGGCGGATGCTACTCAGCTCTGGGCAGAACGGGAGGAAGACAGGAGCTCTCTCTCAACAGGCAGGGCTGCCTCTACCACGGCATTATCCAGCACGAGATCAACCACGCTCTGGGCTTCCAGCACGAGCAGACCAGGAGCGACCGCGACTCCCACGTCCGGATCAACTGGGAGAACATCGACCCGAATATGGCCTACAACTTCCACAAGCAGGACACCAACAACCTGAACACTCCCTACGACTACTCCTCCATCATGCACTATGGAAGAACAGCCTTCTCCATCCAGTATGGGAAAGACTCCATCACTCCCATCCCCAACAGCAACGCCCAGATTGGCCAGAGGAAGGGCATGTCCAACTGGGACATCAAGAGGATCAAACAGCTTTATAAGTGCTAACAACAATGCTTTCAATCCCTTCTGATCTAAAGTTATCATTCAGCTAAATAATTAAAAAATAATAAAAGTTTTCCAGTTATCTGTACTTCATCACAAAGACCTAAAACCTGCAGTTCCTTTGACAGTATTCTGTCCCTCATGTCTACAATACTTGTAATAAAGTTAACACAAACTAAGTAATAGTAATTGTCTGTCTACATCCCCTCTTTTGTTTTGTTTCCTTCTTATATTTTGATATTTGTCCATCTTCCTTTCCCTCGATACCTTTTGATTGATTATGACTTTGTAATGTCCCACTGAGGCCCAGATATTGGGCAAGTCAGCTTTAAAACACCTCAGTAAAAACCCTTGATGAATTATCAATGGTTGTGGTGGCTTACTCACCAAGTTCGTCACATATGCTTTAGTCGTGCAGTAGTGCGGGGTGGTCTCGACAGTCCAGGACATGCGTGTTTTCAGAGAGAGCTGTGCTATCGCCAAAGCCGCCTGGTTGGTCAATTTAGATAGTGGGCTGATCACGTCGTTGGTTCACAACTGAGCGGTACCTGCAGTACCAAGGGTAGGACGGGGCCAGCACCTGCTTCTGGCTCGAGTCTTCATCTAATCATCGCTATGCTAGCATCCCTGTAAATACTCATTACATACTCGAGTTCAAATAACAGCTATAGTTATAGGTCTTTAGTTTACCTTAAACCAGTTGACTAATACTGTGTAGCTTCTTGTGCTTGTCAACATGTGTACGTATTGCATCTTAACAGACTCGCATCTAGATGTAGAAAGCATGTTAATACATTGAATTTTGTCATAGTATCAAAGCCATGTAAACTGCTGCCTCCACGCTGTTGCCTTGTATTGCCAGGCTCACCCTCTTTGAACATAAGGCTTGACCTAATACAATATTATTGTTATATCTAGTTATATGGCCTCTTACATGGCTCTTGCTTCTGTTCAGGTTTGGGGTTCCTACATTTTTACACTGAGGTCAGAGAACCCGGAGGTCAGCGCATAGAACCCTGAGATCAGAGAACTCTGAGGTCAGAGCATAGAACGCTGAGATCAAATCATAGAACCCTGAGGTCAGAGCATCAAACCGTGAGGTCAGAGTAAGAAAAGGATGTGGGGATGGGGTCGAGGGATGAAGGGATGAAGTGCAGAACGAAAGAGAAAGGTATGGGGGTCGTGGAAAGAAGGTTGGATGGGTGCGATGAGAGGCCGCTGGCGTCCGGTGGCTGGAGGGAACGGTGGGGGTGAAGACTTGTGAGTGGGGCCCATCTCTTTAGAAGCTCTCGTGGATGTGTCTGGAGCCGGTCCTGCCCCCTGCCATGGCGTCCCTGCTGATACCACTCCTCTCTACCTCATTCTGCTGGCATGAATCGTGGCTGTGCCTGGATCGTGGTCCATGCCTACTACTCATTATATGAATAATTTCTGTCATATTCATTGAATGTGCTGTAACTCTAATACGTTGGTCATTCTCGTCACATTACATCTATTGCTTCTGTCCATCCGGGGAGAGGGATCCTCCTCTGTTGCTCTCCCTCAGGGTTCTTCCTTTTTTCCCCATGAAAGGGTTTTCTCTATTTTTTGGGGGAGTTTTTCCTGATCTGATGTGAGGTCCTGGGACAGGGATGTCGTATGTGTACAGATTGTAAAGCTCTCCCAGGCCAATTTTAATTTGTGATTTTGGGCTATATAAAATAAACTGAATTGAATTGGTGCAGAATACCCAAAATATAACTTTATAAAGAAGAGTGCTAGTGGGCTTTTCTAATGTCGTTAGGTTGGAGCGGATGTAGGAAAGGTAGACAAGGGGAGGACCACCGGCCAAGCATCTTAATGATGTGGTCCAGGATTCCTTGACTTGAAGCAGTGGAGGTGGTGCGGATGTGGAATGAATGGTAGTTGAACCGGGACCGCTTGAACCCCTTGCCCATCTCTGTGGCGAAAAGGGGGTCTCGCTGAGAAGTTTGGCTGGCTGATGTCGAGCTTAAGTAGTGGCAGTTAGGTTCATATGGATTTAGGTACAAGTCTAGTCGGAAGAGGAAGGTGGGTTGAGGTGGACCGTGTTGGTTGTTCTTGCTGCGTTTGAGGTGATAGACGATGGTGTCGGGAGGATGGATACGTCAGACATGGTGGCTTGTTGTAACTGATGGTGGTCGGAGATTAAGGCGATAAACTCTGGGCAGCGCAGGAGGCCGAAGAAAGACGGCAAGAACGTGAACTTTAATACTTTGTCCGTGAAGGGAGACAGGTAGCCTGAGCAGTGCGTACAGATGCGGCAGCAGAGGAGGTCTGAAGTGAGAGGCAGACAGTTAGGTGTGGAGTGCGGTTCAGCTTTATGGAGACCTTTCAATTCAATTCAATTTTTGTTTATTTTGTACAGCCCAGAATCACAAATAAAAAATTTGACTCATAGGGCTTTACAATCTGTACAGATATGACATCAATCAGGAAAAAGACCCCCAAAAATAGAAAAAAAACCTTCGCAAGGAAAAAAGAGGGAAGAAACCTTCGGGAGAGGAACACAGGGGGATCCCTCTCCCCGGATGGACAGAGTGCAATAGATGTCATGTGTACAGAATAAACAACGTAACAGAGTTATAGTACATTCAATGAATATGATAGAAATGATTCATATAATGAGTAGTAGGCATGGACCAGAATCCAGATAACCACGATCAATGTAAACTGAAGGAGATAGAGAGGAGGGCCATCAGCAGGGCCGTTGCAGGAGGCAGGACCCAGGAAGCAGGGGGCAAGAGGCATGATTTCAGCATGGCTGTGTGAGTGGTTCGAGGTGGGACACGGAGCCCAGAAATACTTTTTACTTCTCTTTTTCTTCTTCTCTACGACGTAACAGGGTTACGATACGTTCAATGCATATAACATGACTGATTCATGCCATTAGAGTAGTAAGCAGAATAATGACGGAAAGTTAAGACTACTAATAACCGTGGCGTAGGACATGGTAGAACAATGGTAGTAAAGAAAGGAATGGCATCTGCATTAGCAATGGTGATTCGACCACTAACAATTAAAGTAGCAGTGGATGTCAGGCAGGACCACGGTCCAGATATAATCACGATCCATGGAAACCTGTGGGACAAGAAGCACAAAGACGGGATCAAACAAAGTTAGAAATGTGCATTAGTGGGACATTAATTCATGCGGGTGGGATATGGGGTGATGGTCATGGGGTGAAGGGATAAAGAGATGTAGGCATGTAGGGATTAGGGGTTGAGAGATTGAAGAGATGGGGGTGTCAAGGAATGAAGAAATAAAGAGGGGGGGTGGGGTTCGAGGGATGAAGGGATGTAGAGATAGTGGGGTTGAGGGGTGGAGGGATGTAGAGATGGGGCTTATGGTTACACTGGAACCCGCTCCCAGAGATTTATCTGTCATCAGACCGATAGCCGATGAATTCCGAGATTGGTGTGAGCCCAAATATACAAATTATGGGATAACATGAAAGGCATATTCTGGATGCCCTCATACTTGACATGCATCAAATAAACTGATCTCATATAATAAGGGTAGATTGTTCAGCTAGTTTGCATATATTTTCAAAATGTTCTAATTTTCATTAAAAAAACTAAATAATTAGATTTAATGGATCTTAGTTCTGCAGTCTTACAAAGGGGCACGCAGGTTATCATACCTGTTCAGTCGTGAGGCTCCAAAAAATGTTTTTCTTTGTCTGAATAATATTGCAATCATAAACAAGATACAGCAATTGTATCAAGAAACAACCTCAAGATTGTTCAAAGCATAAAATACCTACAATCAGATTAAATTATGCAGTTGCTTGTTGTTGAGTCAAAAATCTACTTTTGACATAGCTACTCACTATGAAGCTTAAGCGTCTCCATTTCTCCCTGTGATTACTCTATTAGCTGATTGTGGGCATTTGTAAATTAACCAACCCGATTTTGCACAGTTTTCTGAAGCCAATCACATAATTGCTGTCTAGCTTTAATATAGATTCTCTGTCGAAAATGATTCTTTCTTTTTTTTTAACACTTTCTTTTTTGCCTTTTCACCGTGAACAGAAAAACATATATACAGAAATGAAAAACAAACAATAATAACTACGACAAAAAGGGTATAGTTTGCTCTTTCCTCTCAAAAACATGACAAATCCTCTTGTTCTCTATTGTTGACGTGTAAACATCATCCATTTCTCCCACTTGTCACGACATTGCTCCGCTTGAGCTCTTATTCTGTGGGTTAATAGTTCCATCTCATATATTTGACTCACAATTTTCAACCATCCATCTTGTGATGGTGGTTCTATTGTGTGCCATCTCTTTGCAATAGCCTTTTTACTAGCTGCTAGCAGAATTTTCAGCAGATATCTGTTTTCCTTTAACACAGTGTCTTGGATATATATATTCATTAATTGTTCAGTCTTGGTTAACTCACTTTGAAAAATTAAAAGAATGATTGGGCTCACAAAGTTAATTGTGAAGTCATTTTTGTTAAAGACATTTCAAGATGTCTCGTTAAACAAGACCCACCCATTAACCCCTCGTGTTCATCCATCTAATCACCAGAGATAACAGACCATGTTTGAACAGTAGGTTTGTCTGTGGAGTCCTCCCTGGAGAGGTTTACTGAGGCTTAGCAGGCTGGACCCCTACCCATAATCCTCTTGCAGACACACCTGTATAGGAGTGTATAAAGAGCCTGGACAGAACTGAGTCAAACATCAAGCTTCAAGGAGTCTCTCCACATCAGCTCCACTGCCACCAGACTCACCCTGAAGATGACTCCCTCAGCCAGCCTGCTGCTGCTGCTCCTGCTTGGCCTCTCTCATGCCTATCCTCTCGAGGAGGAAGAAAGCGAAGCAGAGCCCCAAATGGACGATGATGACACCGTCGACATCAGCACCAGGATTCTGACCTCCAACAACGCCACCAATGAGATCCTGTTGGAAGGAGACCTGTTGGTTCCCAAGACCAGAAACGCCATGAAGTGCTGGTCCGAGAAGTGCCTGTGGAAGAAAGCCTCAAACGGCCTGGTGACAATTCCCTTCACGATCAGCAGTCAGTTCCCCAGTGGGGAGAAGCAGAAGATCGACTACGCCATGAAGTCCTTCTACAAAAACACCTGCATCCGCTTTGCCCCCCGTCAGAATGAGTATGACTACATCAGCATCGAGAACAAAGGCGGATGCTACTCAGCTCTGGGCAGAACGGGAGGAAGACAGGAGCTCTCTCTCAACAGGCAGGGCTGCCTCTACCACGGCATAATCCAGCACGAGATCAACCACGCTCTGGGCTTCCAGCACGAGCAGACCAGGAGCGACCGCGACTCCCACGTCCGGATCAACTGGGAGAACATCGACCCGAATATGGCCTACAACTTCCACAAGCAGGACACCAACAACCTGAACACTCCCTACGACTACTCCTCCATCATGCACTATGGAAGAACAGCCTTCTCCATCCAGTATGGGAAAGACTCCATCACTCCCATCCCCAACAGCAACGCCCAGATTGGCCAGAGGAAGGGCATGTCCAACTGGGACATCAAGAGGATCAAACAGCTTTATAAGTGCTAACAACAATGCTTTCAATCCCTTCTGATCTAAAGTTATCATTCAGCTAAATAATTAAAAAATAATAAAAGTTTTCCAGTTATCTGTACTTCATCACAAAGACCTAAAACCTGCAGTTCCTTTGACAGTATTCTGTCCCTCATGTCTACAATACTTGTAATAAAGTTAACACAAACTAAGTAATAGTAATTGTCTGTCTACATCCCCTCTTTTGTTTTGTTTCCTTCTTATATTTTGATATTTGTCCATCTTCCTTTCCCTCGATACCTTTTGATTGATTATGACTTTGTAATGTCCCACTGAGGCCCAGATATTGGGCAAGTCAGCTTTAAAACACCTCAGTAAAAACCCTTGATGAATTATCAATGGTTGTGGTGGCTTACTCACCAAGTTCGTCACATATGCTTTAGTCGTGCAGTAGTGCGGGGTGGTCTCGACAGTCCAGGACATGCGTGTTTTCAGAGAGAGCTGTGCTATCGCCAAAGCCGCCTGGTTGGTCAATTTAGATAGTGGGCTGATCACGTCGTTGGTTCACAACTGAGCGGTACCTGCAGTACCAAGGGTAGGACGGGGCCAGCACCTGCTTCTGGCTCGAATCTTCATCTAATCATCGCTATGCTAGCATCCCTGTAAATACTCATTACATACTCGAGTTCAAATAACAGCTATAGTTATAGGTCTTTAGTTTACCTTAAACCAGTTGACTAATACTGTGTAGCTTCTTGTGCTTGTCAACATGTGTACGTATTGCATCTTAACAGACTCACATCTAGATGTAGAAAGCATGTTAATACATTGAATTTTGTCATAGTATCAAAGCCATGTAAACTGCTGCCTCCACGCTGTTGCCTTGTATTGCCAGGCTCACCCTCTTTGAACATAAGGCTTGACCTAACACAATATTATTGTTATATCTAGTCATATGGCCTCTTACATGGCTCTTGCTTCAGTTCAGCTTTGGAGTTCCTACATTTTCTCACATTTGTTGTTTTCATTCCAAATCCCCAAAATATTGTAAGGGCACCCTAGAGGGCACTTCATCACATGTTCTCCCCTGGAAGGGCATCCTAGAGCAGCGTTCCCCAAACGTTTTTGCGCCACGGACCAGTTTTGTCTAAGACAATATTTTCATGGACCGGCCTTCACGGTCTGGGCGATAAATATAACGTCATAAATTAATATGACTGGCATAAAAACAAATATAAAGTCCATATAAATACAACCCAACATTACGTCGAATTAGTGGGAGCCCTGAGCTTGTTTCTCTACAATAAGCTGGTCCCATCTCGGGGTGATGGGAGACAATGACACTCGACGTGTGTTCTTTATGTCCAGTCTACTCCGTAACTTAGTTCTGGTCACTGTCACTGCAGAAAACCCGCTTCACAAAGACAGGATGTTGGAAATGGAAGCAGGGTTTTCAGTGCTTTTCTGGCAATCTCAGGATATTCTTGATTTTTATCCAGAACACCGGCAAAGTTGTTGTCTGAACTGTTCAGATTCACAAACGGATGTATCCGGTCATTTAAAAAAAAACAAAAAACACCGTTGCGACCATGATAATCAATCATAATTTTTTTCATTCATTCTTTCTGTTTCACCAGCTATCATCTCACAATGATTTGACTTTTTATTTGTGTGAAATTAGCTCGTTAACTAGCTACTTGTGAAATGTAAAATGGCAAATGGACCTGTACTTGTATAGCACTTTTCCATTCTTACGATCACCTAAAGCGCTTTAACACTACTTGTCATCATTCAGCCGTTTACACCCATTCATACATTGCGGCGAAGGTGCCACCTGCCCATCAGGACTAACTACCATTCATACACCGTAGGCACAACTACAGGAGCAATTTAGAGTTAAGTGTCTGGCCCAAGGACATATCGACATGGGCTAGTGAAGCCGTGGATCCTCTGATTGAAGGACGACCATGTTAACCACTGAGCCACAGTCGCCAAACAACAATCCAGTTGTACACATTGTCTCTCAACTCCAACTCCAGTCTTGTGTTACTAGTTGCTAATCAGACTGTAAACATTGAGCAGCGTTCAGAGAAGGAATTCTTTGGCCAGATGTCCACTGGCTACACTGGAACCCCAGAAATATGGCCCCTTGCTCCCAGAGGCTTAACTGTAATCAGACCGATTGCCGATGAATTTCGAGATTGGTGTGAGCCCAAATCTACAAATTAATAATTCTGGATGCCTTAATACCTGACATGCATTAAACTGTTCTCATATTGTATGCGTAGATCATTCAGCTAGTTTGCATATGTTTTACAAAGTTTCAAATTTTCATCAAAAAGCAAAATAATTGGATTTGATTGGTTTTAGGTCTGCATTCTTACAAAGGGGCCCGCAGGTTATCCTACCTGTTCACATTAAGAGTCGTAAGGCGCAACAATTGGTGTTTTTTTTGTCTAAATAATATTGCAATTATAAACAAGAGACAGAATTTTTTTTTAAATACATTCACACAATTTTTCAAAGCTTAAATATACCTACAATCAGATTAAATGATGCAGTTGCTTGTTGTTGAGTCAAAAATCTACTTTTGACATAGTTACTAGAAAAATAATTTGACCAATTCACCCAACACTTATCAAGATATTACTTTAGTGGTCTTTCCATCAGACAATCTTATTAAAATATGATCTTGACAATTGAAGCCTGATATTTACTCAACAGTAACATATTTGGCCTGTTATGGCAATGATAATAAACTGCAAGTGGGTTGTGTCGAAACAGTTTGAGAGAATAAGACACATCAAAAACATTTTGGGACTTTAGTACATCTCACAATAACATTATTTAGCTACAGTTGAGTACATTTGCAGACACTACACACAGTTTGGACATATATCCATTAATTGTTCAGCCTTGGTTAACTTCATTTTTAAAATGAAAAGAATGATTGGTCTCACAAAGTTAATTGTGAAGTTATTTGGGTTAAAGACAATTCAAGATGTCTCGTTAACACTCTGGGGTCTGTGGTCATTTTCTCGATTTTACATAATTTTTTAATTCCCCTTTTTAAAGTCACTTGTATATGATACATACTCATGTGTTGTATATCAAAAATTACAGAACAATCTCAGCTATCTATATAATGAGGTACCTTTGTCCCAAGGCACAAGTGTGAAGAGAAAATATGACTAATGCTGAAAAATTTAATCTCGATTTTGGAAATTCTTCATATCTCTTGTGAAAACATAACTTTACTCAGGTGGTAGATCGGTTTTGGTGATGGAAATTGGTTTACCAAAGATCTTAGGTACACAAAAGCAGTGGAATATATGAATACAATGGTAGATACATGTAAATAAATGTCTAAAACCCCAAAAAATAATATAGTTTTTTCAGTAGAAATTATGTCTGTCACACCTTTCACCAAAATGATACAAATGGGACTGAGAAATGGCGTCATACTGCAGATAAAGCTTCATGGGGTGTGTGTGCAAATGAAAAAAAATGACCATTGCAACACTTTTTTGTTTTCAAACCAAATTTGTAATAAAAAAACAACTATTTACACAATGTGCATGTCCAGTCAAACAGGAAAAAAAACAGGACTATTTACACAATGTCCACATTCAGTCAGGAACAGCAAAAAAAAACAGGCCTTACAATATGCATTTCACATGTAATGCCATGTAGCGAAACAATTTCTGTCCAGCTGCAGGCAGAGGGCAACATCACACTCTCTGCACTTCCATGAAGTGTCTTTTCGCACGCCTTTCCTTTTGCAATACTCGCAGTACTTGCGACCCGTCGTTGCTTTCCTGCTTATGGTTGAAGCAACAGCGATAGGCACAGGAAGATGACCTGCAGGTGCCTGGGCAGGAGCGGTGCAGAGCGGCTTTCCACAGAGCTCAGCAGTCAGCTCCTCTATGAAACCTCTCTGCGTCATGGGTTTTGTTCACTGGGCCAGACAGAGTTCCTGTTGGAGCATGTAGCTGTTGGTGGTGGCAATGTCCCAAAAATTATTTAAAAAAGCATCCTGTACCAGTGCATGGTCTTGTGTTGTGCAGAGTAATACTGGATGAGCTGGTCTGACAGATCAACTCCACCCATGTGCCCGTTGTACTCTGCAACTGGCTCTTTTCCAGGAGCCATCTTGCGGCTTCACCCTCCTCTTCACATTTTTACCGGAGTATGTTGTGTGAATTGTGGAGCAGACCGATACTTCCTTCGTGTTCATCCATTTCACAAAGACGATGGGGCCATCACGGATCCATCTTATGGAGCCTCTTGCCGACTTCTTTGTGAGGGCGTTCACATCAGTACAAGGGCATTCCTTCCTGTACGTCCCACAGGCAGCAAATCTGCAGTCATGGAGAGCCATGAAGAGCTTGGGGCTGGAATAAAAATTGTCCATGTAGATGTGGTAGCCTGTGCCGAGGTAACCGGGTCGCACAAGAGACATGACAGCGTCATAGGACAGGCCATGACCGGAGGGGATGCTACTTTTGCTGGTGTAAATGGAAAAGTCCACCGTGTAGCCGATCCTCGAGTCAGCCAAGACAAACAGCTTGAATCCCCACTTTGTGGGTTTGTCCCTCATGTACTGGGTCATCCCAGTTTTAGCTTTTGTGGCGACCATTCTTTCATCCACAGCCAGCTCTCTGTGGGGATGATAAAAGGCCTTGATGGTGTCCAACAGGGGTTTCAGTCTGAAGAGTTTGTCATGGTCAGCTGTGCCCTTTTTGCGGTCATTGTGGACGTCCTCATCAGGGTCGCTAAGGTGAAGGTTCCACGATATTGTCCTGTATCTGTCGCGTGACATGACCTGACATGGAAGCGACAAAGAAAAAAGGTGATTCTGCCTCCAGTAATTTGCAATACTGTCCACCTTTACCTGAGCGATGTAGAGAAGCAAACCAATGTACCTGTAAAAAAATACAACGTCCAAGTCTGTCCATTTGTATTTTTTCCCGTTTGCCATTTGTTTTTGCAGCCTGTTTGTTTGTGTTTTCACACAGTGTCTTTACCGTTTATTCAGGGAAGAACAGTTTGAACAGTTCAACGGGTGTTGCTGTGGTGCTGACCTGTGGACCTGGTGTCTGGGCTGGCCGGAACCTGGAGACAGGAGGAGCAGTGTCCAGGTCTCTGTCCGTCTTCCAAGACAGCGTAGGTGCTGGTGGCTGTAGCGAAGCTTGCGGTGCACGCAACGCCGTCTTAATTGGCCCAGATGGTGGCTGTGGTGCAGGTAGCCGTTGGGAAGCACGCGCCATCTTTGTCTTTGTTGGCGGAAGTATTCGGGCTGGTGGGGATGGAGTGGCTGGCGTTGTGGCCGGCAGACTGAGAGGCTGTAGTAGTCGGGGAATACGCAACCTCTTTGCTGGCCGGGCTATTTTAAATTATGTTATATATGACCAACAACCAAGAATCTGATGATGAATAAATTGGAAATCAAGAATTGTCTTTGTGAATCAAAATGGACCAGATTATTGAGCATAATAATCTTTTTCCACCCTGATCAATCACACCATTCGTACAATACGACTTATTATATATTATTTGGGGTTCCTCCCAAAACAAGTGGCTGTTCAGCACACATTTCAAAGGACAGTGTGTTGGATTTGGTGCAGACCGCAACCAACTGAGATACCCCTCTGCTCACTCCTCCCTTTCCAAGACTGCAATAACGTTAGCAGCGAGAGTAAATCCGTGGCAACGCCTTTCAGCTCGCTCAGAGGCTGTCCATACCATAACGGCGCTACTTTAGGAGCAATGGACAGTTTCACAAGCGAGTCGGAGAAACACGGCCAGTGTTTGGTTTGTCCGTTCCGGGCTACTGTAGAAACATGGTGGTGCAACATGGTCGACTCTCCCTATACAAAAGGGCTCATTCTAAGGTCACGAGAATACATCGATTCTTAGTTTTTGGTGATTATACACTGATGAAAACATAGTTATGAATATTATATTCCATTTCTGGTAATAGAAATGGAATATTGCTACACACTGACCCTTTAACAGGAAGTATTATTAAAGAAAAAAGTTATTGACTGTATAACATGAAACAACGCATAATAATGATTTAATGTACAACCTCACATAATTGTTCGTGACAGAAACATCAAGCTAACAATGTAAATTAAGCTAAATTAGTCAGCAAAATAGCCTCCACACCATTTCTTCTGAGTTTTCTGCTTTCAGATAAACAGCTTTTAATTGACCACTGCATTATTGAAAGCGATAAAAATGTTTACTTAGGACTTAATACAATTTTTTTGTCAAACTACTATTCCCAGGGTCAAGCATGAACACTTAAGCGTTCAAGGAAAATTACAACTAGTTTCATGTTCGTAGCACTGCCAAAAAAAGGAAGTAGGGGAGAGCGGGGTAATGTGAGACATTTTTTTACATTTGCTCCCCTCCAGGCGAGCTAAAATGATATATCAGTAAAATGTACACATTTCCCATTAATTCAGGTTGTTTCTTAGCAATGTAAATGATCAGAATGTCTTCAGGACAAAGGGCAGTGAAAATATGATTGTTTTAAAAAAAGTGGTCTTGTGTCTCACTTTACCCCATCTTAGGGGTAAAGTGAGACAGACCAGAGAAATCAACGGGGTAAAGTGAACCAACATGTTTTTATTAACATTCAAATGACATATAGAACCGGTTAGATTAGAACAGTCATGGAACCATAATCAGAACCAGCTAGAACAGCCTGGGACTCAGAACACAAGACTAGACCCACCTAGATTAGAACATCAGCCTCATACTCTATAACAAGCCCTACTCTACATTCCAGCCCTGAAGGTTACAGGGGAAGGTGAAGAGTTGCTCTCTCCGTGTGGTTCCTCCAGGCCTTTTAGGTTGAGGCAGCTTCTTCACCACATCACCTTTAGGAACATGTGCCACATCATTTTCCTTTATAGCAAACGTGGGTCTCTCCCACTCTTTCTTGTTTCCCTGGATTCTTTTCAAAGAACTCCCCCACTGTAGTTTTATTGAAGGCTGTAGCCCTTCCCAGGGATGTTGCCTCCGGAGTACGGACAGAGAGATGGCGACGTGCTAGGAAGCTGCCAAACCACTCTTCTCCTAAAGAGTAGAGAATTAATTATAAGATTTAGCTTTGTGGCAAGATCAATTAACCTACAGAATCATGTGATCTCTTGCACACCCTAGCCATTGTTTCTCTGTCCAATTGGCAGGGACAGGGATATTGTTTTTCTCTGCATATTCAAATGCCAGTTCACGGCACTTAACTGGAGCAAGGCCATGAAACTGGTCAGCTAGTTGTTTCAGATGTTTGGCAAGCTCCTCCTCCATCTCATCTGTGAGTATTCTCTTTGCCTCAGCTACTGCACCCCAGGCTACTGATTTTACTTCCCCTTTCTCTTTTTTCTTTATGAATCTTTGGAGGGTGGTCTTGTCAATATTTTTATCCCTTCCAGCTTTTCTTAAGGACTTCTTTCCTTGCATGACCTCAGCGGCTGCACTCTCCATCTCTGCGAGGGGTGTTTGGCCCCAGGTTGTCTTTCCTGGTGTAGTTTCTTGGCATGATGGCTTTTCTACAATGTTTATGACATTAAAAATTAAACATATGTAATATTACACTAAAATATGTTTAAGACTAAACGTAACTTGTGCTTCATGGTGGGGTAAAGTGAGACACTGTCTCACTTTACCCCACAGCCACTATTTTAGAAAAAACAACATCTCTTAGCAATTCAGGCTAATCTTCAGCTAGCATCAATCACATGGTTTTATATGTTGGAAGTTCATCAACATGTATGATATAAGTTTTTCTACCTGAATCAATTTGCTTTGACACAACAGTTGATTTAGTTCACAGCATTTTTGTGAAAAAACATACTTACCACAGCACCAACTTCTCCTTCATGGCAAGGGGGGAATGGGAGGGACTTGAAAACATAATGGTCACATGACCACAAATGGGTTCCTTTGCCTAGATACAGGGGGTGTCTCACATTACCCCGCTCTCCCCTATGGACTGTTACGTGGTGGTAGCAATTAGGACCCAAACGCCAACGACAATGAAAAGTAAATTTATTTCCCCAAAACAGACTTCCGAAAACACAGGAACTAGCATCAAAAACAGGGATAAAAAAAGTGCACAGGAACAAACCGGGAACAAACCGACTAACACACAGTATGATCTGACACTGGGACAGAAGACAGACAGGGTTTAAATACAAGAGGAAGGTAACGAGGCACAGGTGGAAAACAATGAGGGCAGCACAGGTGAAGGGAAAACACAATCAGGAAACAGGGCAGACAGACAGGCCGTTTCTCAATCAGCGTTCTTCTCTGTACTTGTGTTCTCGTGGACTCGTGAAACGTCATCAGTCGCGGCCCAAGTACTGTTCCAATTCAAAAGTCCGCTTCTCGCCAAGCACGGTGAAAATGCCCGGATGTGACTTGATCCTCCCATTTTACCGGGGATGCATCAGAGCAGACTTGAGCGTACTTGAGAGAGCCAATATCCCAGAATGCATTTCGGACCAGCAAACGGGGAACAATGGCGGATGAGAAAACTCACAACTGAAAGTTGACATTCTATAAATACTACTGTTGTTGAGTCACAAAATGTAATTTTAGGATGTTTTCAGGCGAGAAGTTATTTGTTTAAGCATCAAATCTGTGGTCGGTTTGTCCAGACTCATCTTATTTAAAAAGATACGCCGACGGGTTGAGGTCCTGCTGAGGGACCGTGAGCCCCGTCATCACCGGGCCGTCAGCGCTATGCTGTCCGCCGACAGCAGCTTGATCTCGGCTGGACTTTTTGAAATGATCTGCTGGCTCCGATGTCTCCGTATCGATTAAACATGATATATAAATCGACTTTGAGGATCTAACAAGCAATCTTTATTATTTATTCAGTCACATTAAATCAGTTTGACTGAGGGAAAGGTTACGATTTATAATTTAAGATTTTAATTTAACTTTTATTTTGATCTACAGTCTTATTACTTTTGACCGAATTGTTTGCAATTATGTGTATCTATATAAATATATAAGTATATATATATAATTTATAAACATATTATATATACAATTATGTGTATCTATATAAGTATATAAAATACATATTTATAAACACAATATATATACACAAGGATATGTGTATCTGTGTGTATATATATATATATATATATATATATATATATATATATATATATATATATATAATTATAAACACAATAATATATATGTACATACAAGGATATGTGTATCTGTGTATATATATATATATATATATATATATATATATAATATATATTTATAAACACAATAATATACATGTACATACAATGATGTGTATCTGTATATATATATATATATATATATATATATATATATATATATATATATATATATATTTATGCACACAATAAATATATATATATATATATATATATATATATATATACACAATGATATGTGTATGTCTGTGAAACCAGTGCAAAAAAAGCAGGGTTGTCATATTTTGTTTGACTGTAAAAATACGTTACAGTGAAGAATCAGAGTAACTCATGACAACGACAGCTGAGGTGGTGACGTCATCAAGTCAGCTGCTGTTCCAATTGCAGAAAGACCATCCTGCGTCCTCCCGTCCTTGAGAGTCTGGACTCCCAAGTCCAAACTCCCAAGTCCAAACTCCAAAAGTTCACAAGTCTGGACTTAGCGTACTTGGTATTGAGAAACGGCCACAATCACGGCAATCACAGGGGAGGAAGTGCAGGAACACAGAGGACACACAAGACAAGGACTTCACAATAAAACAGGAAACCAGAAAAACCCAAACTGTGACAATGGACAACAGTATGGACAGATGTCCTACTTTATATGGAGGAAAATAAGTTTCATGGAGGTTTATAATTTGGCTGATAATTTCAATGTTTTCTCTTCCAAACAATTTTAATCGGACTGATTGTTTAATCAGTGAAACATAACATTGGCTGATGAAGACCATGGAATGCTATTGAAAGCTACTGACAAAGCTAGTCTACGTAACTTTAGTTAGTTTTCAGCATTATTGTGCGTATTTATTTATTTATTTCAAAAATGTCTTCTTGCATTTATCCGCCCACTCATTTATTTACACAATTTGTCAAGATAGGATTGTGTGCCTGGCAAGACAACCTTTGCTCTGTATTCATATTCAGCATTTCTGCAATGCATACTGTTGGCCATAAGAGGGTAGAATATACCTCACAACTGTTCATGGACACACATCAAAGATTCCAGCGTGGAAGAAGACAATGTGGGGTGAAAGTAATTTCTTGGAAAACTGCAAGAAAAACAACAACTGAGCCCTTGTGACCCATTTGGAAAGCTTCAAAAAAATTATAATTCCATATGAATAGCAAATCGAATAACTAATATGAGTGGTTCAGCCTCTTACTGCTCGTGGTTTTAGTTTAACAGCTTCACAGTTTGGTTCAGTGTCAGCACTCTCATCGACGCTGTTTCCGGCAGCAAGCCGAAACCCAGCGTTCACTTCCTGCTCCGCGTCCGACAGCAGACATAGCTGGAGACGAGCTGGTGATCATAGTGGAGCACTGAGCGGCGAGAGAGACAGACATTTCCCTCAGGAGCTTGTGTCAAGCTGTCGCAAATGGCTTTCCAAGTACCTCAGTGGCTGCCATGATAAGTGCTGGTTGAATTGTCTAAATGCAAAGGAAAGGAGCTTCAATGCTTCCTTACTAAGCTCCTTTAGCATAGGAAACACTGGACCTTCCTTTACGAAAGGAAAGGAGATAATGCCGCCCCACAATTCCTTGCGGCAACAATATTTAAAGTGACGCACCATTCGGCCGTTCACGAGAACAAACGATCATGACCGAAAAACGCAGATCATGTAAATAACCGTTGCTATAACTTGGAAATACTTTTAATAATCTGTTAAACCTGCTGGAAAACTACGGACGTTACATTGATGTTGCTGAAAACTGCTGTAAAGTGATCAAACTGCTGTATTTGATCTTCTCTCTCTGGTGTTGTACTTCAGCCTCAGCCCTCATTCTTTTATTTCACTTCAGTTACAGAAGCTTTGATGAAAGTGTTAAACTGGACGAGCTCGTGAGGCATGTTTTTGATTATCATCTTTTTAATCAACTATTTTGTAACATTAACATAAAACACTATCAAGTCAACACAGGTCACACTGAGTTGTGTGGTGTTTCATTTATGATCAGATTATAATCTGCATATAAACCATAATAACAAAGTGGGAAATGAGAAATTGTTAGTGTGAGAACGTATTTAATTCACCATGTTTGAAACTGAACAAAGAGACAGTTTAGTAGTACTATGTGAACAATTCCTTGGTTTCACTTTCATATTCCTTCTTTCATTTATATTCCAAACTCGTTAATAAAGTAATACTACGAACAGGGTTGTTCATGTCTTCTGCATGACGCAACACTGTAATGTTATGAATAATTTCTGTCATATTCATTGAATGTGCTGTAACTACGCTATTCATTCTGGCCACATGACATCTATTGCTTCTGTCCATCCGGGGAGAGGGATCCTCCTCTGTTGCTCTCCCTCAGGTTTCTTCCCTTTTTTCCCTGTGAAAGGGTTTTTACTATCTTTTTAGGGGAGTTTTTCCTGATCCGATGTGAGGTCCCGGGACAGGGATGTTATGTGTACAGATTGTAAAGCCCTCCGAGGCAAACTTGTATTTGTGATGTTGGGCTATATAAAATAAACTGAATTGAATTGAATTGAATTGTAAAAAGACGGACAAGTATTTAAGATGATCTTTTTTGTAGTCCATCTCCAAATCATTGTAGTTTCACCGCTGCAGACCGACGTCACTAACCGCCTGCCGTCGCGTCATAACTACGTAGTAAGTGAAAGTGGAGTCGGTTGTCTTTTCCTAACTTTTCTTGACTGCACCTATTTTAGTCCCCGCCCCCCGCCGTAAAAATTATCCTGTTTCCAAGACCACGTTTTGCAATGATGACACACACAAACAGATTCACAAGATTAAATTAATACCAGTGTGTCCGTTATACATGAAGTATAACGGACACATCTTGCACAACATCTTGCACAATTGTGATGCTATATGAAATAGCATCACAATTGTGCAAGATGCCATCACAGAACTTTTCCAACAAAAAATAAAAGGAAGACCAAGTTTGAAACACGGGTTTGGAAGTAAAAGGTAGGAAGTACCCCCCGCCCGGTATAGCGTCGCGGCTGGTCTCTAGTTGTCCGCATTATTTATTATTTGCATTATGTTTTTAACTCCCTTTCTCGTTCACATCTCAGTTCATCCTCTGACTATGGGCTTAACCTATTTTCACATTAAACTGTGACAAGCCCACTCATGGTATTCAACCTTTGCCCGATGGGGGCCACGTGCCTCGTCTGAACTCTGGGAAACTCCAATCTCCTTTCTCACTCGCATGGACGGAGAGCTTTTACGGACCCGAACCGTCTTTCCTCCCGAGGTTTTGCCTTGATAAAAGCGTTCTAAATAAAACATGACGATATTATTAGTATTACAACAGATACTGAAGGACGGGGAGAATGGATGCAAGCTGGAAGCGCATGGGCAATCTGCGACGGGCTAAAAACGGATGTCCGGCTGAAACATCGTGCCGAAATGGAAGGCTGAAAGCACCCAGGGCCCGGAACGGAGCTCTCTATCTATAATACAGTTCAGACGGAACACCAGGCACAGCGAGTGGAAGTGTACTGTTGACCCATTTGTGGTCAAGCTTAGAGACGACATTTACAACAACCGAGAAAGGTTTATTTTTTCCTCAATTTGAGATCCAGCTGAAAGCTCATGGCAAAGTAGCCTGCAGACCAACACAGTATTGAAATGCCTGTACACGTTGGCAGCAATATATTGGAATGCAAACATGTACAATTATGCATTATTCATTTATAACCCATCTGACATTCAAGCATTCTCGCCTGCATTATTAATATGCACTGCCTCTGTGTTGAAGTTTACTATACGTCTGTCAGATAACATCCAAATTACTTGAGTTGTTATTATACTTAAATTAGATCTTATTCCAATTTTGTTACAAAAAAAAGAGGCTAAAATGTGCTGGCTTATATGGAGTAGTTTCTTACAAAAGTGTAAGTCAGCGAGCTTTAGGTGTCGGGTGTGTTTATGAACTTCAGTCATAGCCAGGCTAGCCGTTTCCCCCTGCTGCCAGTCTTTATGCTAAGCGAACCACGTCTTGATTGTTGTCCTCTACTCAACACACAGACAACATGAGATTGACAGTGACTTCTCGTCTCACTCTCTGAGAGCAAGTGATGAGGATTTCCTCAAACGCGGAACTATTTCCTTGACATTTAAGTGTTACGCCTCGTGGAAAAACAGGAAAAAAAACAGGACTCAAATTGCATGACCCAGACAGCAAGATACAGTGTAGAAAAACAGGCTTTATTGAACTGCCAGGTTCAGTTCACAGTAGGCAGTAGTCAGTACAGGCAAACCAATCAGGCAGGGATGAGGCAAAAACAGTCAAAGTTCCGCAGTTATTATGAGACAGCGTCTCATAATCACACAAAACTAAATCACACGGGGTGGATTACAGGATGGTTTGTGAGTTAATAAGCAGGCAGTCCTCACTGTGAAGCTGCTCATTTACACATTTGGATCCCTCTTTCTGCCTCATTGTGCCTTCTCTTCTTCAAGCTTTTCTTTCCATTATTGCCATTTCTTGCTTCATTCGATGCATGTTAGCATGGAGAGGAATAATTACAATGACCAATCCCTTTTTTAAATAAACATATGGCATGTAATTGTATAAATATACAACTCTTCAAATGAATAATACAAGTAAAAGCTTTTGTGAGGAATAAACACTATTTTTACATTTCTTTTGGTTTGAATGTAGTTCTGTTGTTCTGGACCCAAACTGTTTGCCTCTAGAACTCAGGAAGACATCACTTCATCTTTGTTCTTACTAAGAATATGCTACGACTAAAACTCCACTGCCATTAGGGAGGTCTATGTGTCGTTTGAGAATTCTAATGTTACTTTCATATTTGAGGTTTCCTTCCGCTTCTTTATATTTTTGCATAAACACAATTTAACTAATGCCTCAAGCTACTACAAGGAACTCCCTGTGGACCGAAGTGGTAGTTTAGAGTCCCTTTATGAAACCTCTCATTTCCCTGCAGCAGTCCTGGTTCTCCCGTGCCGTCCTTCCCTCCTGCGGGCAAAGCAACACGGCCCGGTCCTCCTGCAGAGTGGTGTCTGCGTCGGCTTCCAGCGACACAAAGCTCTGCTCCTGGCCGGATCTCCGACTTTAGGAACTGGGCTGAGCTGGTCTGAATTTGATGAAGGACCCTGCATTATTTTGTCTGATTTTGCCGGATAATAAAAAAAAATTAAAAAAACTGAAAATGTTTGTTTAATGTCTTGTTTACTAATGTAGGTGATATTGAGTGATTAGTATGAAATTGAGACTGCTTCATAAACTGTTTTACATACATACATACATAAGAAGAGAGTTGTATTATTATTTCTTTGAACGGCACACCTTTCATGTGTAACCCTATGTCATTGTTACAATCCACCTGACCCATACAAAGTATGGATACTAGCATAAGTTCATCATAAATGATCAATTAATTGATCCATGTGAAGCGATCTGATGACATGGTTCTGCGAAAGATGGAGAAACAAAGCAACACCAACGTGTGAACTGATAATGTGCAGTCTGACGCCACAGAAAGACGACGCCCTGTGGTGGACAACGACGGAATCATCAGTCATCCATCCGCCTGGTCGCCGCCACCTGTTCATCGCTCTGGATGCCAGGAGCAGAGCCACTCACTGAGAGTAGAGGCGAGTGGGAATACCTTCCTCCAATGGCGTGAGAGCCCCTTGACAGCCGAACACCTCGATGGTCCTCTGGCAAACAACGCGTTTAAAATAGGATTTAGATGCATATAGACGTGGACACACACACACACACGCACACAGACACACACCTCCGTGCCCGTCAGTAACTCTTCTCTGGAGGTGGTGAAGAGGAGCTCATAGAGTCTGTACTTCTGAAACAGACTGCAGAATACACAGGGTCAGATTTAGTAAAACACACGGTGTTCTAGAAGAGCAGAGAGCTGTTCTACATCATCTCACTTCAATGATACAATAAAACATTACCATCATTTCTAATTGGGTATTGTACTTGAATTGGGTATTGAACTTTACATGAATATTTTCCCTTTCTGCCAATGTTTACTTTTTAATTGCACTAATGATTTAATAGCTGCAGCTACTAGACATTGCAATGTAGTTATAAACAGTACAAAGGATATGATCAGCATCTAAAATTTGATGCAATGTTCTAGATGTAACTACACCATACAAACACATCAAGTACAAATGAGCCACCCAGCTTTGACATTGAAATGACGCTTTCATGGTCATCAATCAATAAAAAGAATACAAAAGCATAATAGGGTTCTGCAGGAATGACTCCTAAAACCTGCACATGAGTCAGCATGAAAGCACTTCCGGTTCCCTAGTCTTAAAGTTTTGTAAATGTGGGTTTTTGGTTCGATGCCTGAAATAAGATGTGTGGTTCACACAAGCTGAAGAGTTTTTAAAGTTTTATTCTACGACAAAATACATCAGTAAATATCCCACTCTTGCATTTTGACGATAACGAGTACTCGGCATATTGTGCACAGATCTTTTTAATATATATATATAAAAATCTGTGCACAATATGCCGAGTACTCGTTATCGACATATACACACTAGGGCTGTCAACGAATAATGGAAATTCGAATATATACGAATAGTTGTTAAAAACAGAATTTCGAATGTGAAAATAAATATTCGAATGTAAAAAAGTATTTCGGAGGATAATTATCGTGAATCTGGCAACCCCTGCCGCGATGAAGTGTTGTGTGTGTGTGTGTGTGTGTGTGTGGAGCCGTTCGGGGCAGACTCCTATGACCCGGAGCAGACGTGAAGCTGGTTGAGAGGCTTTCACGGGGTTTTGCTGTTGTTGTGGCGTAGGCTACGGCCCACAGTAGCCTGTTCTATGTTCCCTTAATAAACACCCTATAAGCCAGCTAACGTCTTGTAGCTTTCCTGACCCAGGGTCGCTACACTATGTAAGCTAGAGTTAGCTTACCATTCAACGACAAGCAACTTGAGGCCACATCTCCAGAATGTGCACCCAAGAGAATATGGCATAAAATGTGGAACTTCAGAGAAACAGCCCCGTCTGGATACGTATTTTGCACCGTCCGCCACAAGTTCGTTGTCTGCGGCACGACAGGAGGCCTGCACGCAAAAAATGATTTCCTTCGTATGCAAGGACATGAGGGCTTCAGGGAGTTCTGTGAAGCACTGGAACCGAGGTACCTTATCCCCGATCAGCACTCAGCATGTGTTTATTGTTGCCGTTCATTTAAACCGCTATGCACGACCGACAGGGGTGGGTGTGTGTGTGTGTGTGTGTGTGTGTGTGTGTGTGTGTGTGTGTGTGTGTGTGTGTGTGTGTGAGAGACTAAACTGAAGAATTTTGTATTTACACATATTCGAATATGTTCAAATATATGTGTTTTTTTTTAAAGGGAATATTCGAACGTCATTTTTTAGCAATTTTGACAGCCCTAATACACACTATATCAAATGTTTAACACCGGTTGTATTCCCGGTCCAAACTGACTGGTGTGAGAGGCAAGGCCTCAAAAAAAGCAATAAATAAGTTGCATAATGTTTTCGAAACATATGACAGCCGAACTACATTTGAGAGCGTAAACGTGTAACTCAGTCCGTGTGGACCGGAACACAACAGTAAGATAGATATCTGAATACCTCCTCCACCTCTGTGGGTTTGTCCCCTATTTAATCCGAGCAGGTATAACAATAAGTTTTATTTAAAAAAAAAAATTATGAAAACGTCACAATGTAGTCTCACATTTTTTCTGATATTGCAATCTAGGTTTTCCCGTTTGTCCACCTGCAGTTTTTTTACTGAACAGGCTGTGACACCAGTGATACCAGTTTAAACCCAGTCAACATGCACAACCCCCACACTGTCAGTGACAGCCTGACACTGTCTGCCAGCCAATCATAGTGTATGCCACCTGTGTGTTGAAAGGAAGGCCAATGTGATTTAAGGGTGGAGCCCAGGAAAGCAGTGACCAGCTGGACCTCTTTTCAGGACCACTTAACAGTGTGGAGCTAATGATTGGGCCATTAAGGGGAACGAATGGGACCTTTGACGTGAGCTGACGCGAGTTAACCAAGTAGGTTAATGTACAGTGCCCTAACCCCGATGGGGCCTGCATAGATCAAATTAATGGACAGATATTTATACCAGCCCGTAAAACCTGTGCTGTTGGGTTATGTGTGTAAACCTTTCCGGTTACTCTGAGCGAGTCAGACTCGCAACTTGAAAAAAAAAATCCACATCTTGATTTTACTTAGGAATACAAGAGCATTTTAAGGATTCTTCTGACCTGTTTCTGATGTAATTTATGAGCGCCGTGGCTTCTTTTTCGTCGAGAAGTGGAGTGATATCTTCCTCTGAAGTCCGGCATTGGCTGGCAGCACCTAGGGCCTCAGCAAACCCTGTCAGGTTCTCCACAAAAGGCATCCGTTTCTCTGGAATATGACGATAAAACACAGATTACTGCTGGGACTCTGACATATTTGATAAAGCTAAGCACAACCGAACGCTGAATTAAATAATTTTAGGTGGCCAAAATGTTAGTTAACTTCCTTGAACTGAGTTCAATTTCGAAGACGAAAATATGAATAACTCCCAGACGTGACAACGCTGTGGTAGATACCTGTCAATCACAAGGTGGCCCCGCCCTAAAACACCCTGTTTTATGATCCATTTTACTAAATGAACATCAAGCTGTATTGAAGAAATAGGCACATTTTCTCATTGACTTCCAAACAATTAGACTTCTTCTCAAGTCGCCCCCTGATGGCCATTAGAAAGAATGCAAGTTTAAGGCACTTATGCTGCGTTCACACCAAACGAGACACAATTTTCCGCGCTGAGTGAAACGAGGGTGTGCACACTAAATGCGAAAGAGCGCCGCGACAAGGGGGCGTGGCTTATCGCCGTCGCTTCTCTCCGTGAAAAAGAGTTATCTTTTCCGGTATCGACTATGGAATAAATAACCAATAGTTCTGCTTTATACTTGTTGTGGAAGTCCCAAAAATGTCGGCACATCAAACGCCCTCGTGTTTGGGTTCATAACACCATCCGTAGCCGCACACAGCTCTGAATTTAACCGACTCCTCCAGGAACTGCGTCTGTCTTATCTCCGTAAAACTGATACCGTTTCTGCCGTCCACCATGGAAATAACCACTAGTTCTGCTTTATACTTGTGTAAATTCCACATACGTCGGAACATCAAACTCCATGGTGTCTGGGTTCATAATATTATCCGTAGTCCCACAACAGCGTCTGAATGAGCAGCAACAGTTTGATTCAGCGACAGCAAGACGGCGGTGGTGACGGGCGGAGCTTCTCAACGCTGATTGGCTGACGCAACTATGACTCACGCGATTTTGTCGCCAGAGTTGGAATATTTCAACTCGCGGCGCGTCCTTCGCTCTGTTCGCCCCACGTTAAATGCGCTATTCGCGCCACCTCAAACGCGTCAGTCGCGCCACCCGGCTGAAATTTCGCACCTTCGCAACCTGTCGCGTCTGTGCATTGATTTTGCATGTAATCTGGTTGCGCGAATAATTCGTGTCACGTTTGGTGTGAACACAGCATTACGCATTGGCAACAGAAATACTTCTACATAATACATTCTTTTTGATCCTGTGTGTAAATGTGTCCACTATATAGTGCCCTCAGAAATTCCACAATGGAGTGAAAAAAAATTGAGTTCATGGCATTTATACTTTCTGGTAATAATCCCACAATGATATGCTTCAAGTTTTATGGATAAGAAAATTAGTGTTGCACGACTCTGCGCCTCTCAGAGTAATCAAAATGATGATGATGATTAGAAAGTGTCTGAAATCTCAGTTTACTGCTCACAATGTATTATACTGTCGTGAATGAGTGAGCAAAGAAGTGATTTGATTGATGTTACATTATATTTGAAGTAGTAAATGGACTAAAACATGCAAATGTGGTCATTTAATGTTTAATATTACTTAATCTGATGCTATGAAGCATGTACTTGGGAGAGTAATTGACTATTTGGCGTACATTCCAATAGTTACTTCCATGGAGGTGTACCTACCTCCCAGTCTGAAATGGATGTAGTAAGGAAATAAAACATTATTTAAATGGTACTTTTCAAAACCTGGGTTATAGAGTGAATTTAAAAAAAACTATGATAATAAGAATTCTGTGATTTTTCTACGTGTCCTCCCACCTCTTATGTTATCCAGCAGCATGTGCAGTACAGCCATGGTGAAGGAGGTCTGTATGGGGGTGAAGTTGGCCTCTTTAGCCCACCAGAAGCCACAGACATAGTAATCCAGCAGGGCAGCTTCCTTCATGCAGGCGAGGTGGTTCCTGAAGCCCAGAATCTCTGTCATTTCACTGCAGACAACAGAACGCAGATCTACATAAATAAGAGTCACGTAAATGTCAATGAAACATCTGAGCCAGATCAACCAGTCAGGATACTGAAATCATGTCCTCAGTATGTTTCTGTTTTTTTTCATTTGTGAATTCCTAATGCATTCAGTTTCTATTAAATATCCATGGAAGGAAGACTAAACAACACAGCTCGTTTCATGACTGGACGGGTTTAACTACTAGGTTAGCTGGTAACCACCAATACTCATTAGCTAGCTAGTTCGTTAGCTATATTTTGATATAATTGAAGGCCATTTTGTCGTGCAGTTTAGTTTAACTAGTTTGCCTAGGTTTATCGCATTCGTAGCTTTTGGGGCTTTGAGGCCGACGCTACTCACAGCTGCAGTCCGTCCCTGGTGCTCGCCAGTAGCGCGTGGACTTGTTGCTGTGGCGCCGCTTCCCACTGGAGGAAACCAGGAGGGTAAGAACAAGCTAGCTGTAGTTAGTTAACTAGTAATTATGTCGAATAAGCGCGCGACACGGGGACGGCCCGTTATTACCTGGAGCGCGTTGCCCTTCACTTGGGGTTGCTCCTTGTGTTCAAGACACGTCGCTCCGCCGGACATGTTGCCAATGTGTTGTTTTTTTGCGCTAGTCGTTGCTATGGCAGCACCCCAACAAACCGTGTGTCGTCCGGATAGTGACGCCACGCTCCCGTTCAGCCTGCCAGTGTCAAGTTACAGTGTTTTTATTCTTCTTGGTCAATCGACAGCATGTTTTCACTGCAGCGCATTTGTCACGAGGACTAAATATAACTTTTTAGGCAGGTTCACATTCATTCTCTCCCTCATCAAATTAGGATCTCTATTTGGTGTCAAAGGGCTGCAGATGCTATGTGCATATCCGTCCTTCCAGCCGGTGGTCCGAGCCCAAAGGTAATCATAATTGTAATTTTAGATGAAACATCAAATTTCAATACTTGAACTAGTATTGAGACAATATATTTTTTAGAGTACACACACTTTTTTGTTGCATATCCCACAATAATATTTTTAATAAGTATAATAATTAAAGATATTAATAGCAAAGACGCCTAATATTTAAGCACAGAAAACAGATCCACAACGAGTAAGTGCGTGAGGAATATTATCAATATATTCATCAAATGTTAGAAAGTCGGGCTCTGTTCTGAATTATCCAACAATGATTATAATGGCATTGCTAATGGAGGTTTGGTGATGCACGGTATTTTAATGTAACACATTGTCTTTGTGGTTTTCTTCAGACCCTGTTGGACCCTGCTGGACAGACCTCCATATCTGCAGGAGCTGATCAAAGGCCTTGAGCTGTGGGATGCTTCCTTCTCCACGTTCACCATCTCCTCTTCTGAGGGCACCTCTCCCTCAGTCAGTTCCTCCACAAGCAGATTAATGGAGATCTGAAGGATGCAGAGACACTTCACCCGAGACTTAAAGGACATCCAGTTAGCCTTCGGTGTAAGCTTGGGCTCTGCTGCTCAATGAAGTCCATCTTTCTCTGCGATCATCAGATCAGTCGTTGTCAGCTTCTGGTATGAAGGAGAGGACCCAAATGCCGTTGCAACAGTTTAAAGTAAATGTATTGTCCAACACAAAACTCAGGTCAGGCTTCAAAACACACCAACTCAAAATTGAGGTTGACAGACATAACAAAAAAAGGCTTAAAAAACCACCAACTTACAACCGAGAGGTTGACAGACTTAGTCACACGGACAGCAGCACACGCGGTAACACACAGTACAATCCGACAAGGGGACAGGAGACAAACAGGGTTTAAATACAAGAGGAAGGTAACGAGGCACAGGTGGAAACAATGAGGGCAGCACAGGTGAAGGGAATACACAATCAGGGAACAGGCAGACAGACAATCACGGACAATCACAGGGGAGGAAGTGCAGGGAACACAGAGGACACACAAGACACGGACTTCACAATAAAACAGGACACAAAACAAACATCATGACAGTTGTGATGAGCAGAAAACAGACACATTGATATTTGAGATCCGAGAGAATTTAAATGCTATTTTCTCAGAACACTTTTTTATTCTGTATCTTTTTTCTTTTGGTTTGCCAGCAGATCATTTTCCTCACTTGTTACGTTCCGATAAATCATCCTTTATAGCAGGTTTATAGAAATGATCTCGTGGCCTAAAAGGCTTGTGTGTCTTTCTGACATCCCAAAACCTTATTATTTTGAATGGTTTGTATATTATCTTAAAAAAAACCCATAAATGACTTATTTAACATTAATAAAGCCATGAATGCATTCTCATAAAGGATGACCGCCAGAATATAAAGTGATATATAATCGGCCACAAGGTGGTGCTGTCTCACCAAACATCACTTGTTCCCTGCTTCATGGCTAATCTTTCCACCTAATGTTACTGAAGTGTGTTAAACAGTAGACAAACACACACACAGGACCAAATACATGTTCTTTATGTGGCTGCGTGTGAAATAATGTATCTCGTCACTGTGCAAGGAGGACAGTTTGAGGGGAGCAGCTCCTCCGTGTCTCTTTGATTTTATTCTAAAGCGTCTGTGAGTGACTCTGTGACAGCTGCTCCATCAGGCCTGATGCTTCTGATATTCAGTCTATGGACTAATATAGGGGGTTGAAGACAGCCAGAGATGTGCCAATACACATTGGAAATAAAAGATGTCATACCCTCTAAACCAGGGGTGTCAAACAATTTTTTGTTAAGGGGCCACATACTGCCCATTTTGATCTCAAGTGGGCCAGACCAGTAAAGTCATAGCATAATAACGCATACATAACGACAATATTTCTCTATGTTTAAATCATTGGTGAAGGTTTTTGGATGATAAACCCTATTTTAAGGTATTTCTACAATAAACTAGAAACATAAAGACCAACAATTCAGACATCAGCCCACTGTTTATCTGCCTGGGCTCTCCTCTGCAGATTCCCTCGCTTTGTGATGTCACAAAGTAGTTTGGACAACCACTTTCATGACGTGATCTATTTTTAACGACTTGCAACACAATGCCTCCTGGTGCAAAATATAGTGAACTGTCCAAAAACTGAACATAGATAGCAGCTTTAACTGCATCCAGTTGGAAATCATGTTATTTTACATCAGTGTCCTCCATTTGCAGCTTGTACTTTCTCCGTGAATTTCGTCACACCTGTTTTTCTCCCGATCATTGATGGTGCACCGTCTGTAGCCCCACTGACAGCACGGGTCCAGTTCACTCTCTCTCTCTCTCTCTCTCTCTCTCTCTCTCTCTCTCTCTCTCTCTCTCTCTCTCTCTCTCTCTCTCTATATATATATATATATATATATATATATATATACATATATTATACTAGTAGTGGTTCTTGTCATGTCTGAAGGTCCAAAGTTCCTACAGTAGAATATTTTACTTTTTATTTGACATATCTCACCATAAAGACTCGTGACCATCGTTGCCACAGCCTGCTCTGTTGGACTGTCAGGAGGAAGCGTCACACCCTCCTCTGCCTCGAGTGCCGCCTGCACTTTATTTAAACCGGGTGTCCCCGCCCCTGCTCGCTACGTAACATGCGGCACATCCTTACAGCCAAACCGAGCGCCGCCACTATCTTCTGACCGGCGTCTCAGAGGGTCCGGATTCTCGCTCGGTGAGGAGAGGACGCCGCCGCAGGTAACTCATCCCTTTGCATTATAAAAAGAAAAATGATATCGTTGTTTTATGCGCATGCGTTATTTTTGTTGTTCCATTAACGACTCAGCAGAAATGAAGAAAAGAAAAATATATATATCTGAATTATTGTCCAATCAAGATCACAGTGAGTGCGCAAACGCACAGTCCATACCAAAGAAATGATAAAGCATATAATCTCCCGCCGGACGTCACCATTAAAATACAATACAATCAGTTGGATATAGTCTCGGTGTTGCCACCCTGAACGGGATCGATCACACACACACACACACACACACACACACACACACACACACACACACACACACACACACACACACACACACACACACACTCCCACAGTCCTGTGTCAATCAGCCGGAAGTGTGTTCTTAGCGCTCAGATAGATGGCACATGAATCCTCTGCCTCTTTCCCCGATCAGCGCTGCCGTGCAGATGGAGTCGGGTCCGGGAGGCCGTGGCCGCGCGGCAGCGTCAGCACCGCTCCCGGAGCCGCCGAGCTGGAGGAGGAGCGCCCGCCTGCTGGACCAACTCCTGTGATCACACCGTCCTCTGCTGCGCACCGGGGAGTGTTGGGAGGAGAGCAAAAGAAAAACAAATTGCAACTTGATTCAAAATCCTCTCATGGAGCCGGGGGGCGCAGGGTAGGGTGGTGGGGGGCCAGGCAGGGGCCTCCGGGAGACCAGAGCTTTTCAACGCAAGTGTAACTCCACTAAGGCTAATGGTAAGATGCTTTTATTCACTATGGTGTCATAACTGAGGCTTGGCCTTCATTAACCATTAGTCTGCTGTTTATGGCTGCCAATCTATGAGTGTATTATAGTAATTTAGGAACATTTACAGAAAACGCAGCTCATCCAAATTAAGGGGGCACTTGTCTCCCAGTCTGGTACTGGGTACGGGTTTAAAGACTGATTCAGATCCATAGGTATAGATTTCAATGGCATAAAGGCAGAAAAAAACATACATACTTGTCTTGGCTCAAGTAGTAACAACAGCAATAGGGACAAGGACAGTAAAGCTGAACAGATAGAGGTAAATAACAGACAGGACTGTGTATGTAGTAAGACAGAAAAAAAAACGGTGCAAAGAAATAAATACTTAAAGGATTTATGATTATGTAGAAGATGTCAAGATGCCATCATGCATTAGTAATGGGACATACTAACATCAGTGGGAAACCAGTCAAATGTGACTTCTGCATATTCAAACTGCCTGCTGTTTGCTCAGGGTGGCCGCCTGCTCCCAAAGCTGCACCTTGAAGCAGGGCCGGATAAACCCACAAGGGGGCCCTGAGGCAAAAATGAGCTATGGGCCCCTGCTGCCCGCCCTGTCTCTCTATGAGTAAGTGGTGGTTGTAGTAGGCCAGTTTCTGGTATTGAGCCAAACCACCATGATGTGGTCAGTTTTCAGTGAAATGAAACAGTCATGCCATGAAATTTGGTTCGGACATTCAGGTCCTTCTCGGGATGATTTGTTTGAACTTTGAGCAATTCTCTGACGTTTCCCCTAGTGCCAGCATCATTCTAATTTGTACAATACTTTGATTTATCACCAAATACCTGCAAAGGCAATTAACATTCAGCTTCAGCTGTAGCAAAAGTTAGTATGCTAACATGCTACGCTGAGGAGGTCAATATGTTAAAAAACGTTTTACCTGCCGAACATCATCACGTTAAGATTGTGAGTATTTCAGCGAAACGTTGGCATTTAGCTCAAGGCACCGCTGTGCCTCGGTGCAGACTCATAGAGCAGCTAGCATCCTTTAACCGTATGGATGTGCAGCACTAAATCCCCAGAGTGCCTCTTCAACTAATCTCCGCTCAGTGAACCTGGAGCCTGAAGAAACATATACTTTCCGCGAACGCGTCGATACGAAGTGGAAGTAGTCACGGTGAAGTCACCCGTTGGTTTGTGGCCTGCCGTTTTGAAGCCTTGAGTTCGGTGGTTGTAATACAGCTGTCGCGATATTGTTTTTTGTCTCCATTAAATGTAAGTTACCATATTTGGAATGCGAAGGAGTGACGTAGAGATGGTGTATACGTCTCTAGTAACTGCAGTGACCTGACAATCACAGTAAGCCTGCCCTAAAGCGTCCCCCGCTGTATGGTCTGTTTGACTCTAAATGGACCATAACTTACTAAATCAACATCATGCTATATTGAAGAAGACTTGAAACTAGGGATTGAAACCATAAACTCATGTTTACAATGTTTACTGAGGGAATAAATCAAAAGAGAAGTAGAGTCATTTTCTCATAGATTTCTATACAATCAGACTTCTTTTAGCAACCCTGCTGGTCAGTAAAGAGAATGCAAGTTTTAAGACTCATCAGCATCAGCTTCACTCGGCTGAACCGGAGGTTGCCGCCTGCGTAGATTCTTATTGTGACCGTGCAATGCAAACTTGTCAGGATTTTGCCACGCGGCCGCTAGGCTACAAGTGGCACCGTCGCAATCTACTACATATGTGTGGGACGCGTCCTCAAAGCAGACTCGTTCGCGGTGTCTGCTGCTGTCCGGGTACACGTCCGATCGGGAGTCTAAACGAGGCTTCAGGTTACCTATGGGTCTGGGGCTCACCGGTCAGTTGCTAGCTGAGCCTGGTTAGCCATCCAGCCTTATCTTCTAAGGTGCCCTCGGCTCCTACCAACCAGTGTTGATGCTCCCCCATCTGTTTGGGTCATTCTCCAAGAGGTCTATTTGTCCTTGTTTCCCTCGGTTGCTTTTTTCCTCCTGAAAATCCAGTTATGTATGTTGGGTTCGGGTAGGATTTCCACTGAGCCAACGAAACGAAATCAGGCTTTAAAGTAGATGATGATACCAATCAATTAAAGAACGTCTTCAGCCCCGAATACAGTTGTCTCAGGACAGCCTTTACACTAATCAAACATGTCCGATACACTTCGGACCGGTAATCCTCAAGAGTGCCTGATTTAGCTCTTACATCTCACAGAAATGTTCACAGCAACAAGAAAATACCAAATGAATGGTTTCCGATCGCGACCGATCAAATGTATGTTTAAGAAAATGTGATTTCGTATCTTGTAACATGTATCTAAAACCCCTGGATCTGGTGTAAGCTGGTGAGTAGCTCTAATGCTCTAAAAAAACTAAAACAAAAAAAGCATGTTTTCATATCAGCACAGACTCAGAACAAAAGAAGCCTAATTACCAAATCTTGGCTCGTGACACAGCTCGTGGTTTGGTCATCTGAGATAAGTGGAGTGTATTGCGCACAGATCTGTGCTGTTTCTGCGTGTGCACGCCTGTGTGTTCTCTCTCTTTTTTCTTCTTCTTTTTTATGGGATCCGCAAAGGATTTAATCAGTCATGCTCTGTCTAATAGATGGGCTGCTCAGCGGAGCGTGACGAGAGAGCATGCTGTCTCAGAGAGAGAGAGAGAGAGAGAGAGAGAGAGAGAGAGAGAGAGAGATGACAGTGTCTCTAAAATACAAGGCCTTGGAACACAAAGGAAAAGCGAGTTGACGCTGTCATGAAGACGGAGCCAAGTTAGCTCTTGATTCGTGCCTCCGCAGGAATCTTCAGCTTGAATTATGCACACGCAGGACCGCGTCCCACTGAAAGAAAGGAGAAGGCCTAACTGTTGTTTTTAAAGGCACGTTTTGTCTTTTTAACACGGACGGAATGCTAGACTTGTCCAGGAGATTCACATCACTTACTGTATGTGAGTCACTTTCTCTCGGCCTCCTCCACACTTCCTGCCTGCACAGCCAAGTCATCTGAGTTGAAATAATAGTAATAACGCAAGTGCAGCGATTCGTCGTTTCATGAGATGTATTTGTTGGGAGCCTCATGGATTTGTAATCGACCAAAAGGCACTAAATGTGTCTTCGGTACTGTCAATTAAAAGTGCACATTAAAGGAGTAGTTGTACCTGTTTTTGTGGCCAAAGAAGCCCCCCAACATTTGTCGCGCGGTTGTCAACATCTGTATAGGACAGGCCAGAGTGTGTAGAGACGTCACAACGGCATCAAGATGAGCCTATAATATTAAAATTCAGATTCTTTCTGAATCGCTGCAGCTGATCGCATGACAGCTCTTTACCACTGTGTTCCCCCCACCTTTCCTCATGTAAATGTATGATGGCAGATGCTGATTGTTTGTGGCGGTGACCGTGGCGATATGCGTAAGTGACTTCGAGTTCATGCGCTGTAATGCAAATGGCCGGCTTGATGCTCTTCGTCGGTGG
The DNA here is from genome assembly GCA_038501785.1 of Myoxocephalus aenaeus. Taxonomy (NCBI): domain Eukaryota; kingdom Metazoa; phylum Chordata; class Actinopteri; order Perciformes; family Cottidae; genus Myoxocephalus; species Myoxocephalus aenaeus. The sequence goes on along the minus strand of JBAMJR010000454.1, from coordinate 407,431 downwards.
ATGTGAAGGCTCACAGAGGCTTGAGCGATGACGACTGTCACCAATACATTAGCGTTTGTTTTGTTTTTTTGGCCCTTATTCCGAAAAATAACAATTACAAGAACATTTTCGTATTCTAATCTTAATTTTCTTTTACTTTTTTCAGTACGGTGGGCTCGGACCAGTGTGGCACGTCGGATTGAAGGAAAATGCTCCTTACATTCGGATAACTGTCCATGATAAAAGCCCAGCGTAAACATGATGAATCCCACTATGAGTTGTTCACGAGAATTGTAAATGACCATAATTAACGGCCCTGACTAATATCAACAAATCCCACGTCTTGATCGGAAAATGCTACATTCGGAAGAAGGCTTAATTCTGGATATCCAAACTGAATATTGTGTTTACACGACCACTATCAAGTTTTTTATATTGTCACATCCGGATTAATAGCGGAATATAAGTGTGCATGTCAACATGGTCAATGTTGCCGCCGGTCTAAAGACGCTGGCTTCACTAATTGTGAACATTCATAAAAGTAGGAGCAAGTGCAAATGCAAGCCCGATATGAAAGCTCAAAAGCACATGTGTATTCGTTGACCAGAGATATGAGCACAACCTTGGTACAGCTTTGGCATCCGGCAAGAGGATGGAAGTAGAGGTAAAAAGGCTTTGTCAATGGCAGGAATACAAAGCCTTTTTACTGACTGACAGATTATTTTAGCACCATAAAGGATTATGGTGCTAAAACAATCTGTCAATTAGATGACAAAAAAATTGGAAGGCAAGCATACAGCTTCCCAAACGTGGTCTGATAATGTGCTTTTTGTTAATTTGATTTCACATTTCAGGAGACACTGCAACCCCTGTTACCCTGTTTTACATGTTTAATGATGTTATTTTAAGACAGTGATGTCAGTGCAGTTTGGAAACACTACAGCTACATTAAGCAGTACGATGACGTCTCCTGCTTTGACCTACGGCAAGCTGAGAGGGTTTGCTGCAACAATGTAAGCCATATAGTGATAATGGTTAACATTTACACTACAATGCCTGGGGGGGGATACCAGGTAGGAAAATTAGGAAATTTCATGGAGACATGTCCGACCTCCAGCAGCAACTCTGCAGGCTTCATGCAGTCATCCCGACTAGCATGAGCGACGCTGGATGTTAGCATAGCTCATGTTAGCATTTGCATAGAGGAACCGGGATTGTCTTGTAGAAGCAATCTTACAGTACAGTACTTTGCTGGAGACGTGGCGCTGCATGTTCAGCTATTTAGGTTAGTAGTGCAGGGTCCGCTCGGAGCGATTGCTTGGCTTCCGGTGTCTTGCAGCTTGCATCGTTTTGGGGGGGGCGTTCCCATTCGGAGCACGTGGCCGCTCAACATTGTGGAGAACCGCTCATCGCTCATTGAGGAAGAGTTTGGTTGTAACAGTAGTTTATCCAACAGCAAGAGTGAACTTCAGGCCCGCTGTGGACGCCATGCTCGACTCAGCCTGCAGAGCCTTAAAGCTCCGCCCCCTCCTACTGCACAGAGCACTGTTCTCTTGTTTAGTCAAAGTTTATTAACATCGTGCATAATCAAATTGCACCAAATTCGACAAGGCGCTTCCTTCGATACATCGATACATCCGCCAAGTGTGAAGTAGAGAGCAGTTCTCAGGATATGTGAATCACACACACACACACACACACACACACACACACACACACACACACACACACACACACACACAGATATCTTTCTTTGTAGTCAAATTAAATCGGTGAAGAGAAAATTCATGTTAATTTCATGTCTGTGTTTGGAACTTTAGTCAGGGCGTCGTTAGCCTAGCTTAGCATAAAGACTGTAAACTGGGGAAAACAGTCCAAAGTAAAAAAAATAGGCCTTTTAAGGTTACTGATTAACACTTCATCTTGTTGTTAGTTGAAGTGCCCGCATGCAGCTTCCTTGAGTGTTGCCATTCTTTCACATCATATATAATATGTGGTAGAGACGGAAAGATTCCCATGTTTGCAACTTGCGAACGTTCCTGTCATTGGGCAACTCAAGATGCTTGTACATTTGCAGAGTTGATGGTGTCGTGATTAAAAATACCAAAGCGACATAGCACTATGTCCATTAGCTTTGGTGTTAACTAGCTCAAAAGCATCGATGTGAGGTGTTTTATGGTTGTTTGGCTTTCAGGTACTTCCAAACTATCAAGTGCAAAGTCAGATTCATCAAAGCAGAAATCCAGGTCTTCCAGTCATGACTTGGAAGTCGACACGGGCGCTATTTACAAATCGGAAAGTGGTTAAGCTACAAATGGAAACCCTCGTCTGACATGAACGCAGCACTGTCGTCACAGTGAAGTTGGCACGTTTGCTGCTAACATGCTTGAAAATACCGAATCAAGTGCTGAGCAATGGCATCTGGCAAATAAACTGTTGTTCGTGAAGAAATAGTTCTAGGATATGACTCAAATACAATATTTCTATTTGTATACAGAATAAATAAACCAGACACAACATGTTAAACAGTGAGCTTTAGTGGTGTTGGTGGGTGTAACTGTAACTAGAGACTCAATGCTAAGCTAGGCATATATATTTCCCAAAATGCTGAACTTCTCCTTTAATCCGAACGTAGGAAGACAAAAGCACCTACACACAAGTCACGATGTGCTTCGATCAACACAGGACCATCTGGACAGATAACTTTTGGCAACACGAACGCAGTTAAAAATCCCACTGCACTGTTTTTTCCATTGAACGAGGGCGTACATCTCTGCATGTGCTCTTTTTCTTGTGGATCCTATTATTCCATTCCATTTGTGCACTTCTGCAGGATTTAAAGAGAGTGCTGTCCTTCCCACCGTACCCCGGGGACTACCTGCATCCAGTGGTGTATGCCTGCACAGCAGTCATGCTGCTCTGTCTGCTCGTCTCCATCATGACCTACGTTGTCCACCACAGGTGAGGAGAACATTCAGTGAAGGATGGCTTCACATTTTTCAAGTCGATCTCAATGCGACACCCACGCGCCCACAAGAGCCGCTGGTCGCCGTAAAGGACACGTGAATTAGCTTGAAGCATACTGAGATCCTAAAGCATCCTCTTCCTAACACGAAAGAAACAGGGGGACAAAATCCTGATCCTCTTTCCAAAAGTTAGTCTTGGTTGGTGTGAAATTCCCACTATGAGCCACTTCACAGCTAGAACCTCACAACCTCGCCACCACCAGGGAGACCTGTAAGAGGACAGACTGCACAAACTCACAAGAGGCAAGAGTCCATCATTGACTCACGAGAGAGAGAGAGAGAGAGAGAGAGAGAGAGAGAGAGAGAGAGAGAGAGAGAGAGAGAGAGAGAGAGAGAGAGAGAGAGAGAGAGAGAGAGGCTGACTTCTTGTGAACTCCAGGGGTCCAACAGGAGCAACAACACAGCTAATTGCACTGTTTTGACCAAGTACAGTTTTCGGGCTGAACACGCCGTCTCCTAGACTGCTCAAATGTCATATCAGCTTCAGATGAACTCGGGAATTCATTGTAGCATGGAACGAGGACTGTGGATTGTGATCCCCATCTCTTACAGCGGGGTCACAATAGTGGGGGTTCGCCTCAGGACCAGCAGGGACAGCAAGAATGGTTACAGCGAACAATTGTTCTTTTTTGTGTACATAAGGCGTGTGGGCAGTGTATTAAAGAGTAATTTGGTGCTTTTCAACCAGGACCCTATTCTCCCAGTGTTTGCTCGGAGATGTCCCGTTCTGAAATCTCCTTATTTAACTATTATTAAATTATGACTTGTCTTAATTAGAATATGTGAATGTCTGACTCTAACCACCTCATGTGATCCATCCTTATACTCACATTAGTGTGTTTTTTTCTAGAATTCTAGCAATAAAGTCCACATAAACTGTATTTGTGTCACTCTTCCACAAAGGTAAATATTGCTTTATCCCAAAATACTCAAATAGGTCAAAGAGGATGTTGTGTTTTATACATTACCCAGCCGTGTACGCTCATCTTTTTTTAACTTTGAACTCATTGTTTGCAGTGTGATCCGCATCAGCAGGAATGGCTGGCACACACTCCTCAACTTCCTCTTTCACACGGGGCTGACGTTTGGAGTTTTCGCCGGGGGCATCAATCAGATCCACTTACCTTTTGTTTGTCAAATTGTAAGTTGTGGTTTTCCTACTTTTTCAGCATAGTTTTATTCCACAGCATTTAAAAAAAAACAGTTCGGAACGGTTTGATGATCTAAAGAGAACAGAAAGCTCCCTCGGTTGATGGTCAAGCAGTTTCGAGGTCACTGGCAGCTAAAGGCATCCCTGAGAAACTGAGAGAGGCATCAATGTCCACGGGAAAGCCAATGTTCACTGAGTCTTAAGATAAATCTCGACCATGAACAAAAACTGTTGAGGCTTGCTATATATTCTGTTTTGATTTTCTTTATAAAACCACGAGTCTCAGTGGATGAGTTTGATGAAGTATTTATATCATTTACCACTGTCAAACAAGACTAAGAGTATACAGCCATGCTAGCAGCTCTGTGGGGTTGTGGCACAGTGGTGCTTTGTTAACATGCAGACGGTACTTTAACTGAGTAAATAAGCTCAGTTAGTGGAAGACAGCAGCTACAGCAGGTCCAGAACACAGAGGCATGGAACGCAGCGGAAAAAGCACGTACAAAAATGAACTGTATTGTTAGTAACAGATTTATCTATACAATCTAACAAAGCTGACATTGGCTGGCATACAAAGATAAATAGTGAAGTGACCTAAATGAACAGTGAAATCAAAATGCCAATTAATGTTATGGTTAATACTCACACTTGTGCTTTTCCTACTATAACAAATCAAAATGTCGTTAGCTGAACGTGGTGAACGATCGACACGAACAAATGTGTTAACATGCTAACAAGTTGTTATTATATGTTGATTACTTGTCATTCTTGTTTTGTGTACATACACAAAACACAAATACATCCACATGCTAATTTGGACAACAAACTTATATTGCTTTTAATAATCTTTGTTTACAACTTTTTCTCTGTCAGGTTGGCATTGTGCTCCACTATGCTTCTTTGTCTACCATGTTGTGGCTGACATTTACTGCTAGAAACATCTGTAAAGATGTGTCCAGAGACCCTCTTTGTGCCCAGAACAGGGATGGGCCGGGCAAGACTCGCACCAAACCAACTATCTTCAGGTAAACTGTAAACTAGGGAGCTGGTGTTTATGTGCACGACCGGGCTGAACAATGTCCTGATTACCTGGCTAATTGACAATGTGTGAATTAATCTGAAAGACGTTAAACTGTGTTGCATATTAAGAATTATAGCAGCGATGCTAATGCCCTTGGACCTCTGTCTCTCTTTTACAAGATTCTCAGTTGAGGAGTTTGAATTTGAAATAATAAGTTGAACAAATCTGGCTGTTAATAAATTACAGAAGAGTTTTGCATCACTTATTTTTGGTTAGTCGATGCCTCATGTCCTTGTAAAGCCCCACCTCTGTTAGATTCAGCAAAGCTCAAATTTCTTTTCTTTACTTAAAGTAGATTTTAATAGAATGAGAGTATAAAGAACAAATTATCTAATCTTTATTACAAAATTAAGCTAAAATAGTTCATCACTTAGGAGCGGTGATTAGCCATCTTTCTGACAGTGAAGTGAGAGAGATTAATATTCTCAAATCTCTGTGATAAAGTACCAAGCTTTAATCAGGATGTTAGCCTAGTTTAGCATAAAGACTGCAGGGTTTGGAAAAAGAATGCAGGGCTTAGCGGCAGTCAAGTGTCCTTTTTGATGGTGGATGGAGAATTCAAGCAGAAATGTATTTGATTCAGCTAGATTATCTTCTGCCTCTCTGCCTGACCTGTTACCCAGCCAGAATTCATACCGTACCTTTGTAAACCTTTTTTGCAGATTTTATCTTGTGAGTGATGGAATCCCTCTACTAATTGTTGGAGTTACGGCAGCATTTAGTATGGAGAACTATGGCAGCAGGGATGACGCTTTGTAGTAAGTACAAAATAAAATGATACGTGAACAATCATGTTCACGTATTTCATTCATTCTTCAGTAAATAGGACACATGTTTATGTCTCTGTGTGTCTTTCTCAGTTGCTGGATGGCATGGGAACCAAGCTTGGGAGGCTTCTATGCCCCAATGGGTCTTCTGGTCTTAGTCATGTCCGTGTACTTCTTGTGCACATACATCCAGCTTAAACGCCACCCAGAGAAGAAGTATGAGCTGCGAGTTCTGAGTGAGGAGCAGCAGCAGTTATCATCTAGCGAGTCAAACCATCACTGCCACACCGACACTGGGGGAGTTTCTGGGCCCGCTGGGGACTGTCAGCCATTTGCAACAGGCGTGTCGGTACTGGCCAATGAGCACTCATTTAAATCTCAGCTCCGGGCCACAGCCTTCACCCTCTTTCTGTTTCTGTCTACCTGGGCTTTGGGAGCATTGGCGGTATCACTGGGACATTTCCTGGATATGATATTTAGCTGCCTGTATGGGGCTTTTTGTGTCACTCTGGGACTCTTCCTTCTTATCCAGCACTGTGCCAAACGTGACGATGTATGGCACCGCTGGTGGGCTTGTTGCCCGTCCAAGTCCAAGTCCGAGGACGGGGACGGACAGAGCCCGAGGCAGGAGCTCCATCAGCCACACTGCCGCCTGAGCTCCCCATGCTCCGGCAAGCAGCCTCTGCTCTCCCCTCACCTCGTGCAGAGTTCTTACCACAAAATGACGCCACCTTCCCAGAGCCCCATGCCCAATCACACAGGTCCGTGCTGCGTTGCCGTGATGAATCCTGTTACCGCGACCCCCATGTCGCCTCTCGCCGAGCCACTGCCCTCACCACGTCCTCAGGCACTTTCCGACGAGCTCCCTCGCCCCGCTCTGCCTCTACAGGGCTGCCTTAATGACAGAACAAAGTCGCGCTCCTTCAACCGCCCACGTCCATGCCTCCAGGACTACCGCTCGCACATGACCTCCACCAGTATGGACGGGAGCGGGCACAGCTCACACCTGGACAGCCCTCACGCAGCGCACCACCTAGAAGGCTCACCACTGGTTTCCAACACCCCACACCCGGACCCTCAGCTTCCCTGCCCCAGCCCTCACTTGGATAAGCAGTTGGCTTCCTGCCACAGCCTGCAACGTCAGAACTCCTGCCACAGCGTGCAAGACTCGATGGCTTCCTGTCACAGCCGGACACACAACATGCACGACAGCATTACTTCCTGTCACAGCCTCCTCCTGCCTTCTCACGGGGTCAACACCTGCCAGTGGCACATGTACAGCTCAGCCGATCACTCCTCCACCACGAGTTGCAGTGAGAAACCCGACCCCTTCGCCTTGCAATACCAGCAAGACCCCGAAGCATACAGCTGCATGTTGAATGCAACAGATAAAGAGAAGGATAATCTCTGCGTAGAGGTGGAGCAGAAAGGGTTCCCAAGAAATACTCTGCCTCGGCAGCACGGCACCGTCAGCCGGCGAGGTACCATCGGCCGGAACAGGAGCTTGCAGGAAGAAGGCCTGTTCGGCTCGGACGCCACAGGAAACATACGGACTGGCCCTTGGAGGAATGAAACCACAGTATAGTTTTCTTACACTTGTACCTGTAATTGCCACACCTTCCAGCAGCCCTGTAATCAACGTTAAGTGTTTGGGTCTCAATGCCTTCAGCTTTGCCCCTTGAACCACAGGTTGAGTTTCCAGCGAGGCCTCGTACCCTGATGATATTTCTGAACCCCTTCATGACTAAGTTCTTGATAAGTGTGTTACTAATCCGTTTTTACAAGGAATATTCAAACGCAAGAGAGGTTCAATTAGTGTTCGATTAATATTCTGCTCCATGTAGCTTAAAGTTGCAATCAGTACTGTATGGCTCTCTAGGGTCGCAGTGGCCCAGGAGTTAGGAATGACACAGCAAGAAGGAAAGTTTGAAACCCCATCAGTTCCACTTTCCCCCTACAGTCAAAAGACATGCAGGTCTACTGCAAGGAATAGTCCAACCTAGATGTCTTCACAGATTTTAAACCTTGAACCTGATCACAAACAAACCAGTGGAAAAAGTTCCCAAACTCAATGGCCAAATAGTGAGTTGTCTTAAATAAGAGACCTCATCCAGAAGAGACCCAAACATCGCGTGGACCCATAAAACTTAAGGAGTAACAAACTAATATTATTGTCCAGGAATTATTACCAAGTTGTGAGTGCAGCCATGCTGTGATATCAGCTATACTGACATTTGAAATAGGCAACTATTTTGATAATTAATTAATCTGTTATTTATTTATTTGATTACTGGATTATTAATTGTATAAAAAGAAAAGAAAAAAAGCTATTATTTCCAGCAAGTTATCCAGAATGCAAGATGTATTCCTCATCTTCATGTACAATGCACTTTTTACTACATTGAACTAGAATTACCGCCTTGCGGTTGTATGCCTCCGCCAACCAGTCACGTTGCAGTTCACATCCATGTCCGTCCAAGATCGCGTCATCATTTTATCCCATTAGACATTTGTGTGAAATTGTCATGATTAGCACACAAATTTTTGTCTTATGGCTCACAGTGACCAAATTATATTCAGTTCATCGTTGAGTGCAAGTGGATGTTTGAGACAAATTTAAAATAATTCCCTGAGGTATTGCGTCCACGAGAATGGAATGGACAGACGTACATATGGACAAACAAACTAATTCAAAAACATAAAGCCTAGTAAAGCCTAGTAAAATATTGAATTTAAATTCAGACAGACGCACAATTACAGGTTCATTTAAAAACAAAGGTAACAAGACAGAAATATATTTCTCTCAGTTTTGTGACAGATTAGTGAAGCGTTAGCTTTATCAAGCGTTAGCTTTAAAGTAGCTTTATCAGGGAACCGGCAACATGTATCCATCACAAAACGGAGAGAAAACAAAGTTACATTCACATTTGTTTTTAAATTAAAAACTGCTATCATGCGTTTTGCATCTGCACTTTTCTCCGTTAGACTCTGCCTCTGCAAAAAGCCACAAAAACGGAAGCGTGGTCGGCGGCGTTGTCGCAGAGTCATGCCGTGAAATAACAAATAACACTGGTTATTTGTTTTTTGAGACAGAACAAAACAGGGTAAAAGAAAAACGTATGGCGGTTGACGCATCACTAAAAGGTGTTACTTAAATTAGTGTTTTCCACTCATTGGCTAAATTTCTTTTAGCATCATTCACAAAAAAAAAACAGAAAGCAAAACATGAATATTCTTTACAGATTTGAAACACTCACAAGCTCATCAAGCAGCAAGAGGAAGAAGCGGGAGACCCTGTGTTCACTGAGGTTTTGGAGAAATCGCTTTGCCGAGTGCATTATGACTAGTTTATCAGGTCCGTTTCAGAAAACTGGAAATCTGTAGGAGGCATCAACATCCGCAAACCCCCGCTGACATAAGATATAAGCAGTCAAATATCACTGATTGCACCTTTAAATACTTGGATTGATCGCTTTCAAAAAGTTCTATATTCGTCAATGTTATTACATTTCTTACTGCATTTCTAGACACAATATCATTTTAAATGTCAGTGGTTCCACATGTGAAAACACTTTTGAATCAGTGTGAGCATGTGTGTGTTTTTTTTGTGTGCAACAGTGCATGAGTAGGTACATACAGATGTGGTGTGGTTTTGTGCTATATGTGTTTATTATTATGGATTCACCCTTGCAGAACTTTACATTTTTTAACCGTCTTGATTAATTTATGAAGCCTATAAAGATTTTCTATGGAGACACCTTATCTATGCTGCCAAATGGAGTCAAATAGACTCTCGGCTGACAAATATTGCACTAGTATGAACTATAGTAACTCACCTGGTGAGATCATAATAAATAAATAAAAAGCTGCAACGTGCTACAAAGCACAAACTTTGTATCGTGCCAAAAAGATGTTCCAGCTTTCACTGTGATGAGAAACTACACACAGCTCATTCTCAATGCGTCTTGAGAGATCCTACAGTTTGTAGCATCATACAAACTTGAACTCAGGTTATAGAAGATCATCAGCGGCCCCGTTCCAGAAACTTCCATACGCTATCTCCAGAGAGGTGCTTTCACAACCAGTCGAGCCCGGCTTACTTCAGGAAAAATCAGGCTTATTTTCTGAAGGCGGTTAGAAAAAACTCACCTGAACCTAGCCGTCCAGACTAGCCTAGTTCGGGTAGTTTCACGTCTCGGCTCGGGCTGATCCAATGTTACAATCCATCAGTCAGACTCAAGAAGTCTTCTCTAAAAATATACTTTCTGTCTTCTGAGTTAGATGATGCGGAGCTAGAGCCAGGAGGCGATTAGCCTAGCTTAGCATAGAGTTTAAAACATGTTAAGCATAATCACACAGCGTTGAATTTATGTCATTACGCTGATGTGGTGGAGCTGTATCCTCATCAGAACAGCGAACCGGGGAAAGGCGCGGCTAAAACCACCAACGAGGAAGAAAAGAGCCGTCTGGTTTTGGCTGGAAAGCTTTGAGCCAGCGCTGTGGACGATAAACGTCTGTCACTAACTGAGCAATGGAATCACACCATTGGCCTCAGTGTTTCCTCTCACGTCTTTGCCACCAAAGCAACAACAAAAAACAAAAATGCTCCGCCATCAATCATATAGAATTCATAATATAGTTTTATATCACCAGCTGGCAATGAACGCAGCTCTATGCGCCTCCACTCTTGTGCCTGAACGCTGTCGTGTGCAGCCCCAATGTGCATCTGATTACACCAGTGAAATGAAAGGTTTTTTCAGTGTTTTTTAAATTCATTTTATATTTAATAAATCCTTTTCTTACTTTATCAAATACAAAAGTTAAAAAAGACCGTCTGTAGAACACGACTGGTTCATTACAATACGTCTGACAATATGACAAGTGGGCCTAATAATGAAAGCAAATCATTTAAATGTAGTTAGAAGTACAATTATTTAGATCAATTATATTTAAAAAAAAATCTTATAAAAGTTGTCAAAGTGTGTGAGAAGGGATGGTAACATTGTTTTAAAAGATATTTAGTAGAATTGTGCCGACATTATTAAGTCTCGAACAGCTTATCCACGTCATGTGATGTGCTACTTCAGTACAAGCTAGCTGTGTGTCCCTCTTTTCAGGCTTTGTGCTAAGCTAAGATAATGACCTCGCTCACTGTTATGATGCTACATTACAAATCCTACTGCGTCTGAGGCATGACCCGCCCTTTCCTGATTGGTTGCTTGTAATCCGTGCCCTTGTTGGTTGGGTTGGTTACGTTTGGATGAGGGAGTATCATTTCATATCTTTTTCTGTGCTGAAAATGTCCCATCATGCATTCAGCAACAAGATACGTATAATGTTAAGTTTATTTTGTCAAGCTTAATCCTGGTTTTGATATGCTAGGATCACTCAAACCAGGCTTTTCACAGTAATCCCGTCTTTTTTTTTTGCCTTGCCTTTATGAAACACCTCTCTGGTTCATGGTATTTAGCGACACATTTGGAACAAGTGAAAGTGTTTTTCATTTGATTCTACCTTTCGGGCCATAATCAGGCCTTTCATACTGGAGCTAGTGCTGATTTAAAGAAGGAATGAGTCATATCACCCTGTTATTTATTGTAGGTTAAACACAGATGTTCACTTAATGACCGTGTACACATGATGTGTCGTTGTGTCCCGACATTTTCCTGGGCCCCGAGGCCGGGATCGCATGTTAGTGTAATGACACCGAAGGATGCTGTCCAAACATGAAACCTTTTCAATGTGGTATTTCTTTTTTTTCTTTTTTATTATTATTCTTTCTCAATTCTATTGTGGATTTTCTCAACAGTGTAAAGAGACAAAGTGACACCTTGTAAGACAAAGGGACTATCAATATGAGCACTGTGTGTTGTCTGCACTAGAAATAAAGATTTACTGTGATACAACGTGTGAGTCATTCCTCTCTTCCGAGCCACCATCCAGAATCCTAACGCCCCGAGTGAAGGTTTTTTTCTCCAAGGAATTTGGAAGCTTTATCAACTTTCAGACATTTAAATGTCAAAACAGGGATGAGAGTCAGCACCTCCAAATCTGAGGCCATGGTGCTCTGCCGGAAACCGGTGGATTGCTCCCTTCAGGTGGGGACAAAATGCCTACCCCAAGCGAAGGAGTTGAAGTATCTCGGGGTCTTGTGGGATCGATAGGCGGATCGGTGCGGCTGAAGCAGTAAAACAGGCGCTGTACCGGTCAGTCTTGGTGAAGAGGGAGCTGAGCCGGAAGGCAAAGCTCTCCATTTACTGGTCGGTCTACGTTCCAACCCTCACCTATGGTCACGAACTCTGGGTCGTGACAGAAAGAACAAGGTCTCGGATACAAGCGGCCGAAATGAGCTTCCTCCGTAGGGTGGCCGGGCTCAGCCTTAGAGATAGAGTAAGGAGCTCGGACATCAGAGGGAGCTTGGAGTCGAGTCGCTGCTCCTTCGTGTCGAAAGGAGTCAGCTGAGGTGGTTCGGGCATCTAGGATGCCTCCTGGACGCCTCCCATTAGAGGTTTTCCAGGCACGTCCAACTGGTAGGAGACCTCGGGGAAGACCGAGGACACGCTGGAGGGATTATATCTCCCGGCTGGCCTTGGAACGCCTCGGGATCCCCCAGAATGAGCTGGAAAGTGTTGCGGGTGAGAGGGAAGCCTGGGTCGGCCTGCTGAACCTGCTGCCACCGCGACCCGACCCCGGATAAGCGGCTGATAATGGATGGATGGATGGAGACATTTAAATTGGGGATTCACATTTGACCACTTTAAGAAGAATAAAGAAAAGACAGATTTGGCATTTTATAAAAATCGAATAAACTTACTGTATAATTGAACAGTTTATTGAATAAATAAAATCAGAAAATCTTCGAATCATTAAAAAAATATTTAAAGATATTTTTAATGGCAAAAGCTACATTTCAGTAGGGTACTTCAAGGATCCTGGCTATGGCCTATTTTCTGTCCAGGGATTTAAAGTCAGTGGCATTACTATATATTATTATATATCATTAATTATATAGATCACGTAACACGTATACAGCAAGTAATTATGTCCCCATTTTAACAGCAAACTCAATAAGATATGTCCATATAGCCACAACTATGTGAGCCTCAACCATTAGCAACATTTTATTTCTCTCTCTGAAATGCTTTGCCCCGATATTGTCTGTCTTCCATTCTTTTTAGGTTGCTTTTCAAAGTAGAGGCAGCTATTGCCAATGCTGGAACAGCCACTTTTCCTGCAGGATATTCTGCTGTTGAATCAGGCTTTCACCACCTGAGGGGACGTGAGCTTGTTCCGATGTGTAGAACAGTCATCCTCTCTCAAATGACCCGTGGAACGGCATTCGGGAGAACAGACCAATTGTTTGTTTGCTTTCAAGTCCAAGTGCCTGGATCAGTCAGTGTCTAAATCTAGGTTGTCTCATTCCGGAAACGGGCATACGAAGTAATTGGCACACACAACGCCACTGGTGCGGATGGCGCACGCCACACCGGGCGCAGCCTCCCTCCTGAGCCTTGTGGCGGGGTGCCAACCACCTTGGAGATTTGAGCGGCCGCTACGTGGTCATGTCCATCTACTTTTGCCAGGTTGTATTGCTTGAATGTGGCTGCTGGCACTCACTTTGGGGGGAACGTGTTCTCGGTGTCCGTACGCAATAGAAGTAATATTCACGGTGCCACCCTGTGCCAGTGGGCCCGGCCAGGGAGATGTCTTGTATTCTTGTCAGTTGGCATAGCAAATTACAACTTAGCAGACATGTCTTGGAGATGTCTTGTCCTCTCAGACACGGGCAGATGAGGCAACTGAGTCATGCAGACCATCGCCACCATGCAGGGCCCATACATGCATACATGGCTGGCATATTGTCGCACGGGATGTTCCTAACGGCTAATTTCTCTGATATTTAAAGGTTAACATTGATCAATAAAATACTGAGTATATTGAAGGAGCCATTTGTCGTTAATCACAATTTCCTACAACCAAAATGTATTTTGAATGCCGCCAAAGTCAATATTTCCCTCTGCGGTCCCCCAGTTAGGAATACTGCATAAATATTGCATAAAACGGAGGCTGCCGTTGAATAGTAAAAAAATGACCTCCTAACATCTAACCCTAACCACTTTTCCTTGACCTCTGTGCAAAACTTCACAGGGTTAAGGAAAGATGGGAAGGAGAATTCATGAGGAGTTAGGAAAAGACAACCGCGGTGTTTAGAGGATCTGACTCCACTTTCACTAACTACGTAGTTATGACATGACGGCAGACGGATGTTAGTGACGTCGGTCTGCAGCGGTGAAACTACAATGTTCCAAAGATGGACTACAAAAAAGCGCATCTTAAAGACTTCGTCCTTGTTCTTACAGTGTTTTATGCAGACAATTTAAACAACCTGGTTCATAGTATTACTTTATTAACGAGGTTGGAATAGAAATGAAAGAAGGAATATGAAAGTGAAACCAAGGTATTGTCACAGAGCTACTAAACGGTCTCCCTGTTCAGTTTCAAACATGCTGAATTAAATACGTTCTCACACTAACAATGTCTCATATCCCTTTATGTTGTTTATATGCAGATTATAATCTGATCATAAGAATATGCAGACAACAGTTTATGAAACACCACACAACTCAGTGTGACCTAGAAGTGTTGACTTGATAGTGTTTTATTGTAATGTGACAAAATAGTTGATTCAAAAGACGATGATCAGAAACATGACTCAGACTGAAGAGCTAGTCCAGTTTAACACTTTCATCAAAGCTTCAGTAACTGAAGTCAAATTAAAGAATGAGGGCTGAGGCTGAAGTACAACACCAGAGAGAGAAGATCAAATACAGCAGTTTGATCACTTTACAGCAGTTTTCAGCAACATCAATGTAACGTCCGTAGTTTGACAGCAGGTGTAACAGATTATTGAAAATATTTCCAAGTTATGCTAACGGTTATTTACATGATCTGCGTTTGTCGGTCATGATTGTTTTTGTCACTTTAAATGTTGCCGCCGCAAGGAATTGTGGGGGGAATTATTTCCTTGCCTTTCATAAAGGAAGGTCCAGTGGTTCCTATGCTAAAGGAGCTAAGTAAGGAAGCATTGAAGCTCCTTTCCTTTGCATTTAGAGAATTCGACCAGCACTTATCATGGCGGCCACTTACATACTTCCGGGTCATTTCACTCAGTTAGGGACCTTCCTAACCAAAAAGAAATAGACTGCATTGACGTCTATGAGAAAAGGACTACTTCTCTCTTGATTTATTCCCTCAAGTAAACATTGTAAAAATGTATTTTTGGTCTCAATCTCTTCTTCAATACAGGACGTTTTCATTTAGTAAATTATGGTCCATTTAGAGTAAAATAGACCATAAAGCAGAGTGTGCCTAGAGCATGGCTATTTTGATCTTGACAAGTCGCTACGTTGTCCAGTCTGGAAGTTGTCTGCGTTTGTGTCTTAGAGCTTTAACCCTTTCAAAATGCGTTTTCAGCTCATGGAAGTTAATTGGAACATTTTGTTATCCGTTATAAAATATGTTTAGTGGAACACAGGGAGTAACAGAACAAATTTACCCCAAAAGCTTTACCAAAATGAAAAGAGAAGGCTGCTGGAACACTTTAAGAGTAACATTGAACAACATGTATGGAGGGGGATATGATTGACAAATACAAACCAACTCAAATTGCACACAAGTAGAAGCGATCTCATGACAGCAGCAGCCAACAAACAGCTCTAAGGCCCAGAAAAAAAGAAAGAAAAGAGGGCAGGAGCCGGGTTGATATACAGCTCCACTGATGAAGTTCAGGTGTGGGTGCTCCGGGCCCTAAAAGGGGGCGTGGCATACCTGAAACACACACACAGAGAGAGAGAGAGAGAGAGAGAGAGAGAGAGAGCTCTCTTACAAGAAGAGGCCTTGAGGAAAAGTCTCATTCCGCGTTCGGTCGCACCGTCTGTCTTCAGTCAGCTGCTGCGTTCGCGTCCAGGCGTCTCTGACAATGGTAACGCTCCGTGCAGAGGTCGCCTCCATACATCCCATCCCCCACACAGCGCTCTCCTCCACAGCCACGGGCCACTGGCCTGAACCACTCCGGCAGCAGAGGAGTCAGAAAAATTATGCAGACGTCCCTGATGTGAACATGACCTATTTTGAAGTCCTACAGAAGCCTGCAGACCTGGCTGTCTTCCTGCTGCGTTGGCCTATTGACTGCACCTGCCTACATGACAAGCTAGGCGTCTATCTCTCTCTCTCTCTCTCTCTCTCTATATATATATATATATATATATATATATATATATATATATATATATTAGGTTAGTTTTTCGGTGCCTATTATGGCACCGAAAAACTAACCTCCATTCATTTCCATTGTGCCAGCTGTGCAGGCAGAAATCTCAGAGCGACCTCTCACGGTTTGGACAAATGAAAGTGAAACTATCCAACCAGGTAGGATGTTTTGCAGTTTGGATATATATATATATATATATATATATATATATATATATATGTATATATATATAGTTAAAGACCCATGCTTTTCATTTAGTTTTTACATAAGAATATGTACTGGTCATTGGTCCAGTCTTTCTGCTGCACTACCTCTGCTACCCACATATACACATTATATCCCCAATTATTCTATTATTTTATAGTTATTACACAACACAAATGGATGTGGGCGTATTGGATAATTGTATATATCTAATCGTGTTGTTTACTTATAATCTCACTTCATATTGACGTATTTAATAAGGACAGTTGATTTCAAACCACTTTCGGCATTTTCATTGAGGAAGCGCTACACGTAATAAAGTATAGACAATGATAGTTAAATATAGCAAGCATGCGTATGATGTATGATAATGTAGGCGTGAGCATTAACACCACATTCAGTCATCCGCATTAACACAAATCACATCGCCGCTCAACAATAGTTAGTATTCTGTGCTTGTCTTACATATTATTTCATGCATTCATCTCATTGAATATTGATAAGAAATCTACATGTTTGCTGAAATAAGTGGATCGATAATAT
This sequence comes from Myoxocephalus aenaeus, assembly GCA_038501785.1. Classification (NCBI taxonomy): domain Eukaryota; kingdom Metazoa; phylum Chordata; class Actinopteri; order Perciformes; family Cottidae; genus Myoxocephalus; species Myoxocephalus aenaeus. Next base: position 390,411 of record JBAMJR010000454.1, on the reverse strand, counting down.
TGATATTTATTGATTGTACAAGCCTTCATTTTTTTATTCAGCCACACAGTTGTAATATTATGCCTGAATATAAGGTTATATATTTAATATCCAACTGTTGTTGGACTTCATTTTGCTGCAGTGACAGTCACACTTTAATACTTTTTGTATGGTTAATAATCACTTATTTTAGCCTGTCAATATTTTTTCCTGAGTTTTACTATTGTATTCTATGCATCTCACATAGAAACATTGTCTCAATTCAGCCTATTTATTATTTGTATTTTGTCAAGATATTATACCAAACTGTGAGGCGCCTGATGGGCTGACAAGAACAGATGTTTAGTACGTGGTGTGTTTAAACTGGAAAAAAGTGACATTCTAACGCAAGGCAGATGACATGCAGCATAAATACATAAATACATGTATGAGCGCACTGTGGCTGCACATCGCTCTCCCACAAAGGCCATTACTCTGGCAGAACTATCTGTGCGGGGAGTTGCGTAACTGCCCCTCAATCCGTGTGCGAGTAGTCCGATTTTTGTAAAAGAATCTCCAAAGATGTGTTTGTGTGTGTGTGTGTGTGTCTGTGCATCATCGGATACAAATCGTCAAACAAATATGATAATTTGTTTGCAGATTCCTGTGCACGTTCTCAAATTAGAGATACATCTTTCACATATACTAATCTGACTGCGTGCACACGGAACAAGAGAGTTTCAGCAGCTCTATGCACACGTTTGCAAACAGTTCTGCAACAGTGAAGACCCAGTGTCATTTTCTGCTGGTGTCACATCATGTTGTTTTTTGGCATACCGTGATGAGTGTGTAGCTCTGGGGAAATGTTTACACATTACATTTCAGACACTTTTATTACATCAGAGGGCCATTGTGGTTTTCCTTTTATTGAAATGATGAAACCTAAGTTTGCCATTGTCAATGTGTTTTTTTAAATCGCCAAAATTGTAGTTTATATAAAGGGTGTGTGCTCCCCTGTATACAATTATATCAATAATACTGCCCACGCAGTTGCCATCTTATAAAAGGTCCACATAGCTACAACCAATGCAGTCCACTCTAACAGTCAATAAAACCCTTTATAGAGATTATGTTCAGTTTTTGCTCACGCTGTTTGAGGCGTTTAGTGGCTGCATCAGACTGTGTGCACGAGCAGCCAGCTTCAGTCATTTATAAGAGGGTTAAGCACATAACATAAGCTATGTGAACTCTTTTTTTTTTTTTTTTATAAAAGGAACCCACACTAATGTGTTGCCTCCAGTCCAACTTACTCATTACTCCAAGGCAGCCGGTTCAGCTCAGATTTATTTACAGTATGCCAACAATAACACTTTAAGCATCTGATTTAGGCCCTCATTAAACAGTAAATTATAGCATGAAGTGGAAGATTAGTCGGCAGAATTAAATTCAGGTAGATCTGGTGACGTTTTGTCCTGCGCTGCCCTCATGTGGATCTTTTCAGCATCTGCACCATAAAGGCACAGCGAAGAAGACAGTCACTAAAGCATATAGATATGAAACTGGGTTATCACCAACACGTGTGCCATCATTACAGACAACAAAAACACCACTACTTTCCACTAGGTATGCACATTTATTAGAGAGTGAACCACTAAGTTGAACACAAGAATACAGTACACATTGTCGACCTGCCAAAGGACATTCGAGGCACTTTGCATGAGAGATTCAGTAAAGATTTGAACAAACCGCTGGACAGGAACAGTTTGACAGGACATGAGGAGTTCAGCATTGAAGGGTGGAGATCTGGTTTGTGGTAGAGCATCATCAGCTGAGGGGAGCAGCAGGAGGCGGAACTAGAAGTTGTCTTTTTTTGTATTAAACTGTTTAAAAAAAAGAATCATTGCTCGCTATTCATTACAGACTCGTACCCGAGAAAAACAGCCAATCAAGCAGTGTCCCTCATATAACGAGTGGTTTGGGATCGTCACAGTGCAGAACTCATTTATACTTAAAAAAAATCCCATCAACACTTTTCAAAATGTTCTGAAGAAACCAAACAGTTCTTTGGCCTGAGAGCAGTGAGCGGACAAGACGGATGAAACGACAAACTGGACATTTGTCATACATGTGAAACCAGTCAGAGAACAACACAGACTAACTGAAGCGATCCATTCGGAGTTTGCATCCATTTGGCTGTGATCATTTCCAGCCATCTGTATATAACAACTGAGCACTCAATTGTGTCAGACTTATTAGTCCATTTTGTATCCCAAAGCGCAATATAGTTATGCATCATATTACCGACAGGAGTTTAATTCCAGTTATGAAACAATCATGAAAAAAAAAAAAAAGATTATGCCCCAACATAAGGTTGATTATTAACCTTTAGTTACTTTACACGCTGCTATTTCACTTTAAAGTACTGTATATGTTAACCCAAACCAGTTTTAAGAGAGGAATATAAACCACATGATATTTTAGGGGATAATTTTAATTCTTTAAACAGAATTTTAACACTGAACCTTGTCTATCTTAAGTGTAAAGTGGAGTAGATTTTAAGTAGTTTTTTACTGAGTTGGAATGTTATCACATCTAAAAAAAGGGAACAACACAAGATGATTAGCCCTGGAAAAGGGGACATTATGTCAAAGGAAGTTAGCTTTTCTACAGCTGGCTAGACTGGTTTGATTAAAGGGAACAGCTCAACATAGTGTAAAATAAGCTTATTTGTTTTCTTTATGACAGTGAGACGAGAAGATGGATAGCTAGGTCAAGTACAGAGCTTTTGTCATCATGGGTTTGGCTAGGAGATATTTTATATATAGCAGATTGAAACGTATTACAAGTAAGTTTATAGTCCAGTATAGAAACAGGTTCACAACAGCTTTTTATACCGCATGTGACTCCATATATATACTGGCTTTAAAAAAAAAAAAAAAAAAAAAAAAAAAAAAAAAAATCAGCAACCAACACCTCTAAAGCTTACAAATTGACACACTGTATCCAATTTGTTTAAGCTGCACACAAAGAAGTGTAAAAAAATAAGTGTAAAGTCTCATGAGTGGAATGTAGCTACTACTCAAGCTACATTTTCAGGCGTTTTTAACGGGATATTAATTCAGGGACTTTAATGTAGAACACGTCCTTGATGTCCACGTCCTTGATTGGCGCGGTTGACTGAAATTAAAACATTTAGCAAATGCTGGTGAAAAGTGGTACATGCTGAGGTCAGAACTTCAGTAATTGGAGGCTGGCTGTTTAGAACCATTTTGAAAGTATAAAAACATTAGCATGGCTTGCATTGTCCAGTCACTTGCATATTGAACTGAATACAACATTAATTCCACAGTTCGATCATATGATACAATCATTAAAACAATGGGGGGGGGGGGGGGGGGGGGGGGGGACACACACACCTAAAAACAAGGTCCATGTCCTGTTGGCATGAAAAACTAATGTAACATTAAAACAAATGTATGTTCAACATGCTGGACTTGATGCCAGTGAGCAGATTAATAGTACAACATTAATGCAATATCAGGTGAAAGTCAATGCAGAGTCCAAACACATGGGGGCTCCTACTACACTTAAAATGTCTACAGAGCATAATCAAAAAATATTTTTTTAAAGTGACCATCAATACACATCTGAAAGTATTGGATATTAACAAGAAACCTTTTACTGAAACATGAAAAATAAAGAATGAAAATGCCTTTTCCTGTGATTTTATCTGGGGTGTTTGGGTGCAAATTGATGTCAAAATATGACATTTCACATCTTTATACACACCCTCACCTATTCCTGTAAGGGTTAGAATTCCTCTGCAAATGCATTTTGTACCTCTGGGGTGATCCAGCCAACCCCTCCGATCATAAAAACTACCTTTGTCCTTAATCTAATCAGCAGTAACACAGGTTCAATGTGTTGCAATAGTGATTCAAGTTCCTAAAAATCAGTCGTGTAGAGGATGGTAGAACACAGGGCTCGACAGTATTGGCTGCCAGCAAGTCTTTCAGTGATTTCTACGGCATAATCTTTCCCCAACAGGCTTTTAATGTGAAATACCTACAGGAAGTGCACAGGTTGACTTGATGGTAACCTATGCAGCTCTATAGGTCAAACACAGTACGTTAACTTATCAAATAAAAGCAGGTATTACTAATATTTGAGAATTTACAGTAATGTTTGAACTATAGTGCTGAAGCGATCAATTTATTGATCAGTCAATCGACAGAAAGTCAACCAGCTAATATTTTGACAAACAAATTTTTAGCAAATTTTTTAAGCAGAAATTCCAAACATTGCCTCGTTCCAGCCTCTAAATAGAGATGATTTGCTGCCTTTCCTTGTATTATTTGATCAAACTGAAAGTCTTTGGGATTTGACCCATGGTCTTTATAAAAGACATTTTTCACTGTATTCTGACATTTGATAGGACAAACGAGTCATTGATTAATCGACAATGAACATAATTGTTAGTTGCAGCCCGTGTTTAACCATGGTTGGTCGTATTTATTGAGACCTGGGGTATAATTACTCAACCTCTACAATTCCAATTATAAAAAGGACTAGAAGAATCCAGCCATCTCGTCATCTTTGGCATCTTAAGAGGTTACACAGCTGTTGAAATTAACTAGATAGTTGCATGGAAACTGCATAGGGCATACAATGGGTTGATCTTTATCACTCCAGTATTCAGTTAAAGCCAGAGTTTAACAGATAAAGAATGTCTCTTCTCTCCAAAAGCATTACGTAAAATCATCTGTCTATTTGCAACACTTTCTTTTAAAAGATAATTATATATTTGTTTAAATCAAAGAACTAGTTCAACTGCACGCTATAGGTTGATAAAATCTGACAAACTGTAAACTATCCTGCAGATAGAATAAAATGATATCCCCTTCAATTAAAACATCATATAAAAATGAAAACAATTTGGACCATAACATCACAAGAGTAAAACAAAGGGATTTGTCAACAAACTTGAGCGGTAAGCTATACAATTGGTTTCCTGTTCTCACATGTAGGATAATAAAGAAGATACAAAAATCCCTTAAACTAGAATTTGAGCAAAAGTGACATACCAGATTAATATGAAATCACCTGAGTAATTTAAACCAGCTCTACATACAACCTTTGCTGATATTGTCCCCTTTTTTAAGCCAGTGCTCTTACCACAACTCCAAGTTACAGTGTACCATTTTCACAGTTCAATTTGACCTGTGCATGCATGATATTAATCATGCTTGCAGTACATATTTTACCAGAAAATGCACCTATGAAAAGATAAACTATGATTGACTTAAGAATATGTATTTACAGGAACAGAAAGTGAACAAACGTAATGTGGAAGGTCATTAAAAAAATATACAACTTCAACCATTTGTCCCACCTCAAAAAGGGACAAAATATCCAATCTTAAAAAAGGTGATGGAAAACTTTTCAGAAGAGTTTATTCCAGTCTCTAGTTGCCTCCATGAGGTGCCGCTGGCCGTGACCAATCCAATCTTCTTGGTTGTTGAAGAGCCGACCACAAAACCAGCAGTCAAACACCACAGACTCTTCTCGACAACCTGACCGAGTATCTACTACCTCATACTTTTTTTTGCTTTTTTTCCTTAACTTCAGTTTCAGGAGGAATCGCTCTCTGACAGAACTCTCAACTGGCCGGAGTCTTGGGTCCTCCCTGTGAGACGATGCACCTTTGGTCGAGGAATTCTCCCATAGACCACCGAGCTCAGAGAAAGCTTGGATTGTCTTCTGAGACAGAGAGACCTTAGTCACAGCACCTTTGTGCCTGTTAACTACCTTCATGATATTGGCCACTTCGGGAATGTCAGCATCGGGATGATTGAGCACCACAACGGGTTGGAGTCTACGAGGGCATTTGATCTGCTGTAGAGAACTGAATGGGGCGAGCCTTAGTGTCTTTTCAACTTCTTTGGCTACAGGCTTCCATAACACCGTAGTCTCTTTCTCAGTCAGTGCTTTATTTGAGAGTCTTCTAGCTTTATGCACCGTTGCTGGAAGCTCGTCAAATAATGCTTTCCTGCGCCTTTTCCTTTGGCTTGGAGGACGAATTGATCTTGGGGCCAGGATAGGTTTCTCCGCGTCATACGGCTGTACCTTTACATTCATCCGAGAGGGTGACATGCAAGATTCCATGACAACTTTCTGTGTAGTATTTTGTAGGGGGAACAATTTCTTTGTTTTGTTTGACGCCAACAGAAAACACTGGGTCTGAGGTCTGGTGGACAAAAACAAGGGTTGACTGCTTGAGGTGGGAGCACCACTTGTAAGACAGCTACTAGTAGGAGTGACTAGTTTAAATATGACTTTGTTTCCAGTACTTTCACTGGATTGGCTACACCGAGCCCCAGTCTTCGTGTCTTGGTTGTTCAATAGTAAGCTTGATTTGGGTGGAGAAATGTATCGGAGCAAGAATGCCTGGCGACCAGTGTGCAGAGTGCTGGGTTTGTCTGCAGAGCTTACGGGCATGGCAAGAACTGGCCTTGAGTTCAATTGTAGTTGTGTACTTGCCAATCTGATGCCAGGAGCACTGGGGGTCTGAACAAATGGAACAGACCTCTGGACCAAGTAGCAAGTTGGCTGTGTCTTTCCTGTTTTGTCAGGTGTATTATGTGGTGTGCTTGAGAAGAGTACTGGACCCTTAAAACCTGGACTGTTGATAAGGTAATGATTTGAGGTGGTGCCAGCACCTTGTTGAAGAGCAGAGAGAAGCGTTGTCCCTTTTTCAGCAGCTCCTGCCTCTGGTGCCGATGCACCTAGCCTCCTGTTGCTTTGAGAAAGGCTTACTCCAGTAGGGTTACTCGATCTTTCTAACCCTGGCTTCATATAAGATACATTGATCTGAGGATTTGCAGAATTGGTTATCAGTTTGAAACCTGGAGTGCCTTTGACCTGCACTGGAACAGCAAATTGATTCTCACTAGTTCTCAGGAGTACTGACTGATTGCCCTCTGGCAATTGAAGAATTCGTAGAGTCGTTTTTGTTTGTTTTAAAGTATCATTACTTGAAGATCCAACTCTTTCGTTATGAAGTTGTTGGGTAATGATTGCGTCTGAATGTTCCTCCACAAAACTGCCACAGCAATTTGAACTACTCTTTGTTTCTGACTGTTTGTTAGATATAGGAATGCTCTCCTCCTCAATTTTGATAATATTAAAGTCTTGGAGCACCGACTCAGGATTTTCGTCCTCAGTGGCAGGATCGTCAACACTAGCTATGCACTCATCAACCTCAATGTCACTCTCGCAAACCTTTTCTTGAGTTGAGTCTTCATTGCCACTTCCTGTGAATAGCTCTGGAGACTCGGCCAATGTCAAGCTAAACTGCGATGATTCACAAATACTTTCTTTGTCTGCTGAATGATCAGATGTATTGTCAAAGTTTTGGGTCGTGCCAAATGTTTCCTTGGAATAATTGTGAAAATTGAATACTTCTTGGTTTGGTGAATTTTGTGTGCAGCCCATGAGACCGTCTCTGCGGCAACTTGAGGTGGGCGGGGATGACTCCGATGTATGTGCTGGGTTAGTCGAAAGCTTTTTGAAATGTTGCTTGATGTTTTTATGTTTGACCTCTGCTCCTACCCCATCTGTTTCTTCTGAGGCACTATCAGAAGATTGGTCATCATTTTCTATAATGTTAAAGGGAGAGTTCCCTTTGTGTTGGTCAATTAATTTGTCTGCGTCCGTATCAGTCATCAATAACTCATCTGCAGCCCCACAGTTTTCAATAGTTTCTTTGGAGACTAGTTTGGAAAGCGATGTTTCCTCAGCAACTTTTGACGGTGAAGATAAACCAGTGACCTTACCGGCACACAATGTTGAAGTATTACTTTGAGAACCCCTATAGCAGGTTGCATCAGCGTTATCAAACTTACTTCTCTCTGAACAGGCTGTTTGACTTGGGTGACTTCGGTCGCCCACATGATCAAACTCATTGGTCATGGGATATAACGTATCTGCACAAGTTGAAGACCTACCAATTAAAGGATTAGTTTGCTCTCCAACATCATCTCTAGGTGGGGTGGAATCAACGTTGCAAACAGAGGTTTCTTCCTCCTCAATCTTAACTTTTACTGCCATAATATCGCCTTGATCCATCTGTAGGCAAGATTCACTTCTTGGTGAAAGGGCAAAACAATGCGATGTTGAGTTCTTGCTATTAGAGCATTCCCCATTCTCATTGGTGACTCTAATTTTATCCAACACAGAATTTGGTGCAGAGGACCCCACATCTTCAATCAAGGAGTGGTTTTGAGGGGATGAATCTTGTTTTGCTGTTGGTATTACTTTGAGAACTAAATGCTTTTTGCCATCAACCATCTTGAATCCCATCACTTTGGTTGTACAGTTGGGGGGAAGAGAGATTTTGTTCTTAACCATCAGAACCGTCAGACTATTAGGATTGGTGTGAGCATCAGAAAATGCAGAGTTTTCACATTCCTGTAACATTACTGCCATTGCCTGCTCTGTGTTATGAGAGCCTTTTCCCGAATTTTTGTTTTCCTTTTTTGAATCCACAAAGTGGTGGGCCTCCTCGACGGATATCTCTGGTTTGATTAGCCTGCCATTTTGGTTGGGTAAACTCCCGGGCAGAGAGTTCAGTTTTGATATCCTCTGAGCCTCCTGTGATTCAACACTCTTTTTCAGCAAAAGTTTTAAGGTCGCAGATGCATTTCCTGGGCTGCCGCTGTCGTCTATCGCCTTCAATACATTCCTTCTCTCAGCCTCCTCTTTGTGAACAGCTGCTGTGTGTTTCTTAAGATACTCGCTTCTTACTGCACCATATCCACAGATCTGACAAGTGTGGGGGAATGTACCCGAGTGAGCTTTCATGTGCTTCTGGTGATCCTCCTCGTTCAAGCCGATATGTCTGCATTTCGAACACTTCCAAGGACTCTCATTATGATGATGGATGTGCTGGACAAATGTACCTGCGTCCAAAGTTGTGAAGTCGCACCAGTCACAGGTAAACTGTCCATTCAGACTGTGACACATGATGTAGTGTCTGGTAAGCAAAAGCAGAGAGTACTGAACATCATTGTTGCAGAGCTCGCATGTAACCAGAGTATTCCTGTGCTCAATCCGATGCCGTTGAAGAGCAGGGAACTCGTTTGTGACAAAACTGCACAGGTCACAAGGGTATGTAGGCAAGGTTCCTCTATGGGCCGCTCGAAAATGTTTGAGGAGGTCATTGGGGCTAAATGTGCAATCATCTTTACACACAGAGCATCCAAAACTCAGAATCTTTCCAGAGAAAACAGCCCCCTGCTGAATTTTACAATGGGCTTTATTCAGAGTTGGTTTATCCTTCTTGGTGGAACTCCCATGCTCCTTAATGGAAGATTCTTCTGCATTATTGAAGAGTGACCCATCCGTGACTTCTCTGAAATGCTTAAACACAAAGTCTTTTACCTTTTCTTTTTCATCCCCTATTACTGAGATGCTGCAGTTCTTGGCAGAATCATTAAGTATTGTAAGGTCTTCTTCCATAGTTGTAGATCTACAGATATCTGAAAGAGAAGTAAACAAATGTCATTAGTACAATAAATAGGATCCAATTTACTCTAAATGCATTTAACATTGCTGTAGAGTAGAAAAATAACACAAAGTAGGCCGACTATGCATGTACTACAGTTCACATATCCAATGCTGCTTAATAATCTCTGTTCCAAATAGAGGGCCATTGGTGATCAGGTTTAATATGTTTTCATGGCCTTCAGGCCTGCCTGATAAGAGGAAAAACAGCAATGTGCGATAACATTGTTCAATATTGGATGACGCATTTGAGGAAGTCAAGACCATAATCATGGCAAAGTCTAATGCTGCGTTCACAACAAAAACGTTGCAACGCTTTTGCTGTGAACGCAACATAACACCACCACCGCTGCGAGGGCTAGACATAAGCATTGGAAAATATCAGACAAGTTAAATGCGTAAGTGTTGGGAAAATGTATCGGCTAATTTTAAGTGCGTCATCACCCCAATCAATCAGATTTATATTTCTTTAAATGTGCCTGCTGGCAGTAGGCTTCATGGAATGCATCATCAAAAATAATGATCTAAACTCTCAATACGAATTAATAGATACTTATGAGGATATATGTACTGTATGCACGCATGTATCATGTACTATATACTGTATGTGCATATACATCTATGTGTAGATTACCATACAACTAGGAGTTTGTGTATGGGCGGATCAGTATGTATGCATTATTCATAATCAGAAATTCAATCAATTGAAGCAGTGAAAAGAAAGTGTGATTCTCTGTATTCTTATCATGAGTCCACCTTAATCATTTTCTACAATAATGATATGTATAGTGTACTAATAACACTGTCATAATTATGAGGGCTTTCAACCCCCATGTAGTTGCAACCCAGACATCAAGAGGACATGACAGCAAGTAAAAACTAAGCATAAAAACATTATTCAGAATGGTGAGTGAATACAATATGTACCATGGTAATGCAATGAACACATCCATGAGTTTCTTAAGCACTAAATAAACGTTACGAACAGCAAGGCATGCAGCGGCTTTCCCGATGTTCGCCGCATCGCCGGCACTGTACAAACATGTACCACTCACAAAAAAGCGCAAGGCTGAATACAGTGTGGTGTTCAATGTACGGCTCGAGAAGGTCTCGTAAATAAATGATTCCTTGTCGGCAGAATCGATAGCGCTCGTAGAGGAAGTCATCATGATGTGAGAACGGATCTTGGCGATCTGGAAGAACTCTCTCCCTATATAACTAATATCGCTCTTTCATCAATGAGGAAGGGAGCTGCCTTTTTTGTCCAGTGGGAGTGGCCAACTTATCCAGTGAATTTCAGTAAGCCTGCACTGAAACAGGTTCAAGTTTTTGGATGTGTTGCTATGGTGATTTTGCCAAACTTGCGTCGTGGAACCGAAAAGCCTGACCTATGTAATTATATCCTTATCCTGAAAATTATCCGGCTAACTCAGTAAGTCAGGTACGAGGAACGGGGCCCTGAAACAGGAATTGCATCTCTTGCATACACACACACACATACACACTACAGTTTGGGGACACTTACTTGTCCTTATTTTTCATTGAAAAGCACTGTTTTTTTCAATGAAGATAACATTAAATTAATCAGAAATACACTCTATACATTGTTAATGTGGTAAATGACTATTCTAGGTGGAAACGTCTGGTTTTTAATGATGACCTATGATTTCATAGGTGTATAGAGGCCCATTTCCAGCAACTATCACTCCAGTGTTCTAATGGTACATTGTGTTTGCTCATCGCATAGAAGACTAATGGATGATTAGAAAACCCTTGAAAACCCTTGTGCAATTATGTTAGCACAGTTGAAAACAGTTATGCTGGTGAGAGAAGCTATAAAACTGGCCTTCCTTTGAGCTAGTTGAGTATCTGGAGCATCACATTTGTGGGTTCGATTATACTCTCATGTGAAACTCGCCAATCTATTCTTGTTCTTAGAAATGAAGGCTATTCCATGCGAGAAATTGCGAAGAAACTGAAAATGTCCTACAACGGTGTGTACTACTCCCTTCAGAGAACAGCACAAACGGGCTCTAACCAGAGTAGAAAGAGAAGTGGGAGGCCCCGGTGCACAACTCAGCAAGAAGACAAGTATATTAGAGTCTCTAGTTTGAGAAATAGACGCCTCACAGGTCCTCAACTGGCAGCTTCTTTAAATGGTACTCGCAAAACGCCAGTGTCAACGTCTACAGTGAAGAGGCGACTCCGGGATGCTGGCCTTCTAGGCAGAGTGGCAAAGAAAAAGCCATATCTGAGACTGGCCAATAAAAAGAAAAGATTGATATGGGCAAAAGAACACAGACATTGGACAGAGGAAGATTGGAAAAAAGTGTTATGGACAGACAAATCAAAGTTTGAGGTGTTTGGATCACACAGAAGAACATTTGTGAGACGCAGAACAGGTGAAAAGATGCTGGAAGAGTGCCTGACGCCATCTGTCAAGCATGGTGGAGGTAATGTGATGGTCTGGGGCTGCTTTGGTGCTGGTAAAGTGGGAGATTTGTACAAGGTAAGGGGGATTTTAAATAATTTTGCAACGCCATGCCATACCCTGTGGACAGCGCTTGATTGGAGCCAATTTATTCCTACAACAGGACAATGACCCAAAGCACACCTTCAAATAATGCAAGAACTATTTAGGGAAGAAGCAGGCAGCTGGTATGCTGTCTGTAATGGACTGGCCAGCGCAGTCACCAGATCTCAACCCCATTGAGCTGTGGTGGGAGCAGCTTGACCGTATGGTACGCAAGAAGTGCCCATCAAGCCAATCCAACTTGTGGGAGGTGCTTCAGGAAGCGTGGGGTGATATTTCTACAGATTTCCTCAACAAATTAACAGCTAGAATGCCAAAGGTCTGCAATGCTGTAATTGCTGCAAATGGAGCATTCTTTGACGAAAGCAAAGTTTGAAGAACAAAATTAATATTTCAAATAAAAATCATTATTTCTAACCTTGTCAATGTCTTGACTATACTTTCTATTCATTTTGCAACTCATTGATAAATAAAAGTGTGAGAAATGGTTGTATGGACATTTACTCCACTTTACATGTTTAGCTGAACAAAATGACAAAAATTCCCGCCCGAAAAACAGGCGATGCACTCACAAATCGACAATATATTTTGTCCAACCCTGCAGGATAACGGGCCCAATTTAAACTTGTCTGTTGGTTAAGGGGCTCACTGTAGCCTGTGTCTGGAAGCTCCACTCCAGAACACTGTCCAACACTGTTTCTTCATATTCTAAGGCCAACACTGAAGTTATAGCTCTACGGCTGAGCAGCACGGAACATTTATAAAAATGTTATCAAATATGGTCTACTGCAATTTTTTTAAATGGCACTTCTTAAATGTGTCAAAATATAATTTGAAATTAAACATTGTGGTTCTGTTTTCAGGCTTCAATACCATATTCTACAGACTTTAGCAAAACAATTTTTAGGTAGTGATCGCAGAAGAAATGAATAAATACAAATAAATGAAAATAAGAAAAGAAAAGAAAAAAATACACCATATTTCAATGTTTTTCCACAAAAATTTAAAATAAAATGCAATAATTGGCATTCCTTCAACGGGGCAAATCCTATCGTGATTGCAATATCAGACAAAATCAATCACAAATGAGATATCTCCTTCAAAATATCTCGGCCCGATTGCTGTGGTAAGAATAGAACAGTTAAGAACACATTTAATAAGCAGTTATTACCTGTACTCCTTTGGGACAAGCTCAGACATTAATGCATGTCGGGTCTGAAGAAGGGAGCTTGCAGCGTGCCTGTGAGACAGAGGTGACAAAACAATGTGGTCATTTAACCTCCCAATTCTCAATATGGACACATTATCATTATTGGTTTCATAATTCTGAAAATATCTCCCATCAACAGAAACCTGTAAACACTGCTGAACATCACGCCACGCTGCTGAGTGACATATAGTCTACATCAGGGGTGCCCACACTTTTTTGGCTCGCGAACTGCGATCTACCCGCAGTACCTCTGCGATCGACCGGTCGATCACGATCAACGTATTGGGCACCCCTGGTCTACATACACATTGCAAGCCGGACAAAAAAAAATGTTTTAAATAAACTTTCGGTGGGGGAGATTATTAATGTATAAATATACCGAGTATACTTTATATTTACAATATTGGCGTACCTTGCATAACTGCATGAACCCTTATGACACAATACAATTCTGTAAATTTTTGGTCATTACATTTTACTCTGATGACTTCACTGAATGGAACCAGCAGGGTTGCATAGTCCTGACAGTAGCTGCTGGTAGCCAGGCTCAGGCAGACTTCCAAATGCTCATCAGTCATGGTGGAACGCTGTTTGACTTAATATTTTTCATGTGGGCTCACATAAATAATCTGACAGACACTTGTCAAGCTGCTCTGTCAAGTTGTGCACACGCCTTCCGTTGCGTCTTCAGCTCTGACGCCAGGTATTGGAAGTTCCCCAAATCATGGGCTGCAGCTTTGAGGACAGATGATCGCCACTGTTTCGTCATTTAGTTGGTTGCATTCTGAATGTTTAACAACATGGAGAAACTCCTGTATCTCCGGACAGAGCTCTACTAAGCCGTCTCACATCAGTGTGTAGCAAGAAGTCAGAGTGGTCGCAGTCCTTCTCGAGATGCGCACGGAACAGCTGAAGAGCTCTCGCTCGAATAGGCGAACTTCGTTGCCACTTCCATGATCTCTTTCATGTTTAGCATTTTAGCGCATAATGCTTGTTGGTGTATTATGCAGTGGTAATTAAGGAAGTCGGGGAAAACATCGTCCTCACTGCACTTGACAATAAATCTGTTCAAGCGGCCGACCATTGCGGGCGCAGTGTCCGTGGTGATTGACATTAATTTGCACACCAGGAGCTGGGTTTTGTCGATAATGTACCTCTGCGATCGACCGGTCGATCGCGATCGACGTATTGGGCACACCTGGTCTACATACACATGGCAAGACGGACAAAACGAATGTTTTAACTAAACTTTCGGTGGGATAGATCAGCTAATAAAACAGTTTATGCAATTTATGGGGCAAAACAATAGAAACCGCAAAAGACCTGAACATAATCAACCCCCAAAAAAAGACCATCTAATATTGACAACAACTCGTCCATTTCACTTCCACTAAGAAATAACACAACGTCAATCCTTCCTCTCTCTTTTGTCTCACTGTAAATCTAATAAATCCAACATTGATAAGTGAGCCGTCCTTATTTGTGCACCTCGTCACTTTAAGACCAAGTCTTTTTCTATTAGCATTTCCGTATCCCTTTGTGTACATAAAGATACATACAGGTTCATTCTGAAGTTTATTGACCGGCTTTTTACCGACAGAAGGATCAGTGCAGCCCACTTTGTGCCAATCACATTCATAACCATAGTAGTATTAAAAGCATTGACAGGAAAACACCTCTGCACAGTATCACTACAAGTGAGCGAACCTGACCAGTTACAATACAACACAAGATGGAAGCAGTGCTTTTAGGGCCACATTCTAGTACAAAACATTCCCAAGATGAAGCCTCTAGCTGAGAGGATTGGCTGCTTTTTTCCATTATCTAAAGGGGATAACTACAGTTAAGGCTGTACCCAATGGTTTCTAACCTTATAAGCTTCATTTATAACGTTGATCTTTGAATCATCATTAATAACCCACAGAAACATTGCGTGATATACCATCCACCTTCTCCACCTGGACCCTTTGTCCAAAAGTCAAAATGTATTTTAACAAATCACATATGTAATCATCTCCAAAATTCACATTTTTTTTTTTTTTAAATGATATATTCTGCTTCAATCCATAATTTTAGCCATTGAGCGTATAAAAAATAAAGTTTTTACAGCTATGTTCACACAGGTGTATTGACTGGTCGGTTTAGCAGCAAATAGACATGGAACCACAATAACAAAATTGTGTTTTTAGGGTGATTACATCATAAAATACATGACATTCAAAGCTTCATTTGAAAACGTAAAAAAAGACATTCGGTACAGCGCTTAAAAGTGCAATTAAAGTGAACCACAATTCTTTAACACTGTCTTTTTTATTTATCTATTCCACACTTTCTTTTCTTCTCCTTGTCAAAATCTTGCACCTAGACTGCCCACAATGCAAAAAAAGTTTGGCCTGTTATGCGAGTAGCAAATATGAGGAGCTACAATGTCACTTCTTTCCAACGCCACACCCAGTTTTTGTTTTTCCCCCCCATTTTCAAACTTAAGAATCTTTCAGACACAAGCAAGGCTGATTTAAAAAGAGATCACTTGGACATCAGATGTCACCCAGCTCCCTCTGGAGACACTAAAAGCTTTATACTACTATATTTTCCACAAACAAACTAGCACTCCCAACACCTGGAAAACGACTTTGATGTGGAAAACTAATAATAATACTTTGGGCCTGAATCAATTGTTCAGCAGATTAGTTAAACAGACGTCTGAAAATATACTTTTTGTGGACCAGTCGTCAAAGTATGCATTGTTGTTTTCCAAGCTTGTGTGATCCCAGAGACCAACTTTTACAGCTGAACAACAATTCCATTGAACGGAAAAACGCCGGAGTGATCGAGTTCATCGACACCAGGGGAGATGTTTTAGCACGCCAGACATTTCCTGTGTGCCACATTTCCCGAATTCAGAGGCAATCTCCTAAAATCGTATAACCCACAATGCAACAGGGGAAGTGCTCTTATTTCTTTATTTTTTTAAACATGTTGATTGCCGACCTGAATTCAACATTACGTGTATAAAGTAGCCATGCAAGGTCAGCAAGGGGAGGAGAGACCTACATTAGCCTTCAACTCCATATGTCTCAGTCAGCTGTCAACCCTGTGGATCTGAGGCAGCCATGTTGGGGGGAAAAATGGCTGCCATGATTATATGACTTATCTGCACCGGCTACTTCAGTCGGCCTGAGAGAATGGACTCTCTGCTAACATGGTCTTTAAATGACAGCCCAAGTGTTTGTTAAATACCAACAACTTACACTCCAAATCAAATCACACAAGAGATGAGCCTACAAATCTTGTTTTATTTATTTATTCTAATTAAAACTGGATGAAACTAATGCTGTGATTAAACTGAGCAGGACTTCAGTGAACACCTGGACTGCAGACAGGTCTGGCTCCTCTCGGGCCGCGCTAGCTAACGTTAGATGGATGATTTAAAGGAAGCTTGGAGATGAAGAGGAAAAGTTGCATCGCCTCATAACTGCAATTACGCTCCAGCAGCCCCTTGTTACGCCAAACAGGGGGACAACTACAACATGTTGCAAATATGTGAAGGTCTTAAGAGTTCGGCATATTACAAAAAATAAAACAGTAATGTATGTTTACTTCTTCCGAGTGACTTGCTCCACAGTCGCGTAAGTTTAGGGAACGCGAGGGAACGCTGCATCAGTGGGAGAAATACATATTAAAAAGACAGACAGACCGCAACAAAAGGGACTCCACAATGAACGCGGCGATGTGTTGCTGCAACTGTGGCAATTACGATATCGACACACGGGGGAAACAGACGAGCCACTTCGCGATCATGTTAAGTGTCTGTGGAGTTGAATAACCAGTTATTTTACACCCAAATAAAGCCCCCTCCCACGCGAAGACATTTAAAGTTGCAGGAAATCAGTTGTTTCTTACTATGAACTGGATGGAAGTTCAGCTGGCGTCCCCGTCAACGTCCGGCATTGTGGAAAAGGAGGCTACGGTACAAAAAAGCACACAGTAGAAACATTTGCCTTCCTTCTCTCCTCTCTATGGATCCACAGCGACGGCGGCCATGACAGTCCATCCGGGTACTGACGTGCTCTTGACACTCATGTAGAAGCGGATGAATATGTATTGCCTTGTCAAATACCAAACTAGTGCCGCGAAGGGCATCTTCTAGCAGGAAGCACAGTTAAAACAACTTTCACTAAAGTGGAAATGTGTTCAGTTTCACGAAACGCCCATAAGAACCTTGCTGCTGTTTTCGCAGCATGAGCCCTACGTCACTCGCTGCCTGTGTGAGCATGTGTGTGTGTGTGTGTGTCCTAGGTGGAAGAAGAAGCAATGAGCAGCAATGGCGGATATACGCCATTTCCTACTGAATACGGTTCATGTGGACTGATATGCCTTTGTTGATTCCCGGTTGGGCGTTATTTAGTTTAAACTCTGAGTACTTATAATTAATCACTTCTCTCCCTCTCTCTCCCTCTCTCTCTGTCTCATACACACACGCACACAAACTTATAATAATGGAGAACGTGAAGCTCAGCCCATGTTACCTCATCGCCCTACATTGTAACATAACATACTAGCAGTAGCACTGACACTAAGCAGCTACATTAGCACCCTCCATTTAAAGGTGTCACTTAAATACACAGTATGTGTCTCTGCTTGCCTCCCTCTTTCTCTCTGAGCCCCTTTGAGTATTAATAAGAGTTGGAAATTGACTGTTCAACCCCATATAGAATGCTATAAATTAAATAAAATAGGCCAGATAAAAGGTGAACGTTTAAAAAACATTATTGACCTTGTCCTGGTCTTTCAATCATGCCACATGATCTTCCTCAGCATCAGCTTTGTTCATGTGTTCTGAAATTGCAGATCCTTTATTCACAATCCAAATGTAAAGTATTCCAGATCATATTTCTTCACTATAAGCTTTGAGCCTTTTACTTGCGTGGGGCTTGTCCCCTGCATCACTTTTTCATACATAAAAAAAAAAGATAGATTTTGTGTCACTGCATCTATAGGAACATTTGCTAGCTAACAGTGAACAGAAATAGACAAAAGTCATTGAAATTATGCTTTATTTTAAATGCTATGTTTTTTTTGTTGATGGGAAATCTTGAGCACATTAAACAAAAAAAAAGCTTTGTAAATTACACCCACAATAATTTGTATTTATTGAACCATTTGGCTGTATACCTCCATGGCCCTCTAGACGACATTCTGGCAGCGGTTGAAAATATAGCTTTGTTAAGGTATTCATCATTCTTCAGGCATGACATAAAATTAAGAGATGGCGCTCTTATTTCTTAAATCTTAATATTTATAGAGGCTTTCCATAATCACACAATAAAAGACAACTGAACAAAACAGGAATACAATTGTGTTATTTGCTCTGTAATCTGATATGTTCCATTTCAGTCCTTTAAACAGAGCCACCTAGAAGCAGGATACAGGATTAATAAAGTATAGGCATATCTCATATTAAGGGTAATTTGCAGTCTAGCTGCTCTTCTTTCCTCTACCTCTTCATCTCCACTTCCTTCGGAGCTCTCTTCCCCTTCATCATCCTCTGCAAGAACAGACTCATCTAAGGAATCATTTATAGACCCATTTGGAATATTAAGGTTAAATTGCACATGTCAAGCCTCTCTTGTAAAAGATATGAGATGAAAATGTATTCAAACATTTATTCAATAAATGTGCTCTTTGATAAATATGCCCATGAAAAAGCAAACCCTTCTCTGTCATGGTTTTCATTTTTTGGGGGAAAAATAGTTGTTAAATTCAGGGGCCTGTCATAATAGGGTGCAAGAGGACCCTTCATAATAGCCTGCACTGGGGCCCGTCATAATATCCTGCACTGGGGCCCGTCGTCATATCCTGCACTGGGGCCCGTCATAATAGCCTGCACTGGGGCCCGTCTTAATAGCCTGCACTGGGGCCCGTCGTCATATCCTGCACTGGGGCCCGTCATAATAGCCTGCACTGGGGCACGTCATAATAGCCTGCACTGCGGTCCATCATAATAGCCTGCACTGGGGCCCGTCGTCATATCCTGCACTGGGGCCCGTCGTCATATCCTGCACTGGGGCCCGTCATAATAGCCTGCACTGGGGCCCGTCATAATAGCCTGCACTGCGGTCCATCATAATAGCGTGCACTGGGGCCCGTCATAATAGCCTGCACTGGGGCCCATCATAATAGCCTGCACTGGGGCACGTCATAATATCCTGCACTGGGGCCTGTTATAATAGCCTGAAGTATCTGCCACATTCACCATTTTCACAATCACACTGCAAGCAGACTCAATAGAGCAGTGGGCCTGGACTGGACTACAACACAAGAAAACAAAGCCTCAAATGCACTCATTTGTATTTATCTCAGCCAGGATGAGCATGAGATTGGTCGTGTGTGTGTGTGTGTAAGGGTGCACCTCTGCGTCTGTCCTCTGCTAATCTCGCACTCTGCTGCAGTAAACTGCTAAATATTTTCAGTGGGTCAGTTATGGCTGTAAGCTCGAGCATCTCTCGTGGTTGCGGTGACTCACACTTTCTCAAACACCTTTTATAGTTTGTTTAATACTGCCATTGAGTGCCTGCTCACTCATTAGTCTTAACCGGCCAGTAGTGACTGACGGAGACAACGCTTTCCCAAGTATTGAGGGAGAGTGCTGTAGATGGCAGCCGCAACACAGGCTGTACTATCTAGACTAGCTGGCACTGTCATTTACCTCCTCTAAAAGTGCTTGTGTTGGCCACTGACAGGCTCAGATTGTTATTATAACTGTCAACTTTACGGAAAGAGTCTCGCTCAAGGAGAAGTGTTGTTCTGAAACCTTGCAAGGTGACGTGTTGCTGAAAGACAACAGTGGAAACGCGAGTGCCGGACGGGCAGAGTTTGTGGTGGAGTACAGAGAGCATAGCTCCTTGTTATCTGAAAGGATTTTAAGTCTCACAGAGCTCTTTGAATGTGATGGCTGCCCGTATTAATTTGAGCGGGAGAGGAGAGGAGAGAGAGAGATGGTGCGAGGGCAGCAAAGCTCTGGAGACTGGTGGTGTCCCTGTGACTGCTGTGAGACTTAAACTCATTGAGGTGAGACTTGGTTCGACACAAACAAACAGACCGGATCAAGAGAAAGGTAAAGAAAATGTTTTATTTCTCTCATAATCTTACATTGATGCTATGCAATTGCCCTTGCAGCTGGTTTTGTGGCTGCCGGTTACAGTGTTCTCTCTCAATGCTGGACTAGTTTGTGTTGTCCCCATGAGTCACTTAGACACAAACATGGGAAAATAGGATCCAAGTGGAAAAATCATGACGTCATACTTTGTGAAATGATGGCGGAAAAGTCGCCTGTACCAATAGGAATCTAGTTATTGCGTTTGCAACCCGAACCGCAGTTGCTGACACATGCACTGCTACTTTGCAAAAGACAGCGCTCAAAGTACAGAAAGGCCGAGGTAAAAGGGACGACTTCGCCAAGCAGGTTTTTCACGATGCAAATTAAACTTCCTCTCAGCCTGGAGACGAGTTGTATCTTCTTGGTCCTCACGAAGCAAAGAGCTTACAACATTTGTGCTTTTCTCCATTGCTGTGTAGAAGAGGCCGCTGTGGCTCAGAGGTAAAGCAAGTCCGCTGATAATCGGAAGTCTGATCCCCAGCTCCTCCAATCCACATGAAGAGTCAAAGAGTTCAAGATACTGAACCCCCAAATTGCCCCTGAGGGCTCTGCCATCGGTGTGAGAATGTGTGAGAATGAATATTAATATTAGATCCTGATGGGCATGTGCTTTAAGTGCTTTGACTTTTGAACTTTACCAAATACCATTTACAATGTGAAGGTTCAATGTAGTCGATGACCACCACAACAGCAGTTCTTTCACTTTAATGCATAATAAAGATTCCTGTCATGTTGAATTGAAGACAAAATAGGTTTAGTAAGCAATTGCGAATATGCGACTCATGCACTACTTTCCTGTTTGCTGCTTATCTGGTAATACCGGCGTAATGTCCTTCACACAGAAGAGACCAGATGTGGGACCCAGAGCCACATTAAAGCTGCCATTTAAGCACTTGTCGGATAGCCTAACAGCTTCCGAACTCAATTTTTTTTATAACTGCTTTTAATGGGATTATTGTTATTTAATTAATTAGTGACACACCTCACCTCATGTGTTTGAGTGAGCTGTTATTCAATGAAGAGCCATGCTCTGCCTGGTTTTCTTTGAGGATGCCTTGAAGGTGAAGGGAATCTGAGTTTAGGTGTAAAGTGGGAAGAGAACAGTACAGTAGCCTGAGGTGCGCTAGTGTTGCTTCTTATAACTTCAGAGCAGGGAGCTGTGAACATCCAGGAGACATGTTGTGGAGGAGGGCGGGGCCATCCAGTGTCATGGAAATGTTGGGTTGGGCAGAGCGAGGGCGGGTGAGGTTGGGCTGTCCCCTGAAGTTTGGGTTTACTGAGAGCAGATTCCCCAGCAGAGGTGTTAATGGGGCTAGAGATGATACAAACTGAAAGAAAGATTACAAATGTGACACAATTAATGTGGCAGGTTTTGATAACTGGTTAAAGCTACAGTTGGTAACTTTTATGAAAACAACTTTTTTTTTTATTATCATATTTGATCAAACTGTCACTATATCCTGACAGTAGCACATGATACTCTATAAAAAAAATCTGGTTTCTCTGCCAGGCACTGGACCTGAAGGAGAACAACCAATCTGAAGGAGAACAACCAATCAGAGCATCTAAGGCACTGTCAATCATTGCTGCTGAACTGACATGAATCAGTCTACCGTCACTGTATTGCTTATTTCTCACCCCAAATATGTGATTGTACTGTTAGCTTTAAAATGAGAAAGTTTGTGAGCCATCCACCATTTACACTTTTAGAGTAAGTAAAATATGTTTGCTCTACATACATACAACAGACATTAATATCGCAACGAGACAGAGTTGATGTTTGGTACAGAATGGTACTCAGTTCCAGTGCAAAGAAAGACCGGCTCCATGAATCCTTTTGACACGTACACAAAGGGAAGCACATGAATGTGAAAATATGTACTGTAAAATGCATGCACAGTTCAGCTCCCAGCAGAGTGCAGTGACTGGTGCACCAGTGCAAACAAGTTCAGTTGTAACAGTTCAGTCTGGTGCAGAACAGCACAGGTCAGTGTTTGGGAACCTGTGACCGGGAAAGTCAACAAAAGGGAGTAGAAGTGATGGTGTTGGTTGACATGGACCTGAAGCGCCTTCCAGAGGGGGAGAAAACTAAACTCATATGCGTACGGGGATCACTCTGTGATTAAAGGGGGGTGTCAAAGCCTGGCCTGATGCACCAACCTATAATAAGGCGCACTTGTAGCCACAAGTGCGCCTCAAAGGAAAAGTATGGTAGTGTTTGTTTTGGCCTGGTTGGGCTCCTGTAGACGTTTCTATGGTGGTGCAACATGGCGGACTCGCCTTCTAAGATAATGAAAACACAAACAAATCTTAATTTCAGGTGATTTTACACAAATAAAAACATAGTGTATTGCCCCCGTTGCCTATCCAAAAACTATGGTCACTACTTGGTTGCTACCTTGCTAACTTTTCCGGCGGGTGTAATTGATGACCAATGTCCAGGTGTAAACGTCCAGGTAGCTTATTAACATTTGCATTTCTTGATACAAAACAAAATGACCACATCCTGGCACAACCTATTTGCGTATAATCAAAACCATAAAATAAACCAATAACATTTCCCTATCTACGTTACCATATTGACATCTGCTGTACCACGGCTGAAAACTGTTTGCTTCTGCAATTAAGCAACAGCTGGCCCTTATTTATTTACACACTTCATATACTTTGCATTTTTGCACTTGTATTATTTAATTTTCTTAAATATCTTATATGTAACTCTGATTGCTGCTGCCACAACCAAGTTTCCCCTTGGAGATGAATAAAGTATACTGTATATCCTATCCTATCCTATTGCCATACTTGGTGATGACTTCACGTCGTGCTCAGCCACATCCTTAAGTCGTGATATAAGCACAACATACCACACGGCCCGTCGTGAGCTATTGCTCAAATATGTAATCTGGAAATCTAGACTTTGTGTAAATGCTCTTAGATTAACAACGGTTCAAATGACAGCGGGAAATACAAAAGGAGTTATTTGGATTTTTAAAACACATTTCCTGCTTTGGTTCTGTCTCATCGTTCTCAGTTGAGAAAATCAGGGCTCATAGCATGTGTTTTCTTTTTAAATAATGTTGTAGAGCGAGTGGCAAGAGGGGAAAGAGTTCTAAGAGTGCAGTAACCTGTTGGAAATGTACAGCAGTGAGCATCCTGAGCCTGAAGCTACAGAGCATCTCAGCTCTGCCATGGCTGCATTATACTTTTGTATTTTTTTTTCTTCTCTTGAACTTTCACAGTGAAAAGTCCTCATTACTGTTGAAATGTTCCAGAAGGCAAACTGGGGCCCGTGGTTGCTCGTATATAACAGTAAAATTGATTACACCGAAAAAAGGGCATAATTTATCCATAATCCATGGCAAATTTGTTTTTACTTAACAGGGGTCAAAAATATGAAGGGTTTGAGTGTCAGGGGCTGTACATTCAAGTTTATGTAGATAATATGGACAGCAAACCCCAGAAACACATTTCACTTTTTCACAAAGACCGATAAATGAAATACTCAATGGGAGCTAATAATCAGCATAATTAAATATGCTGAATTAGCATTTTCTGTTTACCCAATGATGTACAGACAATTATTCCAGGATGACTTTGATACCGAATAAAACTACAAAATGTGATGATTCTCAGGTTCTGGAGTTAAAAGGAGCCTCTTTTTTTTTACAAGAATGTCTAAGAATTTCCTTGCAGATTTCTAAGTTGTTGTTTTAAAAGATAATGATATCCTCACTGAATTATTACTCAGAGGAGGAGTGTGATTTTGGGCAATCTGATACCAGTTGTAAGTGCCTTAACAGTATTGACCCATGTCCAGTGTTTCTTAACATTCTGTAGATCCGGTCTGTTTGTTATCGAGTCATGTGACTCGTTGCTGGAAGACAACGGTGGAAGCGGGAGTGAGAGTTGGAGAGAGTTTGTTGTGTTGGAGAACAGAAAGTGTATCTTAGTGTTTGAAAGATGTTCAATGTTATGGCTGAATATCCAGCGGACTTCCACAATTCAATTACATTTATTTTGTATAGTCCAAAATCACAATTCTGCCTCAGAGGGCTTTACAATCTGTACACATACGACATCCTCTGTCCCGGGGACCTCACATATGATCAGGAAAAACCTCCCTAAAAACACAAAAAGGAGGAAGAAACCTTCAGGAGAGCAACAGAGGAGGATCCCTCTCCCTGGATGGACAGAAGCAATAGATGTCATGTGACCAGAATGAACAACGTAACAGAGTTACAGCACATTCAATGAATATGACAGAAATTATTCATATGAGTAGTAGTAGGCATGATGAAAATGTTACAACTATCAAAAATAACAACAGCTGTGGATACCAGTGGAACCAGTAGAAACACTGTAACCAGTAGAACCACTGTAACCAGTAGAACCACTGTAACCAGTGATCATAAAAGCAGCAATGGTATTGGCAATGCTAATTACAATGCAACTACTACTAATAATGATAATAGCAGTAGGTGTCAGGCAGGACCACAGTCCAGATATAACCACAATCCATGTTTCTGACCAGCATTGTCTTTTAGTTTTAGCCTTCAGAGTTTAGACATGGTCATAGTGAATGTTCCTTTAGGTGCAGTGTTATAAGGTATACAAGTACAGCAACATTTGAAATATTCCACTGAATATATTTTGCCATGCCATTCTATTTGTTTCCTGTCGCTGTTCGCCTAGTGCCCTAAGAGCCTCACTTGTGTAATAAATGAACCGCTGCTGGTTCTAATCAATATAATTGATCAAATCAACAATTTTGTTTCCTGTTATCCATGGAAATATGGATTTAAGGCCTGCTTTTATCTCATTTATTGTTTGAACTCTTCAGGGATCCCTCTGGGTTTCATTGTACCATTACATATACTCTGGGTCTATTTGGGGACTTGTTTACTCTAATTTACCTCCTGCACAGGTACTATCATCCCAAAGAGGCCAATTCTTCGTGATGGAAGAGTATTTACCAGCACATAATTTCCACACATCCAATAACTATCTGTTACGGCAAACGTCTTCTCACTGAAGACATGGAGAGTAGGAACCTCCCTAGTTATATTATGGCGTGTCTGATCGAGCGCAAAGTTAGACACAACAAGTAAAAACAGAAAGGTAAGGTGTGAGGCACAGTAGACAATAGAGTCCAAAAGCACAACTCTGAGGCAGGTGGCAGGCAAAGTTATTTAGTAGTATATTCAGGCAGGGGTCAAAACCAGGAGATCAATCAAACAGGCGAACAAATCCGATAAGGGGCAGGCAAAATCCAAGGTAGGCAAAGACAGGCAAAAACGGGGTCAGGACAGGTAGACAGAAGTACAGGGATACGCTGGAGAGTTTGGCACAAAGGACAAGACAATCTGGCAGAGGACACGTGCAAGTGAGGACGCCTAAATAGTGAGCTAATGAGGGAACGGGCTGCAGGTGAGATGGGTGTGAGGGCCAGGTGACGGTGATGAGGGGTAATCAGACGTGGGTGGCAGGATCTGGAATGACAGGAGAGTGGTTAGAACTGACAGACAGGATGAAAAAACACTTAATATGACGGGGAATCCGTGACATAAGGAAAAATGTTTTATTTCTCTTTTGGGTTTTTCCCATAATGTAGTCAGACATTTAGAATAATGCTGTCGATGGCAAAAGCAAGTTTTGGCTGCTGCTTTCTTCTGCGTTCTCTCTCAATACTGGACCAATTTCCAATACCGTTGTCCCCATTAAACACTGAGACACAAACACATGGAGAAAATAGATTTGAAGAATACTGAAGTGGCCCTTTAAAGGAATGTTACTCATTCATCTCCCAGCCTGCTCAGCGACCTTTCCGTCACATCCCTGACCTTATCACAATGAAATACAGTTTGAAACCAAAATAATGCAGAATTATTTCTCTTTATTTTACATAAAATACACCGCTGCAGACCCCATGCATCCTCTTCATGTACACATATAAATATTTATTGCACATGAAACTGTTCAAACTTCAAAGTCCAGTCCCTGTTGAGCGCATCATGCTGGCCAGCAGAAAATGACATCAATGAAAGAAACACAAAACGTGTCTCACAATACTTTAACAGTTTATTATTACCGTACATTGATAGTCATCAATTCTGCAACAAAGCTCAATAGCTGTAATTTAATGCACTATACATATCTTTCGTCACATGGCTTTCAACTGCAACCAGCTGATGAGAACAATCACACACACACACACACACACACACATACACATACACACACACACACACACGCACACACACACACTCCCTATATCTGTAATGATATCTTGTATCATTAAACATACAGTACGTTCAAATTACACGTGTAAGTTTACAGTGACATTCTTCTGCTCATCGACACCGCCGCACGAATGCAGACTGAGTTTAATTGTTCTACTGAGAGGCTGAAGTCTGATGGGACAATCAGGATGTAGAATTAAAAGCAACAGTGTGATAGCGTGTACAAGTCTGCATAGACAGCGTTGATATTGAGGTGAGGCGATGTGCTGCGGCATTTTTAAAAGGAGGTGTCCGTAGCTGTCGTCTGGCGACCCCCATGATCACTTTTTCCACAAAGCATTTTGAAGCTGTTGTCGTTAATGTGTGCGCAGCATCACCAGAATATATCACTGGGTGTCCACAAGACCAGTCAGTGGCTGCTGAGATTTTAAGATTCCTATCCAGGGAAGACGACCCATACTCACTCCCTACTCGTCAAATACGGACGATCAGTCGGTGCCGCTCGCCGTCTGATACCCTCGAAGCGCCTGTGTGAGACGCACCGGGCTTTCAACTAACGGCAATGTAAGCCCAGCCATGCCCTTAACAGGCGATCAGAGCAGCTGATATAGCAAAATTAGCGAGAAAGTTGACATAGGGCAGGTGAGAGTGGAGGTTGGATGGGTCAATGCAGGACATTCACCCAGGAGACCGTTGTTTGTGTTGTGTGAGTGAAGTCAAGACAAGTTGACTTATTTTACCATAGTTTTGGTAAATAACTTAAGTAGTTAACTAACACCAATTAAGCAAAAACTGACTTATAATACGTAACAAACATACGCGTTTTGACCCAAACCGCGATCTTTTCCAAATCTAAAGGAGTTTTGCCGCATAAGTAAACCTACGTTGGTTTATTTTGAAAAAAAACTGTATGCAAGTAATGTACGGAAATGGTATGCTTCCCGCAAACACAGAAGTTTATTTTGAAAATATACTGTGTACATGTAACTAGCGTAAACTATACGTCTCCTGTGAACAATGAAGTTGATTTTTGAAAAGAGACGCATGCATGTCCCTGACAGTAGAGTTGAAGCGTTGGTATTTGACGAGTTGGGAGTGACAATGTGAGAATGTGTTGAGCAAAGTGGCCAGTTACACTCCCAGGTCATGTTTCAAGAAAAGAAAAAAAAGAAACTCTTTACTTTCACCAAAACTGCACAAACCTTTAAAATCGTTTTGAATCACAAAATGTGTAGAATTGTGTTTTAAAATGTTTCAGTCAAAAATACTTTAGTAATAATCATGCTGATATCTGATGGTGGCCAAATATTTCAGAGAGGACCTAAATATTAAGACTTTGGACTAAGTGATACCGAATGAGTCAGACTTATCAGGTGTCATGATCATTTAAATGCTGTTTTAGGGCCACCTACATTTGGCTGCAATTGGCAAATGCATTCAGGGGGTTGAATCCATTTATGGTGAAACATCTTTACCAACAAGAAATAGGCCAAAAGCCAGTTTAGGAATAACATTATTCTGTAGCAGCAAACAAAATCCTCTATATAAATGGACTTTCGAGATTGGATTAAAATAGTAAGAGTGGATTGGTATGGAAAATGGTGGAAAAACAGGTGTAATCTTGAACCAATAACTCAAGAAAAAATATTTTGCTTGGCCTCCACACAGTTGAGGAATTACGAGCCAAAACATAAAGTGCTTTTCAAATGGCCCCATGTTTTTCTATCAATTCGAGTGTTTTGTCAACCGCTGTTTCCAAGGTCAAGAATGAGCAGTCAAGTCATGTTGCATGCTGACGTACATGTAGAGAAATAAATCAAACATGTGTTGCCCCAATTCAACATGTATGAAGTGACACATACTGAGTGCATATTTGTGCTTCCATCAGCGTTACTGCAGATGAACACTGTTCCTGTACCGGCTGAGTTTTTCCGTGCAGCCACACACCCGCATGACCCTTTAGCTGTTGTCCACAGAAGCTTACTGCAAACACACATCTGATGGATCTGAATGCTTGATGGTTTTACATTATAATCCTTAATATTTAATCATTTATGCCCCTGTTTGGATTATATTTATGGCGTGGGTTTTTGTTGAATTTACATTTGATATTTTATCAATTTCATTTTTAGTCTGTTATTATTCCAGTTGATGTCTATTATAGGTGTCCAGACCCGATTCCTGGGGCCCGGTGGCCCCGCAGGTCGCATCCATCCACGAATGCGTTGGATTCAGTTATCAGACAGCTGGAGAGCAACATGAGGGATCAAGCTGCCAGAGCACAAAATAAATCAATGAAACAAGATGTCCAGCATGTAGGCTCAGCTCCACATACATCCCTTCATTCTTCTCTTCTGTCCTCTTCATACTTTTTATATGTGTGACTCCTGGCTGTTGCCCAAAGTTGGGAAAAACAAGCATTCCACGTTCCACGTCAAATCTTCATGCCAAGCTTGGCTTTCTGTGGGAGGACAAAGGATCATCAGGTTAAATGCATTACACCTTTCTGTCACCTTCTACAGTCAGCATTTTAAAGCTTCATAAACAAGAGTCGGGAAATGTAATAGAGAACGAGAGAGAGCGAGAGAGAGAGAGAGAGAGAGAGAGAGAGAGAGAGCAGTACTTAACACTACATTCACAATGTAAGGTATGGATTTGCTGCCTTCAATAGCCGGTTTATATTTTTACATCCTGTCTCATGATAGTGGCCAGCATTTATCACCATATTTACGTATTTACATGAATTAACATGAAATGTTTAAGAGACTTAAAGTTACTACGAGGAACTTTCATGTTGTGTTGTTTTTGGCGGTCCCTGTGGACGAAAGCGGTGGTGTTGCCCTAGCTTCATGGTCTCTTTAGAAAATTTCTCATTTTACTGCAGAAAGATCTAACAGTCGACCCCGCTCAGTCCTGGTTCTGGTTCTCCTGTACCTCCCTTCCCTCCAGCAGGCCCAGCAATACGGCCTAGGCCTCCAGTAGCATGGAGGGATTTTAGATTACTTTTTGGGGTACTTGGGGTATGTATATCCCCTTCTTTGTATATTTTGGCTGTTGTCAAACAAACCTAACACATACATTATTAAACACTTTAAAGTGTTATAAATCATGTATTACTGATTTATTTACTGCTTATGAATTCTAAATAGTAGGACAAAATATAACTTAAAGCTTTACTGTCAGTCGTACTTAGTTATGAGGCAGTGGAAAACCTACTCTTCTGTCTTTAAGATGAACAAGACCAAGGCTGAAAGGTGAACTTACGATGCCAGAGGCGTGTTTTGGTTTGACGCTGTAGGAAGCCTTCTCTTTGGCTTGTCGGAAACACTCTTCTGCTGCTTTTAACCTGCACAACACACAATACATATGCAAGGAATATGAATACACCGATACAGATTTTTTGGCTTTTTAAGAATACTGGCAAAGCCCTGTGGAACATTTGTACGTGCTAAAAAAAAAACATTTAGATGGAACTGCATGAATGGATTTCTACCTGCGGAAATATCTATTTGACCAATGAAATAATTTGTTCTAACTGTCATAAAGAATATTACCTTTATTCTGCAAAATAATTAGCTGTGTGCCTCTGTTTGTTTAAGGGAATGTGTATTTTCAGAGCAATGAACGTTTGTTTTGGGGGTAAAGGAGTGTCAGACAATGGGAAATTTTTCGGACGATTGGTGTTTCAGAATGATGGGCCTTCGGATCAACGTATCCTCATACAATGGTGTGTATGACATCCTATGAAAAGTTATTAAGACATACACTCTTTTCAAAATAAACTCCTGTCTTCCAAGGAAAATACTCAGTTAGGTTTAGGCAACGTAACCTCTTAATTCATAAAAAAGTTTGGGTTTAATTAACTACAGAAGTGCAGTTACTGAAGTAAGCAGGTTACATGAAAAATAAATCAACCGTGACTTTTCGTTTTCCCCTGAAAGATCTCTGTTTGTTTGAGCCATTCATTTTACATTCAATGCATTTTAGAGAGCAGCACGTGTTACCGCACCTCTCCTTGAGAATGACTTTGTTCTCCTTCTTCCACTGGTCCTTGAAGTCGGAGGAGAACTCGTGCCAGACGCAGAATAAAGTGTTGGGTGAAGGCTCCTTCTCTCCTGACTTGGCCTTCACGGAGAAGAACACTGTGAGCTCCAGGAACCTGACAGGACACCATCAGAAGTTTACTTATTGACATTCCCTTTTTATCCTGCAGTTGAGAGAGAATATGACACTGGAGCTAAAAAGCTAACGATGCAGACTTACACTTTTTATTCCTCAACATTTAAGAGAGAAATATCTTACACTTTATTCCACTACATCTATATGACAGTTACAAGGTACTTTTCATATTAACAGCTGACATAAAAACATATATGTTTATAAAATATAATAGTGTTAGAGAATAGTGGTTCCCAATGTTTGGGGCTTGTGACCCCTGACAATAAATCCGTTGTCAGCAGGTCCCCCAAAGAGACATTTCCCCTCTAAACAATATATTTGATCGTTTTAGGCCTGAAGGGGTAAAACAATTTATTTTAGATCCAAGATTTTTCACAAAAAAAGCAAAGATGGAGAAAAGTCAAAAAACTGAGAACAGATTTGTGTATCAGAACCTTGTAAATGGTAAGTAACTCCACCTTGACCAACCTAATCAGTAGAATGCTTCTTATGAATAATGCATCAGTATTTTGAGCACATTTAGCTGAAAATAGCCTACTTCTGTGTTTTTACGTAAAGCTACCACGGGGAACTTGAATTTTGTGATGATTTTGGCATCCCCTGTGGACAGACGTGGTGGTGTTTCGGAGCACCAGAGTCTCTTTAGAAAACCTCTAATTTTACTGCAGCGGGGTCTGACAGTCTGCTCCGCTCAGTCCTGGTTTTTGGATCTTCCCTCCAGTGGGCCCAGCACTACGGCCTGGGCCTCCAGCAGTGGTGTCAGCGTTGGTTCCCAGCACAGCCCAAAAGTTTGGTTCCTAGATAAGTAAACTGGATGCTTGTTTTGTGCACTATACGTACAGTATCTACTGAATTCCCATCCGTGGTCCTATTCTCATCAAGTTTTCTTTTTTGTGTGTGACTTTTTCATGTTATTCAGCCAAATACAACAAACAAAAGCACGTCCTCCTCTTGCTGCCAGGAGGTTACCATCATTACTTCTAGCTCGCTGTCTGCACCAAAAGCAATACGTACAGTAAAGAAGCACGTGCAAGTCCACATTTGTCATCTTACACATCTGAACTGATCAAAGCTTTGAGTCATCATCTATGATGTAATGGTGTAACTGCTAAACATAAGGTAAAGGGCCTGTAAAGTATTCTGACCACAGTGCTATGTACAGATCACAGCTCAATAAAGCAGATAAAAGGTGTTTGTGTGATGTGTAATGTAACGTGCTTTTCTTACAATTTGTGAGTGCTACTGAGTTGAGCATCCAGGGTCTCCAGTTCACTTTTAGCTAAGAAAGGAGAAAGAATACAAGAGGTCAATACAAAAGTGACACTTGAGAAAGTATTTGGGTTTGTTGTGAGCAACTGCTGCTCACTTGACTAATTTCAAGCTTATGCACTGATTGACATTTGGTGGAGGCAACGCACCAACAAAATCACAGCAATACGCCACAAAGGCAAGAAAGAATGAGACTGCAGCGGGTAAAAATGTAAACTATGCATGATCTAAAATATTCAAAATATTTAATAGGGATTGGATTCAACAGGTTTGTGAGAATCAGGCGGCAACTTCCGGTTCTGCCAAGTAAAGCAGAGTATGCTTTAGGGCGGGGCTTACTGTGATTGACAGGTCGCTGCCGCTACCATATATATGTATACAGCGTATATACGTCACTCCTTCACATTCTAAATATGGTAACTTCCCATCATGGGTTGCAAAAAACAACAACATGGCGACGGCAGTAATCCAAGATGGCAATGGCTAAATTGCCGAACTCAAGGCCACAAACCAACAATGGACGTCACGACGACTACCTCCACTTCGTTTATAGAGTCCATGGTTAGAACTCAAAGGAACGCACAATGTGCTTTGGTGGGAAACGGTGTATGCAGAAACTTTGTTGCTCTACAAGAAAACAACACTGGGGACTTTTAAGTTCACGCAAACTAAAACACTTTAGTTTGGTCAGTCACCTTGCGCAAGGAAGTCGTCCATCTTGTCTTTAAAGGGCTGCAGGTTATCCTCGTCTGAAACCTTGCACACCTTTTCCACTTCTGATGTACACGCTAATAATAATAAAAAAGCAGACAGAAATTACAAGCCAGCAGCACATCTTTGTGTGAAATATAAGTAGACATATCTTACAGAATGGTTAATATATTGTTTTTTCACAATATTGTGAATATATCATAGTTTGAATTCATTCCACTATGTCTATACGTTTAAATTCATCAACTCTTTTCAGTCTGTATTTAAACCTTCCAGATATGTAATTTACCGTGAACCAACAGCAGAAGCCACAAAGACTGAGGCTAATTACCATGTAAGTGTGTGTGTGTGTGTGTTACCTTTCAGGTCCTTCCGGAGTCGATTCAGGTCTTTCTGAAAGTCTTCAAACTTCATTTGTGAGGACTGAAACAGGTCGTGAGGCTCAGGGAGAGGGTACACACACGTCTCTCTACCAGCATCCTGGGATGGACAGACACACACACACAAATATATTGATATACTGTATATCTGATATTGTTTTATATATTTTTTTGCTTTACTGGCTGCTGATAAATATTCATTGTAAATCACATCACCACGGTGTGATGTGATTAAATGTGGTGTGAGAATGTTGTGAATGTCTGTAATGAGTGTTTATTGAAAAATTACAAAATTAGCATTGGACAAAGATAAGTCCAGAAAAAAGGGAGAGAGTAACAGTATGGGAGGAAGTATGGGACTAAAGCGCTCACCTCATCGAAGTGTCTGAGGTAGTATGCCACAATGTAAGCCAGAAGACTTTTCATGTTGTCCTGCATGTGGAGGAAAGAAAAACAACATATTTACTGTGACTTTGCCCCATGTGAGCAAAACTAAGCAGTCCCTCAACACCATAGCTTCATATATAAAGTAAACATAGTATAGAAAGGTATATTAAAGACATACACCCTTACAATTGATTGTAAGTACTACTCTGTCTACTGTGTATAGCTAAATTGCAACACCCTGAAGAAGGCTGCTATATATTTCATAGACTTTCTGTTTGTTTTACTTTTTTACTCATTGGTCTCCAGGCTCTGCCCCCTCCCTTTTTTTCGGTGACGTCTGAAATTGTGTCATCATGATACTATAGCATGCATCCATTAGTTCAACTCCTTATGGAAATGTCCATGACTGTATGCTTCCATAAATATAGAGTCACGCAACACTGCCAACTACAGATAAGATAAATGTTAAATAGATATAAATTCCAGGTGTTTAAGAAAATATAGATACATTTAATTATCTGGATTTTTATGTTTTTGGAAACTGTATCGATTCTAAAGAACATTATGTACATTTTAAATTAGTTAGAAAATGTATACAGTATAGTTTGTACTATATGTAAGAATATTTTTATTTACCTAATATGTTTACCTACACAGCCCTAATAAACTCCGTTAAAGTCCAGCATGGACCAATCAGTAGACTGCTGAGGTGACCTTGAGTACCAAACCCCCTCACTGCTCGGGGCCTCTATGTGTGTGCATGTGTGTATTCTAGGCCTCTGTGTGTGTGTAAAATAACAATGTATGAACAAGGGGATTCATTAAGTAATTTATCTTCTTCTACTATAAAGTGCACAAAAAGTAGAAGAGCAGAATTTTTATGAACGTTTCATAACGTTTCCGTGCCGTTTGTTTCCGCTTATTCCCTTTTTACTCACGCTGCTCTTGACATCTTTGAGTTTGGGCAGGATGTCGAGGGTGAAGCCATCAGCTTGGCCTCTGGTTCGATTGCCACCATTCATGAAGTTACCGAAAGCCAGAACCAGACCGAGAACCTGCTTCACTGTCGGACTGTCCTGCAACGCCTGCAGAGACACACATAGGGGTGTGAATCAGAGCTACAAAGGTTTTCCATAGGGGGCAGCAAAGTGACATTGGAAACATTTACACCAAAACTCAAGAAATTATTTCAAAGCCCAAAAACCTGTGTTCACTGACTGTATCCTGCAACCTGCGCTATAGCCAGAGAGTCTGCCACTGTGCGGATGGATAAACCGTGGTTTGTCAGGAAATAGATCCTGCATGTAATCGATTTTCTCTTTGAAACAGTCCTCCTGCAGTACCAACCAAGTTTCTTTCTCATGGTGGGCATCAAGGGGCCTTTATTTCTTCTCAGTTTGGAGAGTTTGACTCACCTTGCAAACCTTCTGCAGTGTGTCCAGCTTCTTCATTATGGACGACATGCACTCAGAGAAGCTGGACTGGAAGAGGATGCAGAAGACTCTGCTGGAGAAGTTTGGGATCAGGGAGAGCTGGTGGAGAAAGCTGCAACACAAGAGGAAACACCAGCTGCTGTGGATCCAAACTCATGTCCTCTGCCATCTCTCCACTCC
This sequence comes from Myoxocephalus aenaeus, assembly GCA_038501785.1. Classification (NCBI taxonomy): domain Eukaryota; kingdom Metazoa; phylum Chordata; class Actinopteri; order Perciformes; family Cottidae; genus Myoxocephalus; species Myoxocephalus aenaeus. Next base: position 355,209 of record JBAMJR010000454.1, on the reverse strand, counting down.
CTCTGTTATTCTCTCTCTGTGTGCGTTGCAGGCTCTACTGGCTGAGGCACAGCATTCACCATTACGCCTGCTCATTGGTGTTGAAGAGTCGGAGAAATAACACACAACTCACTGCTCGGGTTTGTCCAGAGGTTTGGCGTTCTCCTTGTCTTTTGAGGCCTTGATGTGCTTTTCAATCTTGTCCAGCTCCTCCTGTTGAGCCCTCTGAGGAAGAGACACAAGAGACCGACGTTCATACAATTACAACAGCGTAGCAGTAGAAAGTACACGTACAGCAAAGGGTTTCAAATCTGACAGTATGGGACCACACTTGGACAAAATTGAGACAAAATACTCGCAATGGACTAAAACCGAGGTATTTTTTTAGGATTCTGCTCAAAATAACATACCCAAAGTAAAAAGGGTGTATCTCTGCAACCACAAGGGCTATTTGAATACTTTCGGTGTTATAATAAAGGAAACCCATGTGAGCTTTTGTTCAGATGTGTAAATATTCGTATATTTGTTACTGGTTAAGAGTAAATAAAGATTGAAACACAGCAAAAATAGAAGTTTCAGGTCCGCCTATTTAAAAAAAAAGCACTTTCAGGATGATTATCTCTGAAATAATGCAGCAGTGAGGTCTAAAGCTCTCCTAAATCATAGCACAATATGTGAACAGTCTCTCTGCAAAGTTAGAGAGGGTTTAGTACAGAGAGAATTCAGGCGAGGTCTCCAAAATCTGTGCCATCTGTGCCATTTGAATTTTCTCATGTCCCAAACCTTATATTTCACTTGTATATTATGTATGGTGTTCAATACACTTATATATGTGTGGATTTACCGTGGAAAATGCGATTTTCTTCTTCTAATCAACAAAGGTAGGCAGCATTTGCTGACTGTAAAGCGATAAAGCGATTCATGTTGCTGTGTTCTTTGGTTCATATCTCGGTGATGCTTTGGAGCAGAGGGATTTTGGAAACATGCAGAGTGGGCTGACTCATGACAAAATTATGATTATGATATTTTAATAATTATTTTAGTTGGTGTTTGAGTTGTATTGAAATGGCTGACTAATTATTGTAGCCCAGGTTCTCTTGTTTAATTTGATGTGTAACATCAATATATTTGTTCATGATTATTGTAATGTTTTACACAGTTTAACTATCACCTAAACGTCACCCTATATGTGTGAAAGTCACATTGAATCAGGATTATTTGTCCAAGAAGTTGGATTTTTGATGCAAATAACAATAATTGGGTGCTCCTTAAATTAAACTGACTTCTAGTTTTTTAATGATGACACCGTATTCAAATTCAAACCACCAATGGAGCTGTAATCGCATAGTATTCATATAGACAATGTGCATAGCAACATAAAAAAAAGTCTTCCCATAATCAGGACAATGTAATTAAATATGAAACCACTATACAATAAGGAGAATCTTATTGAGAACATCCGCATCGGAGATGAAACTACTAACATAAAATCAGGAATGTGCTACCAGTCGGACAAACTATTCCGTTTATTTCAGTTTATAACTAGCTCTGAAAATGGTAAAATAAGGACTCAAATCCCGAGACTTCTTTTACAGACGAGTAATCTCATTCTTTCATAGTCAGACAAGCAAGATAAACTGACTGTATAGAGTGTGTGCTGCTCACATTTTCGTACAGGGCCTGCAGGGTCTCCAGGTCAACCACTGTGTTGTCCAAGTTCAGGATGGCTTAAAACAGAAAGAAGGAGATTTCACAAGTCTGTTCAGTAGCAGTCAAGGATCAGCCTGTACTTCAGTGTTTTAGGGTGCCGTGCCATTGTTCTGACGGCCCGTTATTCCAAAACACTGAATGTCTGAAAGCCTTCCATATAGTAGGAGAGAAAGATCGGGAAGTTCAGATGATGTCATTCTGCATAAGAATTAGCCATCTGCCTGTGTGTTGCACAGAGAGTTTGTATTTTTGGAGCAATAGGCCTCCTGAACGTTTTTTTCCCGGAATAACGGGATGTAAAACAAGGTTTTTCGACCTGTTGGGATTTCGGGATAATGGGCCTTCGGAACAATAGGTTTACATTAATGGGTCCATTTCATTTTTCCAAAACAAAGGGAAAAATACCAGAGGAAAGAGAAAGAACACCCTGACTCTCAAAGTCAAAAAGATAAATAAATACTGCAAAATCCTAATTATTGAAACTTATAGTAATATGTTAATATGTATCCAGGGTCAGGTATTACTGGCCCCAAATGTCCATAAAGTCAGTAGAAGCACACCTGCACCAGATGTGTAATTGTTATACCACAACAACTGTTTTGGTTGAATGTACCAAAACACTTTTGCCTTAAAGACTTTTATTGGCAGGCTTATTCAAGGTTTAAGGCATGACTAGACAACTAAACATCCACTTAATATTGGTACAGATATATAGGTAGGTCAGTAAATTATAGTGTTATAGAGTTTTCTCATCCTTTTGGCACAATTATTCTCCTCTTTGGCTAAAACTAGCTCGGACTGCTAAATCAGAAACCGTTCATTTGCCAGGAATGTTTTCACACAAACGAGGAATTTTTTGAGGCGGAAGGTGCATACATTGGACATGGACATGGGACGTAAGACGAGATAAACAACAATCAACAATCAACAATCAACGAAAACAACAGTGCCCGTTATATCAGACTAATTGGTGAGATGGATCTTTTCCCCAAGGTACCCTATGTGGCATACACCTATCTACATTGTGGTAATAACCATGTGTTACTGTCTGTAAATATCAAGCCATTACAAAATGGATGAACTCACCATGCTGGATATCTTTCATGTCGAGATGCAGGGAGGACATGAGAATCCCCACCGCCTGAGAGCGTTTATTGTTCAGGAGCTTCACGACCTGAAAACACACACATGTGAAGGTCAGATGTTATTCTGGGCTGAAGTTCTTCTTGTTTTGTTTGACCCATCCATCAACCCTCAACCCCACAGTTAGTGGACTTTCTCACTTATTATACTGATAATTATATTATGTAGCATAATAACGGGCATGCCCGAGTGTTTGTGTTGTGAAACATGCTGTAACAACACTGTGATCATGTCCACTTCCATTCAGTTGATCTGTTCTTATTTTGCGAGCGTGCGGTACAAGTCTACTCCTCCCTTCTCTTTTAACAGGGTTCCCACCAATCTGTGAAATGTCTTCAATTCGATTTTGAGAAATATTTCCCCACAGCATTCTCTAGTTGTTAATTTAAAGATGGTTACTTGATACAATGTTTCTCTTCGTTAATGGTGCTGTGGTAATTGACTGGGTGTACTGGGACATATTTAGACTCAGAGTTATCGACGTCCGACTTGCAAAGGGTTGCAGCAGAAGCCGCTCGCTCTGACCAAATGTTAAATCATCCACAATCAACGTATCTGTTGTTTGCAGGAACGTACAATGCAAGAAAAAAAGGAATTCTTGGCCCCTGGGCTATAATATAATTAGCCACATCAAGCTGATGAGTTCAGGTCATTCAAATAAATACATTGTTGTGGACCTTACAGGTGCGACAATACTACTTGTGCATGTAAAGCATGTAACACACACTCAAACACACAGACCTGTTTGGCCTTGGACTTGGTGATGGTGTCAGAGAGCGGCTGCTTCTTCTCCTTCACAGCTGTTTTGGAGAACAACTGTACAAACTCCTCAAAGTCCATGTCAGGCTCCTCGATCGTCTCCCACACCATTGAAGAAGAAACCTCCCTGAGAAACACAAAAGAGCCCTTACAGATGGATGGTAGGTTATTCAGCAGTATGAATAGGTATGATGATACAATTCTTCTGCCTTTCAAAATAATAAGAAACCTTTAGAAAACAGGTCCAGCAAGAAAATTATTATTCTAATATTCCAAATGGATGTGAATAGTCGTGAAAGCTCCAAGGACTGTGATGTTTGGACACGTTGTCCAACATTTCTACAATGTGAGGTGCAAGAAACTGCAAATTCAAACATTTTGCCAACAATATGAGCGGATAAATGTGTTCAATCATCACTTCAGCATCACATAGCATTGTGGAAATATAAGATATCAGAGTTGATGCTGCTGAACAGCTCCACGTTTAGAAAAGCAAAGCCAGAGGCAACACAACTAGTACGCATAGATCAGAATGAGAACGTGCTGCTGTCTGGAGCTGTCAAAAACACTTAGAATATATCTGTCTTAGATATACAGATACAAGAGCAAATACTTATGTCTATAAATGTCACTTTACAGTAGTACAAGAACACTAAACTAGCCTCCGTCCAAAAGAGTGTTTACACTTGAGTTACTCACTAGAGCCCCAAATGTGGATTAGTGCATTGCTGAAAATAGTCCCAAACAAATGCACTATTTCGTGCCGATTGAGTAACTTGTTACAACTAAAGTTTCTCTCTTTTGGGGACTTCCTGAAATAAAAAAATATTGATATATGGTAAATAGACTGTACAGCTCTTTTCTAGTCTTCCGACCACTCAAAGCGCTTCAACACTACTTGTCATAATTCACCCATTCACACCCATTTATACACTAATGGCTACCATGCAAGGTCCCACCTGCCCATCAGGACTATTTAACATTCATACTCATTCACACACTGTAGGCACAGCTACGGCAGCTCTTGCCCAAGGACACATCGACATGGACTAGCGGAGCCGGAGGTCGAACCACTGATCCTTTGATCGAAGTTAGAAAACATTGAACGACAGACTAAAACATTGATGCTTTGGTTCTGCACATGGGATTTGTTCATATATATAATAACACACTCATTACCAATCGTAAAACTCTGACCCACCACTGTGAGTTATACTCTCGGGTAGGATGGCCTGCTTTGGCCACCCGTAGGCTCTGTCATTGCTACACCTTCATTTATAATCTTATATCCTTGGTCTGTTCCCAAACTAACCGTGTGTCTTCATCATGCAGAGTATCGGACAATACCTTTTGCGTTCTCAGGACTTTTTTATGCTCACTGTCTCAAATGCCAGAACAGAAATGTGAAAAAGGGCTTTTGTGTACTCTGCCCCCTCATCTTGGAATATGTTGCAGAATGATTTAAAACCCAAAGACCTGATACCACTTACTGCACGTCTCTTAGCTTTTAATTTCTTTTAACTTGTCTTCGTTCTGTATTTTTTATGGAAGCCCGTTTCCGCTCACACATAAAAAAAGTCATAATTATGAGATAATAAAGTTGAAATTAGGACATAGAAAGTCGAAATTATGAGATAAAAAGTCATAATTATGAGATAGAAAGTCGAAATTATGAGATAGAAAGTCGAAATTATGAAATAGTAAGCGTGCATGCGCTTCAGTGACGCTGGCTTTTCTCCTTCCTGTTATCTGCACTGTCTTCACAAGTCTCTTCATCCCGTCGCCGGTCTAACCATGCAAACAATATGCAAGCGTAACTGTTGACGTTTTAGCTCAACAAATAATAGCATTGCTATGAAAGTAGCTGTTGCATGTGTTTCTCAATGGGGCTACCGGTACGACAGACTCCACATTGCCCATTAATCAAGAAGTGTCATCCCAGCCGTGATGTCCTACTACCTATGGGGGGGCTGGGTCATGAGCGTGGTGGAGCGAGTGAGGTGGCATGTGTTTCTTCCTGTGCAGAGTTACCGGGAGCGTTTAACGGTGTTGACTGTTGTTGGCGGAGCCTACGGCCCACAGTAGCCTGTGTTCTGTCCCCGAATAAACACACAATGAGCAAGAAAACGTCTTGTAGCTTTCCTGACCAAGGGTCGCTACAATATGCTTGAGACTCAGTGTTGTTCTTCATTCTCTAAATGGTATTGCGCTAACACACTTCACCGCAAAGCGCCTGTCTAAACGACAGAGGACAACTCGGTGCGTTACTTTTCAACATACTGCATTAGCGTTAGCTAGGATGATTCACAGCTACACAGGTCATGAGACCTTCACTGACCTCCTGAACTCAGTGATTGCAATAACCGATCTTAACTATAACTTCTTCCTGTAAACACTTCCTGCATCCAGCCCCTTAGTGTACGGAGGCAGAGATTGTTTGCACCCTGTGGACCTGGAGAAGGTTCAAGTCTGCCTTGAAGAGTGTGTGTTTAAGGATTTCCTATGTGATGAAGATGTGTTCCATATCTGTGTGGACCTAATGTCAGAGTATAATCTGAAATTAACAGGTCAGTGAAGGTCTCATGACCTGTGTAGCCGTGAGCTGCCTGTGGAGAGTTACCGGGAGCGGAGTTTGAGGGACGTTAAGACAACGTTTAACGGTGTTGACTGTTGTTGGCGGAGGCAGAGGCCGACAGTAGCCTGTGTACTGTCCCCAAATAAACCACACAATGAGCAAGATAACGTCTCGTAGCTTTCCTGCTTTTACCGGTAGCCCCTTTGAGAAACACATGAACAGCTACATTAATAGCAATGCTATTATTTGTTGAGCTAAAACGTCAACAGCTACGCTTTTTATCTCATAATTTCAACTTTCTATCTCATAATTATGACTTTTTATCTCATAATTTCGACTTTCTATCTCATAATTATGACTTTTTATTTCTTTATATTTTTTTTGGGTGGCGGAAACGGGCTTCCATACTGAATACAGGTTTAAAATAAAATAAAAAAATAAGAAAAGCCGTATCCTTTAGGTCAGGGCTGTCAAACATACGGCCCGCCAGGGGGTCCAGTCCGGCCCGCGGGATGATTTGTTAAAATTGCACACAAAAAACAACAACATTGAACCAAAGTCACAATCAATTACAGCGCTGACATTACTAGACATATTGCTCAACTACGAGGAAATCTGCAGAGGAGAGCCCAGGCAGGTAAACAGTGGGCTGATGTCTGAATTTTTGGTCTTTATGTTTCTAGTTTATTGTAGAAAGACCTTAAAATAGGGTTTATTATCCAAAAACCTTCACCAATGATTTAAACATAGAGAAATGTTGTTGTTATGTATGCGTTAATATGCTATGATTTTACTGGTCCGGCCCACTTGAGATCAAAATGGGCAACATGTGGCCCCTTAACTAAAATGAGTTTGACACCCCTGCTTTAGGTAATTTAACACACTGAATGATATCAGATGGTGTCTTTGAACCCTGATTGCTTTCTGCATCGTATGTTTTCAGACTTTTCTCGATCGTGTTAGGGCTCAGAATGCAAGTGAAGCTAAACAAACCGCAGCATCATCTTGAGGATATTTGGGCTCCACCATCCTTACTTCTTGGTGTTCAGCTGGATCCTTGTCCAGTAAAGGGGCTTCATGGGTCTGGGGGGTTCCACCACAGCCTTCCTGGCTGGCTTGTCCTGGGTCAGACCCAGAGCGTACAGCCCCATCGGCAGAGGAGGAGGCAGGGAGCCCAGAGCTCCTGGAAGAGCTGGGGGAGCACCGAAGGCTCCTGGTGGAGGAGGGGGTGGAGGAGGCCCGCAGCCTGGAGGTGGTGGTGGTGGCGGTGGGGCACCCATTCCTGGTAATGGGGGAGGAGGTGGAGCAATGCCACCAGGGAGAGGAGGAGGAGGAGGAGGAGGAGGAGGGGGTGGAGCAAGGCCACCTGGAAGTGGAGGAGGTGGGGGTGGAGGGGGAGGACCTGCTGAACCAAAAGGTACTGGAGGTGGAGGTGGAGGACCTGCTGAACCAAAAGGTAACGGAGGTGGAGGTGGAGGACCTGCTGAACCAAAAGGTAATGGAGGTGGAGGTGGAGGAGCGGGCATTGCGCCTCCTGGTAGTGGCGGAGGAGGAGGTGGTGGGGGAGGCGGTGCCACTATCTGTCCGTGTAAAAGATGAGGAGGTGCTGCTCCTCCTGGCAGGGGAGGTGGAGGTGGAGGCTGCAGCTGACATGAACACATGGAGCCCTGCTGCCTCGGCGGAGGCAGCAGGAAGCCGTTCGCTCCGCCCGGCTCACCGCAAGGCACTTTGAATTTAAAGCCGTCGTCCATGGGCGAGGTCTGCACCGACTTGGCCTCCAGGCAGCCCGGAGCGGGAGCCGCCTCCGTCTGCAGGTGAGCGTCACACAAAACCCTCAGCAGGCCCTCCTCGCCCCCACACTCCCTGTCCGTGGTGGAGGGGGTGGGTTTCATACTGTCTTTGTCCAGCGGAAGGGGCTGTTGCTCCAGCTCAGCAATCTTAGTCCTGAGATCCTCTATGGTTTGTTCCAGCTGTAGGATGACATGGATGTGTTTTTCCTTCAGTTTTGCTGAAGGAAGGACACGTTCCTCCTGCAAATAAGAGAGAAGCAAGAGGTTAATTGGCAAATGAAGAATTACTTATTTATTAAATACGTCCTCAAGTTGTTGACTTCAAAACTTTTCTCCATCCCCCAGCACAAAGCCCTTTACAGCAAAAATAAATTGAGAGTACAGAGGTGCCTAATTTAAACATAGATCGGGGAGGTGACTGCAGAACATTTTGGGATTAGGAATGGTTGCAAAACAAAGGATGTGCGCCAGATTAGACTGTGGTGGTCTGGCTCTCTAGGCAGCGAAATGTTTCTTCCTCATGCCGTTCATTCTTTTGCACCGTTAAGGACGAGCGTTAATAATTCAGTTTTGACTCGTATTGTGAATTTCTACAACAAAAAGAATAACAGAACGCATCAGATGTTTTTCATGGATGATGGATTAAGGAAAAGCATGCAAAAAATACTTTGCTCTTTACATATGGTGACTGATAATGGACTCCATCTATATAGCGCTTGTGTACCTTAACGGACAAAGAGCTTTGAGACTGTTCCTACTTCAGTGCAACAGAAAGTACTTCATACAGCTGGAAATCTGTGCAAACAACAATATATCTGAGTGCAAGAATACCGTTTGAGCAGCTTTCCAAGCACAAGCAGGGGATATTCGAGTGTGGGGACAGGGATTTGAGGGAAAGCATTATGAAATCTGAAGGGAAATCAATGAGTTACACTACATGTAGAAAGACCACACTCACAATACAAACATGAAAAAGCACAATCACCTTTAAGTAAACTAGAGAAAAATGAAGTGACTGACCACTTGGCTCTCCTTCTGTTGCTGCGACAAATCCAAGATGGGTGCCTGGTGTTCTGAACAAACAGAGAAATCAGCAGGTCAGCAGAACATAGAACACCGAAACCCTTTACACAGGGCTCATATATATTTTGTTATGCAATTTAGGTACTTAATCCTTAACCAGTCAGAAACTGTCCGTGGCTTCGTTGTTATGATTATTGACCAACCAGGAAACCCCAGACAATCAGGAGTAGTGTAGCATGAAAGATTTAGAAAGGGATGACGGCAGAAAGGTTCTTGTGTCTGCATTCTTGAGTCCACAGCCTTTGTATTTTCAGATCTGAAGACTATTAGGCTATTGGCCGTTGTTTGCACTGTTAGCGCTCAGCCGTCGCCATGTTGAGACCCGTGTGAAGGTGTTTTGGACTTGTAAGGGGCAAGCCCCCAAGAAGAGCAACAGACTTTGAAAACAATTTTCTTTCTAGCCAAACCATGGAAATACAACTTTCGGGTCTCTCATGTGATGCCATTGGGCCCAAAAAGACTTGGTTAAGCTTCGGAAAAGATTGTGGTTTGATTTAAAAAACAAGTATGCTTGTTAAGTATTATAAGTATGTTTGTTACGTAACTGGCGCTAGTTAAGTACTTGATGGGGATTGATGTTTATTTGGTTTCACACAGGACACGAACAGTGGTCCTGTGTCTGTTTAAAGCGGATACCTAAAATGTATTTTGTGACCAGTTCGGCATTTCTAAATCACTAGCTGAGATGCTCCACCCAACATGGAGCAGCAGGTTTATTTCCAGTTATGATATTATGAAACAGAGAGATGAATATTCACCCTGATACAGCCGCACAGCACACAGAAATTATTACTCACCTTGATTGTCTTCTGAAATGCCAAAGCACGAAGTTGAAATAAAGCCATTCAGATGAAGACAGGAAAATAAAAAAAGGGAAAAGAATCAAACACAAAGGTCAAGATTCTTGCTTAAAACTGAATTGAGATCAAATCATAAGTGACCTTTAAACACTTGGATATCTTTGCTTTGACATTTGTAACAATACCCCTATACTTCCTGCTCGCCAATACCCAATGTTTTTCACCTCCTTATGTTCTACTTCCCCTTTTAGAGGTTGAGGGACTATTGGAATCCAGGTTAAACAATGTCAAATAAAAAACTCTGATGACATACATCTCCAGACTTATACAACAAAGAATGTAGAAGAATATTTCAAAACGTTCTTTCCGAGAGTGAGATCAGATGATCAAAAACAATTTTAGCTCGAGACACTGAACAAAAGGAATGGGCCTATGGATACGAAATAATTACATATGACTTTGAACATTGACAACCAATTGAAGAAAAAAATATATTGGTACCTACCAGGACAGCAGCTAGCTGTTAAGCAACATTGAGGACTTAACCCATTAGGCTTCAGGCTTGCACTACAGTAAGCTATGCTGCAGAAAAATGCCTTTGATTACTGCCATATATGAGACACTATTATCTTCACTTCCATTTGTATGTTGTTGGAGCCAACATTTGTTAAATATGTTACCACTCTCCCATCGCTGTCACATCCCAGGACAGTGTAAACACTGTACACCCTCAACAGGCATTAATACATGAAAAGTGTGTTCAACACAAAAAGCTCAGCATTTTACCAATTAATAACCTACTACAAAACTGTATTATCATTCCGCTCAAGTTGCCAGCTTGGGATATATGGACCATGTGAAGGCTTAAGTGTTGATCTTACCGGCCTCTGTGGATTTAATGACAGTCCTGTTGTCTCCACCTGGCTTGACTGGAAGCCAGGGGCCCTTAACTTGCCCCGGTAGTTTCCCTTCAAGCAGATCCAGGGAGTGAGGTGGCTGGTTAACTGCTGCCCACGTATACAGCTGGTCATGCTGGGGAAACAAACATAAATCGTTTAAAATGCTCTATTTTCCATGCACAGCAGTGGTGGAAAGCAACACGTTTAGTTTTGGGAAATGTATATGTTTACTTTTGATATCATATTTTATGACGCAGATGATGGGGCAGTTGATTGAAATTTGAAGTTTAAATGTATCTATTTAGTGGACTGTGCAAACAACGGCCAAATTGAGCCACAGCCCTAGCTGTCACCAGCACAGAGGTGATAAAAAAAGCAGCTTACAACAAACCTAACTTAATTTAAAGTTGGGGAAAGGTGTACGAGGTGTGAATACGTACGTCGAACTTGGCTGATGCTGTTGAGGTGATGTGGGCCGGACTGCCTCCCAGCTGCTCTCTGAAGCAGTCAGTGAAGGGCAACAGGAGGCCCATGGCCAAGATCCTGGAGCAGAGCCTCTCAGCCTCCTCGGGCTCCTCCTGCTGCTGCTGCTGCAGGAACAGCTTCTCCAGAAGAGTTCGACCTGGACAGCCAATGATGAAAACAAGGCTGATGTGACTAATTATATTGTATTCTATGAAGCAATTTGCTGGAATCCCAGACGAGCGGCAACTGTGGGATGACTGTGGCTCAGTGGTTAGCATGCCCGCATGTCTGTCAATCAGGGGATCGGTGGTTCGAGCCCCGGCTCCGCTAGTCCATGTCGATGTGTCCTTGAGCAAGACACTTAACCCCAAAATTTCTCCCCGTTGCCATCAGGGGGTGACTCTTCTGGTTTAAAAAAGCATTCAGATGAGAAAATGACTCTACTTCTCTCTTGATTTATTCCCTCAGTAAACATTGTAAACATGAGTGTCTCAATCTCTAGTTTTAAGTCTTCTTCAATTCAGCATGATGTTCATTTAGTAAATTATGTTTCATTTCGAGTAAATAGACCATTAAGCGGAGTATGCTTTAGGGCGGGGCTACCTTGTGATTGACAGGTCACCACCGCTACCAGAGCTGTGTTTCTCTATGGTCACATGATCCATTCATTGGTTGCAAAAAGTCAAGATGGCAACAGCCATAAACCAAAATGGTGACGGACAAAACAACGGAGTGAAGAGGGGTGATCTAGTGAGATCTCTTGAGGACATTTATCAGCGCTCAGCTGTTAAACTAAACAGCTGCCGTAGGTACCAAATCCACGGCCCGCCACTGATGCTATAGATTGCACCTCCCCTCCCTCTGGCAACATTGACATATTTGTCAAGTTACTTTCCTACATAAATAATGCCAGTTGTGATTTTTCTTAAAAACATACAATCTTTTTAAGTTGACCGAAAACCACATTATTTCCCTAAACACTGCAGGGCCTTACACACAAAAATTAACAAAACATGTTTTCGTTACATATCATATCAACCCTTGTATTAGGATTCGGTAGCATTTTTTGTCAAGGTGGCATAATTATTCACACTGGCACGTCTTTTCAACACACGCTGTGAAGAGGTCGTGGTCATTTACCGTATTCACAATCAGGCATCACCGTGGCTTTCAGGAACAGCACATGAGCAGGCATCAATCAATGAAAAAAAGGTTGAGCTTGTCTCCAAATAAAAATACCTTTGTGCATTTATTGATGGCAAACTACCAAAGCTCAACAACATGTATTTTGTTTTAACCACAAGCTTTTAATGTGGGCAGAGCGGTTATGCCTGACATGAAACTCTTTGTAATGGATACATCCTGCCAGAGCAACTCATGCTCAAGATTATAAGTGTCCTTCTTTGTTTGCTGACCTCTAGCTGAAGACATCTGCACAATTGTGTCTCCTGCTTCCTTCTTGCCCCCAGGAAACAACAAAATGAAACTGAGGCCGCTTTATACTGACCTGTGAAGACGTCCTGGAAGCCGCAGGTAGAAACCTGTCCACAGGAAGATCTCCTGGTAGCACAGAGGGGTTGGCTGCCTCCTCCCCTGTAGCCCACCAGATATTCCCGCGAACCTCCTCCATCTTCCTCTCTGCTCCTCAGCCTCCTCTCGAGTTCCTCTGTCCAGTCGGCCGAGCGACTCAGGGTCCCGGCGAGGCTTCGAGAGCGCTGCCTGCGGCCCTGATGGCCCTCGGGCATCAACCTGGCGATGTTAACATTTCAGGTTAGCTTTACTTCCAAAACAGATCACTCATAAAATCAAATAACTTTACAACATTAGAATGATCAAAATAGCCAGTGTTTGCCGTTCAGACGCAGGTCACGCTTGCGCTAATTAATGTTCCTTACAATTCAGACGTGACAGGATATTTTTCACCATTACTACGTAATTATGGAATGTGCATTCTTTATACAATTTTAAGATCTTACACTAGAAAGTTGAATCTTACAAAAAACCTGGTGTAAGTACTTAGTAGTAGTAAAACTTGTAAAAAACATACATCCATTTAAACTCCTCCCACGAGCGGTAATTGTCCAATCATAGCTTAGCAACAGTTTCTACGCATGGCTGTCTTTGACCCTGACGAAGGCCACAGGCCGAAACACGTTGGTCTCACTTTAAAGTTGTTCTACACGTCTTCACGTTGTGAAGGGGTGTTCATCATGCTCCATTAGGAGCGATACTCTGTATCTAAAGACTTTGGCTGTGTGTTTCTCTTTTATTAGCTTTCCAAAAACTAAAATACAAGAGCAAAATTGAAAAGAATGGATGAAACCCTGTGTTTGTTTACTTAATATTATATATTTTGTTTTTCATTTTTACTGGAGTTCAGGTATTCCTCATCCTCTCAATCTTTTCTCAAGTAAAAGTGAAACACTGTTTGAAAATGCAATATTAACAACCAAGCAAAAGTAAAACCTCTGTGTTGCTTTTAGTCATTATGTATTTCTCCACCAGAAAGAGAAGAACATTGGTCCTCTAATAATTCAGCCCATATCCGAAACTGACGCTAGAGGAGTCATACTTTGCACTTACACTTTGGTTCTATAATCATAGCTTTGGGCAATATTTAAATCAGTTCTGCTAACATTGTACTCACTTACTGTCTATCTCTCTGAGATATGGGAGCATGGCGACAATACTACGCAGCAAGATAAACAAGCAGTCAGTCAGAGAGGTTGTTAACAAGCCGATAGTTTAGCCAGATTATTCAAACCACTTTTTTTGGAGGTAAAACCCAAACCATATCTAAGATGGTTCTGGGAAACTGTAGCAAGAACCGTAGATCCGAGTTTAACCAGGGAATTGCTTCTGGATGTAATCTGTGATGGAAGTTTGTTTACAAGCTGATGCCAAAAATTACTAAAACAAGACCCAAATTGTAGTAAACTGAAATGAGCTTTCTTATCTGATAAAGAGAATCCACTTCATCTGCAACCCTGACTAACATCACATGATAGTTCAAACAAAACCAAAGTTTATGTTGAATAGCATACTGTACCAAATCATATCCATGGTAAAACTAAATAAAAGATAATAATAATATAGTTATTATAATGAACATGTTGCAACACCACAGGTACCTGTGGAGGTGATGGTGGGCTCTGCGTGGGGACAGGGGGCTGTGGGAGGGGGACAGGGCCGGGGAGCTGAGCTGCCTCGTGGTGGTCTTGATGTAGGAAGGGAAGATGGGAGGGTAGGGCTTCACCACAGGGATAGAGGAGGTGGAGGAGTGGGTGGACCTGAGGAGTCGTTTGGCCAGTGTGGGGCTCTCCTGGGGGGGCAGCGGGCTGAAGCACACGCTGCTCCTCCTGCACTGCCTGGAGGGGGAGGCCCTGGTGCCGGCAGCAGCAGCAGCAGAGCCGTTGGGTTCGGATCCAGCGCTCAGGCAGTCCTCAAGGGACTCGGCACTGGTACCCGAGCCCAACTGACCCTCACCTTCTTCAAACACGTTCCCCGAGCTCAGCACTTCGGTGGGTTCAGGACTGTTGTGGTGGCTGTCTGCGGGTGGAGGGCTGCGATCTCCATCCAGCCCAGGCTCGCTCTCCTCTCCTTCACTCCCTGCATCCTCTGTGCCCCCTGTGGCTTTCCCAGCACTGTCAAATGTGCGATCGGGAAGGAAGCTGTTACCACCAGTCGTCATGGTGACCGGGCTGACTGCTGCCCCCCCTGCGGTAGCCATGGTGATGGCTGTGTGAGGGGGCTGTTGCGCCCAGGCATGCGGGTCCTTTGTGCCTGTGGCCACACAAAGAGCGGCTTCTCTCTCTCTCTGCCCCTTCCCGTTTAGCTCCGGGTGCTCCACCCCATCCTCCTCTCTCCTCTCGTGCACCTCCGCGTGGACGGGGAGGAGTGGGGTGGGTTGCTGGTCCGTGTGCTGGACAGAGCCAGACGGAGGTCCCGCCTCCAGGAATGACAGGGCATCAGATCCAAGTTCTAATTCTGGAGTCAGGTCAAGCACCTCAGGAGGAGTTAATTTAACTGCCCCGTTACTCTGCTTCCTCCTCCCCTCTCCTCCCCAGCTCGGATCCTTTTCACCCCCTCCCCGCACTTCCACATTTGCAGTAACTCCCCCATGCTGCTGTTGGTGCTGGAGCCTAATAGCGAGCTGGATGTCCGCTAGCAAATCCTCGTGGTCAGCTGCTGAGTGGAAGCTGTAGATATCCGTGTCCGAGCCGGAGCTCCCCGCCTTCTGCCCTCCATCCTCTGCGGGGGACGTGGCTGCTGTCGAGGCTTTCCGCTGCAACTCCTGCTTCTGCTCCTGCTTCCGCTCCCGTCCCTCTTCATCCTTTTCCCCCGGCTCTGGTTTCTTTTTCCTCTCAGCCTCAGTGTCCGACGGGCCGAGCTCATCTGCAGACATTTCAGGTGTTTTTGTGTTGTCCAGTTCGTCATGTTGAGAGACTAAAACGTCCTCCTTTGAGCCGGTTACTGACGAAGACGCGTCTCCTTTCGCTTTCAGGTTGCCCCTTCGCTTCCGGATGGAGAAAACGGAGGACTTGGACTCAGATTTGTTTTTCTTCTTTCCTGGTCCTGTGCCATGCAGCCCCCCTCCACCTCCTCCATGCTTACCGTGGAGTTTCTTTCCTCCCTTCTTTGTGGTGTCCCCTCCTCCCTCTCTCCATCCTTCATCCAGTGAAGGATAGCTTCCATTACCCGATGCTGCTGCAGCTTTCTTTTGCTTAGCCTCCTGGTTGCCCATGTTGATGGAGCGTCTGACGGCTTCCTGCTTCTCCTCTCAGGTCATGGCTGGGAGAGCTCCTCCTGCCTGGGGGAGCTTTTAGATGCCTGTGCCTGGCGGACGTGGAACTGTCTCGGCCTAATCCGTGGATGCTCGTCTGGTGGAGGTAGAGGAGGAGGAGCTGTTGGTGCTGATGGTGATTTTTCCTTCTTTTTTTTAAAGCTCTGTTGTGCGACGATCTTCCTCGTTGTTTTCTGGTGACGAAGGCTGGTGTGGCAGTGATGTTGACGCCGATGCGGGAGAGACGTACAGTTCTCCCTCCCTCCTCCCTCTCTCTCTCTCTCTCTCTCTCTCTCTCTCTCTCTCTCTCTCTCTCTCTCTCTGTCTTACCCCTCCTCCTCCTCTCCATCTGCTGAAAGGAGTGACGCAGGCACTGCATGCTCAGTGGAGCTCTGAGAGAGATGAGGAGCAACGGGATGGGGACACAAAGCTAGGCCGGCTGGAAAAGAAGAATAAAACGACCTGAGAGGAATAAAGATGCTGAGCACTGTGCCCGTGCTGGGCGGGGCGGGGGGGTTCTTATGGTCTGTCACTGCAGTTAATCACATGGCTGCTCACTACATTTCCCATGATTCCCTGAATTCTGCCTACATCACCCATAGTGCTCAGTGTGGGCTGGATTCCAGTAGAGGGACCTCTTATGCAGGATACTGGTTCTCGTGTCAAAAATGGCCTTCATTTTCAGTTTAACAGTTAACACACAAATAATTATTCTTATTATTAGCTCAAATAAAGCTGAGCCATATGTTTATTTCAGTCTCTCCAAGGATGGAGCCAAAGCACACGTGGTTTAAACTTGCATTTTTTTCCACTGGCCATCAGGGGGTGATTCCTCTAGTTGCAAATATTTAGCATAGTTGTATAGAAGTCTGTGAGAAAATGACTCTTCTCGATTTATTCCCTCAGTAAACATTAAACGTAGTTTACAAACCACTGATGTGATGAGGCACATTAGGGCCGGGTTGTAAGAGAAAAGTGAGACCAATGATGCAACCAGCATGATGTTCATTTAGTAAATTAAGATACAAAGAGTAAAACAAACCATAAAGCATGTATGCTTTAGGGTGGGGCTACCTTGAGATAGACAGGTTGCTTCCATGGCAATAATGAGCATTCAGTTGTACTACTAAAAAAGAGGTCTCAGGGGTCAGTGGCCCTTTTTCTTCAGTAATTACAAACTAACATGTTTTTTGTTTGCCTAAATTAGCATCTTAATTAATATCACAATTAAGAGGAAGAACAGATGGACCTTGCAAATAAAGCTTATAGCTAGTACTTGGACGCCCCTTTACTTGCTCTTCCACTTCTTATATACAGTCTGTGATTAAATTACAATAATAGTAATACAAAAATAGTTTCAGATAAATAACGTTCATTGTTCATTGATTTTTCATTCTATGTTGTATTAAAAAAACAGAAGATCAATTCTTAGAATCAATTTATTTGCAAAAACAAAATCTCACCACAAGGGTTCCCTTAGTAGGTGTCCTCGAGCTTTCAATTATATCACATAGATCACATCACATTCCTGAACATATGGAGTTGTCATGAAAATGTAGTTCAATAAGGAGAGACCAGTCGGATAAAGAAAAGATCATTGTTTATTATTAACAGGTGATATGTGAGTCTCAGAGTCTTTGGCGCTTGTACTCTACAGGGAGATTTGTAATGGAGGGCTGTCTGCCCCGATCAGCCACAAGCCACGATGATGATGATGATGATGATGATGATGATGATGATGATGATGATGATAGAATGATGAGTTGATGAAGCTGATAGATGAAGCTGATAGACCAGCAAAGACTGGGTGGTGATTGTCTAGAGCATTGATTCTTAGGGTTAAGAATCACTGCTCAAAAACTTTCCGTTTTCACCTGTGGGCCGCGAGGGCCGCTGGACCACATAGGTAATGAATTGAAGACACCAGAGATATCACTGTTATCCACGAGACGCTCAGTTACAATATAGCTTCCCACCACTTGGTGGCGGTAATGCGTCAGTCAGTTATTTAACAAGCTCTAATATGCAGAAGAAGAAACTCAGCCAGCAGCTAGCTAGCCTGTAGCGAAAGTTATAGAGAAGTATTTAAAACGAAAACATGAAGACGAAGTATAATCGTATACTTCACAATGTAGGGCTTTGTGAACGGAGGTAACGAGGCGGAGCCCTGAGCCTGTGTGGAGTATGGGCTAACGCTAGCAACGCTAGCCTCGCTAGCTAAAGCAGCACTGAACGCTTCAAAGCTAAAGCGGTATCTAGAAACCAAACATCCAACGCTCATTCAGCAAGGCCGAGCTACGCCTTGTGGCACTGGCACCCAGCGGCAAGCGTGTGGCAGGCGTCGGCCAGTCGTCAGCCAGGTGTCAGCCAGGCAGCGTGTCTGCGGCGTGTCTGCAGCATGTCTGCGCAGGCCTGGCGAGTTTGCGATGTGTCTGCGGCGAGTGCCGAACAGCAGCAAGCAAATGTCACTCGTTGAGAAGCTGACAAGCTGAGTGGGTGGAGCCACATTTCCTAAATCAGTTTTGTGATCATAGTAGCGAGGAGCTGCATTTGTTTTCTTCTTTTGTCAATGCCAGGTGTACAAATATATATATATATATATATATATATATATATATATATATATATATATATATATATATATATATATACATATATATACATATACACATATATATACATATACATATATATATATATATATATATATATATATATATATATATATATATATACGTATATATATATATATATATATATATATATATATATATATATATATATACGTATATATATATATATATATATATATATATATATATATATACGTATATATATATATATATATATATATATATATACATATATAATGTCTTTTTGTATACTTAATACTTACAATATGCAATACTGCTGTACTATACTGAATATTGTTTTGCTACTACTACATTTCACTTCATAATATATTACACTTATATATCATAATATGTATAATGTACCAGCCTTGTTTATTTGACCATATCATGTTATACTGGTATATCACCATTTTGAGACTTTACTTTGAGGAGACGGCACTGTTAAGTCTAAAATAAACACTGGAATAATTTTTCCACCAGTTAAACCTGAACATGCACACCTCGCTCGAGTGTGACAGCGATTATAACCGCATAACTATATAGATTCTAATTAACTGGAGGATACACTTTTTTTCTACACATAGATCTTAAACCCTTGAATATAAAAAGGAACCCGGCCACCCTATGGAGGAAACTAATTTAGGCCACTTGTTAGATTTTTTTAAAATTAAAATACAAGTTGGATAAAATCTCCACTTGTCCTCTCCTTATATGTAGTTAGGTGTCGGTTGGTGTCACGAACTGCCAGTGCCAGTAGCTGTCAGAGAAGTGCCCCGACTCGTCAGATAATTGCCACCAGTAGTCAGACAGGTGCCACCACTAGGGGGGCAGTAATCAGGGAGGTGCTGCTGACTCGCAACTGAGTCGCCGCTCTCCTGACACCTGGCTGACGGCTGCCACACGCTTGCCACGGACTCGCCGCTGCCAGTAATCGCACTCGCTGTCTCTCCGCTCATTGGAAAGCCGGTGGGATTTTTCAAGAGAAAGGACGATGTACTACAGATGCAGAAAAGGTCTGTCGTGTCACTGACTGGCAACTCCAAATGTGCTGTGAAAGCCAGCTGTCACAGATATGAAGAACAACTTCTGGTTCTGTAAACATGAAGACTGATGAAGCATATCATTCACAGATTATAAAGCTATATTCTAATTTGTACTTTATTTAAATGTTATTTACAGTTTATTTCATTTGAAAATTATTATCTTGAATTGTGTGCACACTTGTCTGCACACTAATAGCTGCCCAATAATTGTGAACACACAGATATTCTCTTAAGAAAGTGAAAACCTCACTTTTACTGTCTTAAACATTTAAGGTTTATTAACTTGTTTGATTAACCGAGAGCACTGTAGTTGTTCAATAATACAATTAATCCTAAAAAAAACGACTTTCCTAATAATTGTGCAGTGTATTTATTTTATCACCACATATTATTTATCAAATTTCATTTTTTTTTTCTCAGTTTCTTTTAGAGTCTCCCTTATTTTTGTAGAAAAATCGAATTATTAGTTATTTTTGTGTTAATACGCCTGACTTGAGCCTTTAAATAAGTTATTGTATTAGCTTGATTTGTTCCATAACTTGTTGTCTGTGCAGGTTTACATACACATGATTGTAGGGTTTTTAAAACCTAGTTTGTCATAATTGGACTCTGTACAATGTAAAATGAGAAGCTGTTTGGGTGTACATTACAATGCATGGAATATGATAATTAATAAGGGATATTATTATGAATGGCATGCATATGTAGGCCACTGTTTTTATTAATGATTAATGTATGACTAGATAAGGAATTGTAGTTCTCTTGTTCGCCTGAGGGGCGGAGCTGGAGAACGGACTTTAAGGATCTACCAAAGACGAAGGAGAAGAAGAGGAGGAAGAGGGGACGCGGCTCCGTCTCTCGTGGCGGACACGCCGGAATGTTAATGAGGGAGGGCTCTAGCTCGGAGGAGGAGATAAATTTGACTGTACCTGGGAGAACAGCCTCTTTTCTGGCCACCACCGACGAAGGAGGAACTTCAGGCGAGAAGCGCCCGGGTGGATTGGAAAATAGCTCGATCGATCGAATGCATAACCTGTTCTGTCATTTCACTCTTTTTATTAAATATTCTTATATTATATCATCTTCGGACCCCGGTCCTTATTCCGCGCCAACTCCCAGAGTTTCAAGAACTTAACAGATGGCGACCACGGCAGGACTCTGATGGAGCTGGGCAAACCATTCGGATTTACCACGAGGCTCTCCTCTTCCTAATCACGAGAGGGCCCAGCAATAAAGGTATTTAAGGGCCTGTTTAATCAAACCTTACAGGTAGAAATAGGAAAATTAGTCGTGAGCAGGAAGAGGACGGTCGGACGTGGATTTAAAATTATTAGCGTGAAAACACGACATAGTATAATTGTTGAGTGAGATGATAGTCGGCTTATGTTTTGTATGTTATACGTTGAATGAAAGCTGGCATGGATGTGTAGGAAAAGCTTTGTTTGAAAGTTGGGAGACACGGAGTCTGCAAGAGCGGCTCTGTGTTCTTGAGTGGTATGTAAGATTGCATGTACTCGAGAGCTTTGTTGTAATACGTGCGGTTTGTATATAATTATATGTTGAATGGAAGGCTGCGTGCGTGTTTGTGAAACATAGTAATCAGCTGTGTTTTGAGAAGCTTTGCAGCGTGAGATCGCGTGGTCGCAAAATGGCCGCTCAGTGTTGATTTTCCCCTTTGTTTTTTCCAAGCACAATTGACTCCCAAGATAACTGAACTAACCGCAATAGTTATATTACGCGGGGTAGCATCACATGTATGAATGCAAATTTGCAGTAAGGTGCCAGAATTGTTTAGGTTACAGAGACCGGGCGGGGCCTGTACTATATCGGATATTTTACAGTAGGGATTACTGATACGGCAACAGTTTTAGAGTTACGCTTTGAATCGGCAGGTTCTTAGTAGTCTTTAAATACTCCGAGAATGACCCCTAGGATCTGAACATAAGCACCATAAATTAAAAATCTGAAATACACGACGCCTGGACCCTGCCAGTCAATAGCTACGTGGTTGTACATTAATAACATATCCGTGTTCCGCGAAAGGGACGAGACCGGCGCTCAGTTTTGACGTCTTCAGCTGGTCTGAGGAGCCAAGTACTTATAGGATTTTGTTAGTTGTATGCTACGACACGAGCTAGAAGAGGGAAGCGGAGATTCAGCGCTAGACAACGAAATTAAAAATTTGAGGAGACGACGCGTGAGCCGAGAAGTCTGAGCTTGGAGCCAGAGCTGTCTGCGGCAAAAGCACTAGACAGCGAGAGTATAACTAATTAGAGGAGAATATACAAAGAGAAGTCAAGTTGTGAAAAGAAAAGTGGACTAAAGGGGGGAAGACAAACGTGGGACCTCATGTGTTAAGTAAACAGGAAATATCTTAAATATAATAGCGCCTCTAGAGGTTGGAGGGGTATTTCCTCACTGACACTGACACTTAGAACAATAACAAGATTGTGTACACACACAGCTGACACATACTTTAGACAGCATAGAGGCTAATGGCTTAAAACATTCACACATAGAGAGAATTGAGGAGATTACCTATAGTTGTATATTAATAAACATTTTGGCAATTTCATTTTTGAAAATTTTAGTTTTTATAAACATCATACTGGCATGCCTTGTTGTTCAATCGCAGTGTGATATTGTGTTTTTGTCCAGTTTGTACCAGCGCTGGCAGTGTGAAGCCCCATAACTTAACCAATTGTATTCTTCCAACTACACAACATTTGCACGTTAGACACATAGTGTTTGTTATTTTATTTCTACATTTACATTTCCTTATATAAGCCAGCGTCAGCACCTGATCCTTCCAAGATGTCTAGTCCAATGAACACCCCAGCGTGGGTTAAGGAAGCATGTGATGCAGCCCTAAACATGACGGACAACGGAAAGAAGGAGAAGGCAGACAGGAGACTGAGAAACCACATCGAAAGTACTGTGGAGGTTCTCGGTTATGTCAGCAGCCTGGTTGTCGAAGCAATCCCAGTAATGATGAAGGCTGCTTTCAGTGTGGGAAAAGTGGACATTGGGCTAGAGATTGCTGGGGCCGGAGAAGAAGAAGAGGGGGGCACATAGACATCCCTAATGCCCATCCTCTGCCAGCCAGATCCTGGGAGCGATGAGATCAAAGCTCTCCACCCATCAACCAAGCCCTTCCATCGGGATGGTTTCTGAATCAAATGGGATAAGATCCACAGTATTGTTTCAGAAAGGAGAGGGAGGATGAAGGTGCAGGGAAGGTGCAGGTGCCACACTATTTTTTTCGAATTTTATTCAAATTTAAGTTAAAATCATGAAATATTCTAACGGTGATTAGCACTGTTTAGTTATCCCCTGTAAGAAAGACGACCCAGTTAGTCGTCAAGTGGCTGATACTGAGACACAGGCTGTCAAGAAGGATCAGGTCTGACAACGACACATTTTGCATTCAAACACGTACAAGAGAGGGACATATTTAGAAATTACACATTCACACGGAGCAGACTATGACCCAACATTCCAGGGTAGTCGAGAGAGCTAATCAGATGATGAAGTCTGAATTAGCTAAGATATCGAGCGTGATCAAACTCTGAGGAGGTTTTTCTGAAAGATTAACCAAATTGCGTTTGAGTTTTTGTCTTACAGGAGCCAACCAGACACCAGCTGATGAGAAGGTGTCATCAGTGGAACCAGGTGACTGGTAAGGTTGAGTATCGGACAGGAAGAGGTTTGATATTGTAAATATTAATTATAAATATGATGAGCTCTCTTGCGCTGAGTTCATATTGTTTAATATTATGCACCACCTGACATTACACATGTTAGCATAAACACACGGGTCAACAAATGATCTGGATTAGAGTGGACACTGGGGTAGGGCCGTTTGAAGTCGTTGCAAAGGCTTCACACGCCCTCCAGAAAGGCCACGCCAAAACCAAGTGATATCATTGAAAAATGGTACCACTGATAAATTAGAGAAACACTTGTAAATATTTTTAAGGTTGCGAACGTGCCATCAGTGGACTGAGCCAAGGTGGATTGGGCCATTTGAAGTTGCAGCAAAGACTTCACACGCACTCCAGGTAAGAGGCCACACTAAGACCAAGTGGCACCATCTAACCCATTGTTTACTTGCAGATCCGCCAGCCAAAGTACCAGAACCAACCACCGGAGGCGCTGCGGAGAAGGAGGGAAATTCTGACCAAAATGGAAGACCCAAAGAGAAGCAAGACACGTGAGGAAAGCGATTGTACAGTCATCCAGTACTGCATCGGTGCAGCATTTGTAACATGCCTGTTGATGTTTCCCTTTATCTGGCGCAAGGTCCAGGAAGAGAGGGACATTAAAAAATTCATAGAATTACAGGACGTGGAATATGCAAGTTACAATTACACCAAGATAGACCCCACACAGGTGGCCACAATACACTCCCGAGAGAGGCGAGATGGGCATGATAACCGGGGCCCAATTAAGCTCCGTTGTGAAGTGGGTCAACAATGTGTGAGATCGTTTGACCTGTGCCGTGAGGGAGGCTGTCCACGAGGTGGCGTTGAACCAGGAGATGCGGTAATATGGTCTAACTCACTCCATCACAAATATTTATGCACAGGTAGTTGCCAGTGGAATGATGTGTTTACAAGTACCAACCCTGAGGGCCGGTATAATCCGAATAATAAAAGGCGTGGGGTAATCTCTATAACAGGTCAAATCAACCAATGTCCAAACAGGGAAAAGTCCACATATCATTGCCACATAGTCACGATAACTGTAAACAACCCGCAAGTAGAAATCTCTGGTGACTACAAATTAGGGATAGAAAGCACTACAGGAGATTATTATACAATTAATATAGATGTAGTAGAACCAACTGACAAGTCTTCCAAGACAAGTATACAAGTGGGGGATGGCCCAGACTCCGTAATTAAATACCTGAATATAACGAGTGTGAGACAAACTATTGAAACCGAGATGGGCTTTAGTGAGTCCAACACCTGGCTAAACTGGCTGTTATACACTGCCAGAGAGCTCAAACGGCCAGACTGTTTGGTGTGTGCGAGAGGACGGCCGCAGTTGGCAACAGTGCCGTTTGCACTGAACCCCGAAAATGATCCAAGGGGGTTCAAATGCATGCTTGGACTGTTTAAGAACAAAGTTGGACCAAATTGTAACACACTTGCTTTGTTGTTTCCAGCAGTTCCCCCAGTGCACCCTCCAGTGTTTACATATTACAAAGGCAACTACACTTGCCTTCACAGTTCGCGAGGTTCAGTCCGTGTGGGAAACCTGAGACACTGCCACACTATCGTTAATGTTACCGCAGAGGAGAAGAGCATCAGCAGTGGTATGGTAGGTGACCATATGATGGCCAGAGCAGATGTTTGGTGGTACTGTGGTGGTACGGTGCTCAGAGATTATCTCCCAAGGAATTGGACAGGAACCTGTGCGTTAGTTAGATTAATTATGCCTGTAACGATAACCCCATTAGAAGGAGATTCTTTAAATCTGCTTAGTTCAGCGTCATCCAGCAGAGGTAAATTGCACATGTTTACTTGGACAGCATCGGAGTACCCAGAGGAGTGCCAGATGAATTCAAGGCTCGGCATCAAATAGCTGATGGATTTGACTCTATTTTCATATGGCCCACAATGAATAAAAATGTAGATTGGATAAATAACATTTATTATAACCAGCAGAGATTTGTTAATTACAGCAGGGATGCAATCAAGGGGATACTGGAACAATTAGAGAAAACGTCTCTTATGACTTTTCAAAATAGAATGGCTTTGGACATGTTGCTCGCTGAGAAGGGTGGGGTGTGTAAAATGTTTGGGTTAATGTGTTGCACGTTTATTCCTAACAACACTGCCCCGATGGTTCAGTGTCCAGGGCCTTAGCAGGGCTTAGCTCACTTAGCAACGAATTGGCGGAGAACTCAGGAGTGGACAACGAGTTCACAAACTTCATAGAAAGATGGTTCGGTAAGTATGAACAATTATTCCTTTCAGTTATTACTACAGTGGGTATTATGATAGCAATTGTAGTACTCTGTGGATGTTGCTGTGTCCCATGTCTAAGAACTCTGATAACCCGATTGATTTCTACTGCTCTAACCAGGGAGGACCAGCGGCTGATGATGCCGTTGATGGCTCCCGAAGTGGAGGTGGAAGAGCAGAGCGTGGGTGATGTTATACTACATTCACCCCCACCCCCAGAGTATTATGACATGAGTTCCTGAGCAGCAGAGACCAGCTCGGAGACCTCTCTGTGCTTCTAAGCTTTCTTCCACAGCGGCACTCGTCACATCATTACCGACCTCCATCATGCTTCTGTCATCACGAGAGGCTTCACCATCAGACCAGAGACCCCAGACTTCACATCAGTGAGCTACGACCCGCTGGGTGCAGGTAGTATGGAGAAGTATCATACAACTTTAGCAATAAAACAACACACTGAGGTACAAGATTAAGTGACCATGATGCAGTGTTTTGAACCTGTTGTGTTGATCTTTTCCCAAGGTACTGGTGATTTCTGGAGATGGAGAGGAACGACAAATGGAGTACGGGGATCGAAGCACACCATGGAGAAGCCTAGAGGAGCCGGACAGGACTATGACATGCAGTGGGACACTCACCAGCACCCCCTAGAACATTGGAGTCGCACATGCACGTGAACAGATGTGCAGACGTGCAGTGCACATAACTGTTCCTGATTTTAAGATTTTTACCTGTGTGATGAATAGAACCACACTGATATATTGCGTTATTGAAACCGTATATATTATACGGTTTAGAGAGGGAGGGAATTTTTTCTTCCACAGGATTATGACACATGAATGAATTAAGATGTACTGGTGGTTATACTATGGAATAGTATAAAGAGAGGGATTGTAGGGTTTTTAAAACCTAGTTTGTCATAATTGGACTCTGTACAATGTAAAATGAGAAGCTGTTTGGGTGTACATTACAATGCATGGAATATGATAATTAATAAGGGATATTATTATGAATGGCATGCATATGTAGGCCACTGTTTTTATTAATGATTAATGTATGACTAGATAAGGAATTGTAGTTCTCTTGTTCGCCTGAGGGGCGGAGCTGGAGAACGGACTTTAAGGATCTACCAAAGACGAAGGAGAAGAAGAGGAGGAAGAGGGGACGCGGCTCCGTCTCTCGTGGCGGACACGCCGGAATGTTAATGAGGGAGGGCTCTAGCTCGGAGGAGGAGATAAATTTGACTGTACCTGGGAGAACAGCCTCTTTTCTGGCCACCACCGACGAAGGAGGAACTTCAGGCGAGAAGCGCCCGGGTGGATTGGAAAATAGCTCGATCGATCGAATGCATAACCTGTTCTGTCATTTCACTCTTTTTATTAAATATTCTTATATTATATCATCTTCGGACCCCGGTCCTTATTCCGCGCCAACTCCCAGAGTTTCAAGAACTTAACATGATCAATAAATGTCTTTGTGATGATCACATTGTATCATGTAATTTATTTGACAAGGTTTTTGCTTGTTAAATAGATTTGAGTTAGTTATTGAATACAAATCAAACCAAGAGTTAATATTTGAATGGGCCCCGGGGCACTTTGTACTTGAAAAGTTGGGCCCCGAGGTCAAAAAGGTTAAGAATCCCTGGTCTAGAGGAGACCAGATGATCTAAATAGCTGATGTCCTGATTGACAGCAAGTAAAGAATGTGTGAGAATGTGTGAGAAGTGATGATGTATGAGTAGTAAAGTACGGGCTGAGGCATGCAGGAGGATGGTCTTCCAACTGAACTTACGCAATAGCTTCATTCAAATTTACCATTTTTTACTTCCTTTTTTCTTAGCACTTTATCAATGTATTATCTATTTCAGCTCTGTTTGATGTTTAAGTGCGTACAGTGCTATATTCAAGGTACCCTAACACCATGGGGTGCTGAGACACTAGAGAACAGAGTTGTGAGAGTCATTTGTCTTCATTGCTTAATTTGATTCTGTGCTAGTAATATTTTTGCAAAATTAACGTCACAAACTCACTGTTCAGTTCACAAAAAAACAACTTTTGCTCTGCAGCACTGAATATGCTCTTACTTGTTTGTTTGGGAAGGATTCCCTTTTGTTTGGGGATGTGGATACCTAGACCCAGGTGTGTAAAACATGGCAGAGACAAGCACCCAGGTGTCACCAGCCAACAATACAAATACTCACATTTGAAACGTTATGTGTGCATGTATATTTTCCCGAAACATAACCAAGGAGTTTTCTTGCCTGAAATAAATACTAATATTAAAAAAACTTAAAATAAGTTAACTAAGCTTCTCATTCAACTCAAACCCCATACTTTGTTGTGTTTACTATAATAACTACACTATAACTATAACTATTACCACTACTCATAGCTGACTTAGCTTCTCACCCCTGTAAATCCAGTTGGCCTGTAGACTCCAGCATGTAGGAGAGGACTGGGTCTACTGGTTCTTCAGACTTGCTGTTGCCCTCAACACTCTGGCAGTCCCCGGATGTTTCCAGGGGCTGCCAGAGTGTTGGTCTCAGGACCACCAGGAGTTGAAGGATGGGGCTACATCTGCATTTCTTTCACTGTCATGTTTGACAGTTGGTCCTCTGCTCCTGTTCAGCACCCTGAGAGTTTCCTTGCTGAACCGGTATTTTGAGAGAAACTCTGCAGCAGCATGTTTGTCCCATAAAATAATAAATGTTGTTACACTTTTCGTAAATTTGAGTACGAACAGTGAATCGGATGAGCTTGGCTTGTGGCGATATGGACCATGTGAGAGCACGCCATTGTTATGCATATCATGCATGCTGCATAACATGTACAAATAATAATGTAAATACAGATTACAATAGACTTTAAAAGCATACATTCAGACTCACAAAAACAGGTTAAGTTAAAGTCATGCATTTTTAATCTGAACTCATTTTGGAGCAACTTTAGCCAACAACACTCATTTCAGTGCTGATCCTTAACCAAAGAAATCTCCACCAAGTGGCACAACATGGATTCATCACTGATATTGATAGATTGCTAGACATCATTGATGATCTGATGAGATCAATATGTTTGATAATCATGGTATTGTGTCACTGTGTATTATTTACTGCTCTTTGCCTCTAAACTATACAATTGAACTGCAGTTGTTCTGCAAATGAAGTGTTGCTGTGGAGAAAAGAGGAATACAAATTGTTTAATTATTTTTTGTTAATAAATTGATATTAGTATATAGATTGTTTGAAATACAAATTGCTCTCATCATGGGAACATTTCTGGAATTTTGGTCGTGCACTATGGTATATATTGCAAACATCTTTCATGAATGTCTCGTGCATAGCAGCAGTATTAAATAAAGTCTGTTTAATCTTGAAGCCACTTGATGGCGGTATTGCACTATTATTACAGAGACATTCTGATCCAGAGTTGCAGTCGGTAACATGTCAGAATCTTGGTATCTTTCTAAATAGTTTCAGCAATCATGGGTAAATATATGTCAACATTTTATTGTATCCCTCTTCAACTCATATATTCTTGTGGACACCAATTCAAATAGAAAATTGGGTACAGAGTTGAGTTGCACACGTTAATAAAAAGTTCCCTGTGGGGTTCTTTTGGAAACAAACAAGAGTTATGTTTACATGTCATGTTTCTCACCCAAACACACTATGTGTATCTTTAACACACATGCCCATTGCACTCCCTTCTTCAGAAGACAAGTCATTGTCTCTTACTAGCTA
The DNA here is from genome assembly GCA_038501785.1 of Myoxocephalus aenaeus. Taxonomy (NCBI): domain Eukaryota; kingdom Metazoa; phylum Chordata; class Actinopteri; order Perciformes; family Cottidae; genus Myoxocephalus; species Myoxocephalus aenaeus. The sequence continues at coordinate 325,830 of JBAMJR010000454.1, read as the reverse complement.
CTTCTGTTATTAATATGTTTATAGCTTGCAGTCTTCTTCCCTGACTTTGTTTGCACATTGCAGAATATCTTGACTTGAATAGTTCTGCCGTTGGTAGAACTGTGTCTTTGTGCAGGACGCAAACAGAACAGGTACCCACTAAAAACACTACTTGAGGTCCAAAACTCCTCAGGGAACCTTTAACACAGGAATAAACACACAAGTGCAAAGTATTTACTTAGTATTTAAAACCATGTATATAACCTCTCACAACAGTATGTGACTCAGAAAGGATTGAGTGTTCTGTAGTGTTTGATGTTATCTGGCAAAACAAGGCACATGGGTGTAGTGAGCTTTTAGTTCAATGAAACCAAAAGGACCTTCTTTTACTCAAGAAAACTTAAAACTGTCCACAGATTTGTGAATCTAAGAAAATCTAAATGAACCATTGTAGCCTACTGCTAATACGTTCCCATTCAACCAGAGACTGTTTGTGTCCGTGTGAAACCAAATGTAAATATTGACTAAATATTGACTGTAACTTAAATAATGTAATGAGCATATTTCATTATAAGCCAAACCATTATGTTTATACTCGGGATGCACCAATACCAGTATTGATGTGTCTTGATTCAAATTACAAATGACATTTTAAAACTGTAACAGTAATCCTCAAGAAAATAGTTTCCCCGAAAAAATTGATACTGCTCTTGAGTTGTATGGGATAATTTTGTAGGAAACAGGGTTAAATCAGGGCTACTTAAAAGAAACAAAAATAGAGTTTTCTTATTTAGTGCAATCCCACACCCTGAACAGAATACATCGTGTTTATAGTCATAGTCCATTCAAAGTTGATCATCATGATGTGCAATACATGATGCCATGCCCCTTTTGTAGACTGCATAATAAATCGAACAGTGTTTTGAAAATGTAATACATTCACACAGGAAAATAACAAAATGTTATCATAAAAAAGCCCCCCTTTATTACAACACTATCATAGACATTCTGCATGTGCTGTGTTAGGACAACACAAAAGAGACTGAAAATGAGGAAACTATTTTTGACTTGAATTTGAAAGTAACCAAAACGTTTTCTATGCTTATAAATGCATATTCTATTACTGATTTTGGTATTCTATTTCAGTAAGTAAACTATAGACCCTGAGCAGGGTACTGCTAAAATAATCTCAATAAACAGATTGTGTGTTCATATTCAGCAAAGAGGCTGAAATGCAATCTTGGAACCCACTGGATAAACTGGCTACTTTAACTCCAACTCCAGTCTAGCATCTCAATTTGCTCATCAAATTGTAAACAATGAGTGCAAGGAGTCTTGGCCCTGATATCTGCTGGTACATAGCCCCTTGCCCTCAGAGGTTATCCTGGATGTCATGGATTGCCACTAGACAGTTTATAAACTGTCATACTGAAAAGTGCGCATTAAGTGAGTAATTTTGCCAGTATATTTGGTAGAGCTAGCTAAAGCTAATGAAGTCTAAAACCAAAACTAATGGACCACATTTGGTACTACAAACACTTCTCAAAATAGCAATACAATTCAACAGAAGAACAAATTACAGCCTCTAAAATGACCATAAAGATGAATGAACACATCTCCAGAACATTTTCTAATAAATTAGCTACGTGTACCAAATAAACTGGCAAATGATTATTTATTTTTACTGAATGCAGAAACAAATATGTACCTCAGCTGTCCTGGTGACAATCAGCAGGAATCTGCATTATATTTTAATCTTTCCATTCAATTTTGATTGCCTGAAAATATCATGGGCCCATCAACAACACTGGGAACCATGAATATTTACAGAAAACATCATAATAATACAGCATTGGTTTTTGAGCGTTCTTTGGCCAAAATGCTGGTGACCGAAATAGCTGGAGGGCTCACCAATGTATTGGCAACTGTGCTCTCGGACCATAAATAGTTGTTCCACCAGCCTTTGGGCCCATTGCTAGCCTGGGAAAACTTCCTGTAGAACAAGTATTGATAAGCAAAATTCTGTTTAGCATCTTTTCCATGGAATAGAAGGCTTGTATGCTGCATTTCAAACCTGAATATAGATCAGAAAAGACAACATTAAACACAGAGCCATCAACCATTTTGCCAATGTATTCTACATTGGGTCTTTTTTCTTGAAAGCCACAGCCTTCCTCTGATGAAAATTAGGCTGGTTTTTCTTTTGATTCCACTGGCACATCAAAATATCCCTGAAGGTTGTTCGGAAGGTCTTGTTGCAGAGGGCATAGCAAATGGGGTTGATTGTGCTGTTAACATAACACAACCAGTAGCCCAGTGCCCAAAGAGTTTGTGGGATACAGTCCTGACAGAAAGTGTTGACCAACACCATGATATTGTACGGTAGCCATGTTGTGATGAAGACGCAGAGGATGGCACTGAGTGTCCGTGCTGCTTTCTTCTCGTTTGCCTTTTTTTCATTCTTGCGCTTGTTGATTTCTGTCTTGGCCTTCGAGGCGAAGCGTTTGGCCATCGCCGCGTCTTTAATGCTGATGGCTGCTGGAGGTTGGTCAGCAGGGGATGAGGTGACAGAGTTTGATTGTGACCCTTTTCGACTTTTGTTGGATGATTGTTTATCTTTGTTGGTTTTCTCCTTTCTAGATTTCTTACCATCTAGGTAGGTAGATAGATAGATAGATAGATAGATAGATAGATAGATAGATAGATAGATAGATAGATAGATAGATAGATAGATAGATAGATAGATAGATAGATAGATAGATAGATAGGACATTATTTATATTTATATCATTTTTACATACTATATCATGCAAATAAGACCACTTAGTAGCGTGATGTCCAACCTGTTGGAGGCCTTGATGGGTCTGCACCGTCACCTTCGTCCTCTGAACCTGACTGGTCCCCAACTTCATTGTTGTTTAGGCTGTCCGAGCTGCTCTGCTCTGCTTCCCCAACTGTCGTTGTCGTAGTGTTGACGGACCTCTTGGATGCACGCTGACCTGGCAGCAGTAATGACAACTGAAAGCAGAAAGCACCACACCTCGCCCTGCTTCCTGTTCCTCCAGGTATGCTGGCATTGTCCTTGTTGTTCTTCTCTGAAGCTAGCTGATTTAGTTCATAGCTGCTGCAGCTTTGAGAGCTTATGGCTGATGAATCTTTCTGGCTGTTAGTCGCACCTTCTCCACCAGCTTTTCCTCTACCACTCCCTTGATTCTGAGCCTGGCTTTGGCTGTTGCCTGACCCAGATGCCTTGAGACCTTGTATATCTTTAGCACGCTTCTCTGTCTCCTGATAGATCTTCCAAAACAGGAAGGACATAATAGTTACAGGCAAGTAGAATGCAGCCACAGCAGTGGAGAAAGTAATGATGGGCTCGGACAGGAACTGGATGTAGCACTCATTGGGCTGGACTGTCCGCTCACCCACAATGTACTGCCAAAAAAGGATGGCTGGGGCCCAAAGAATGAAAGAGATTGACCAGGCTAATCCAATCATGGTCATAGCTCGCTTGGTTGTACGCTTGGCCCGGTATGTCAAAGGTCTGGTCACAGAGAAATACCTAAGACAACACAGAAAGAAATTAGGCAACTGTGCAGATATAGTGTAACTGTCAATCGGGTCTCACTCCCAACTTGTCAAACCCCAAGTTTGGGTCAGTGCTCTTTGGCTTCTGATGCACAGGCACCCTTTAGTGTCTGTATGAGGTGCACCAGGCTTTCAAATAACTCCACTGTAAACCAGTCCGCTTCAGTATTAGATGGTCAGAGAAACTGACGGGGAGTAAAGACAGAGATAGTCTGCTGAGATAATGGTTGGGTAAAACTAACATGGACTTGTGACACCAAGTCAAGGTTGACTTATTTAACCTTAAATTTGTTACACAACATAACAATACGCAAGTGACTTAACAAGCGTATTTATTTTATGTAACAAGCATACTTCTTCTAACCCAAACCAAAAATGTTTCTTAAGCCTAACCAGGTAGTGTTGTTGCCTAAACCAAACGAAGTAAACCTACGTTGGAATTTTATTTTGAAAATACATTGTAGGCACGTAATCAGCAGAAACTGATTCCCTGTCCAAAGTTGATGCAAGAGTGGTGCCTAGAGGGTCAAAGTTTGAAGTGTAGGGCCACTGACTAAGCTTCGGTATTTGACAAGTTGGGACTGAGAACATGTTGCAACTGTAACTGTGTTGTTGTGCATGTCTACCACATTGTCTCTCTTGATAGAACCAGTAAGTCAAAAGATATATATATTTTTTTTTACACAAGGGACTTTAAATATGTCCCATTTCTTATGGCTCTCGGCATTATACCATCATGATATCACATGTAAATATATCCTCTTTATGATTTGGAGGATTTGGATACTCTATTAGAAAAGAGACTCTACTAAGCAATTAGAATAGAAAAAGGTTCGGGAACAAAGACCACGCCTCAAACTCATCCCATTTCCTCAGGACAAACGTATTTAAGCACAACTGATCCGTTCACTTCCCCTTTGATTCAGTTTTCACATGACCTGTGACAAATGAACAAAAAATGTAAAAGCATGTAACGTTGTCTACGTTGTCAGTCCCTTACCTTCCCCCAGCTCCAGGGGAATATCGTCCCTTCCAGATGCTTCTTACAGACCCGCTTGAGATCCATGCACTCAAAGAGTGAAATATCCATGCACATACATGCCTCCATCTCAGCATTCTTTCCTCTTCTCTTGCTTCTGCCTTCCCTGTCACATCTACCTCGGCCACTTTAGCTCTTCCTACCACGATCACAGCCGCACAGACTGTTCCCACGAAACAGCGATGGAGGCTAAAATCCTGATTTCCTCTTGATTTCGTGGGATGGTATACAATAACTTTAACGGCGTAGGATGCCATGTTTCAAGCTGCAAATTCTTCAATACCAGCCCCCATATTCAGAATCAGTCCAATCGGTGTAGCTTTTAAGACATCCCCCATTTTGTTATTGCCGTGGTCTTTGTAAGTGAACCTCTTAATACAAACTAATCCTTTAGCAGATGTCAGCATCCACAGGTGTGCAGTTTTATTTTGAAAAGTAATCAGATAGTACTAACAATATATGATGGTGGCTGTGAGCTTCATTCTAGTTACCCAACAACAAATATAATAAAGTATGTTCTGTTACCTGTCAAAGCTGATAACAAGCAGGTTCATGACCGAGGCGTTGCTGGCCACATAGTCTATTGCAAGCCATAAGTCACAGACCACTGGCCCCAGAGCCCACTGGTCCATGATGATGTAGGTGGTATACAGGTTCATTGACAGCGTGCCAATGGTAAGGTCAGCAAATGCTAGGCTAAGCAGGTAGTAGTTGTTCACTGTCTTCAGTGCCTTGTTGATCTTGAACGACACCATCACTAGGATGTTGCCAACAACAGTGACAAGAGAAAGTGATCCAGTGAGGAAGACAATTATGATGACCTGAAAGAACCAGAGAGGGTGGTTAAGTGACAGTGTTAATTTTTACATCAACACTATCGACGCTATGAATTATCCTTCATAACTGATCATTGTTTCTTAAAGACAGAAAAAACAGTTGTATTGATTGTCAGAAGTATCCGAACCTTAGCCAAATCAAACTGAAATGATGTGGATTGCTGCATAACACCAGTTGAATTGGTAAAATATTAACCATTAATCCCTATATGCTGACAAAGCTTCTAGTTAATGATAGCACCCACAGTTATTTGTATTTAATGTCTAAGAATTCTACCATGGACAGACACACATTTCAAAAACAGACAGAATTTTCAACTGATGAGGTCTTCAACAACTATTGCTTTACTTGTACTTTATTATATTTAATGATATCGTCAATGCCCTAAACATTCTGCTGCACTATTCTGTCAGGAAGCATTCGAGAAGTAGTTTCAATTCAAGTACTGTTAAAGTTACAATGTCTCCTCCAAGGCTCTATTCTGGGTCATCATCTATTCACTGTGTCTGTCATCAATATCCAGGAATTTCTGCCTCTCACACTACATTTGTATGTAGATAATACTATCTTAAATGCCATAAATGCATCTGTTCATCTGCTATTGGAAATATACAGTCAAAATGTAACCAGACTTATGGGAGCATTTATATAAGAAAGACTCAAGTCATTCATTAATTTAGACAAGTCTCATAACTTTCCATAGATGCAAAGTTTATCTTGGAACACCAACTATAAGCGACCAGTTCAAATGAGCCCAACATTCCGTGGAGGTTTGGAGCAGCCATGTGAAGAGCGAAATGTTTGTCTGGCGGTTAGAATTCCTCGCTACTGAAGACATGGAATTTACACAGTGAGGCCACAAAACTACTCGGTCCTGCTCTCTACCTGCAGTGTGCACGTTTCATGTCTGCACATTTAGTTGTCAAAAACTATAGTAGTAAGCCATATAAGGTATTATGGTATTATGTCTAAAACTTAAAACAAAAAATAAGTCCATCAATGGTTTGATGATGGTTTATCCAATATTGTGGAGCAACCAAAGCATTCCATAAAACTGATGCTATTAGAAAAGAGGTAAAAGTAGAATAGCTGATGGTTACCTGCCAGATAGTATGTCCTCCTAATGGGTCAAAATCCTCTGCTGGCAGCATTAATGTCCTGTTAACTGGTGAATCAGTGACATTTCCGCCTTGCCTTGAGATATGACTGACATTATGCTGCTTCCACCCACCAACACTGTCAGATAATATGGCCAACTCCTGGTAAGAGCCACCTGAAGATGAGAAACATCATTTACATGTTTATCAGAGATCTGGAGAGTCTACAATTACTGTCCATAAGAATCAGAAAGAATTGCATAAAAGTCTACAAATCTTCTATCAGCAGATTTGAAAAGCTTTCTCAGCAACGTTGTTTCAGCAACACTTGGCTAAAATCATAGAGGTTTTCAAGACCATTTAGTCTTTTCCCTTTGAATGATTTTACACATATAATTTTAAATATGCACAAAAATCCACAATATCTACATTACTTAATTGTAGTAAAGAGAATAAGTTCTGTAGTGTTGTGCACGACTGAAGATGGCAGGCTCAACTATGATTGTGGGAGGCTGCTCTCTCATACCAGGAGAACTGTTGGTGAGGAGGTGGATGGAATCAGAGCTGGAGGTCAGGTTCATGATGACCAATGGACATCTTGAAGAAAGGAAAGGAAAATAATTAAAGAGATAGGGTAAGTCAAGAATATAGTTATTTGACCAATTATTTAACATTTTTGAAAAAGATTAAATTTTTTTAAAATTAATTTCAAAGATGAAGTTGATTGAATGACATTATGTTTTCATTTGAGCTGCTCTAAAAATCCATCACCAAAATCTGCTGTCTTCCACCTGTAGAACATCTCCAGAATCCTGCCATCACTTATTGACTGTTGCAGAGACCTGTAACGGACTGTCCTAATTGGAATCATAATTGGACTAACCAGTAAAGCTTTGGACAGTCTCCATTACCCAATCCAGAACTCTTCCGCACAAAATAACCCCACCAAACAGAATTACCACTAGCCTGGGTCATCACAGTATCACATCCCAAGAGATTTTAATTTAACCAGACAGATTAGCTGCCAAAAATACCCTTACAACTTTTTGACCTGCATTTGGGCCTTTTAGATCTGTGACAGATCCACACAATAAACAGTTCACGTTTTACACGTTGTAATGTTCCTAAACGTACATTTCACATTTGGTGCATCAGTCTTTATCTCAGAAGTGTTCCATCTGTTCTTTTTCTGTGTTTTTAAATTTCTTGATCCTGCGTTGTCTACACCCAGTCGTTTGTTACATATTTTGTTCACTCACCAATGAAGACAGCGTGTTCAGTAGTGTTCATTTGTGCCGTGCCTTTGCACATGAACACAGACAGGTATAGAAAAACAAAAAGTACAGTCATAGCACAAGATTAGTATTTCCTACTTTTGCTTAAATTAGTGTAGCAACAGGGCTTTTGGAGTTTCTCCTCTTTTAGCCATTTTCTTTCATGATGAAAATTATCCAAACATGCTTATTGTTTCGAGTGCAATCCTCCGCTTCCATTGCATTGCTGATTCTGGCATAGATTAGCATAGCCTGTAAAGAATAGATGACATTACTAATACAGGCTGTACTAATTAAAGCCAGAACCATCATATCTCATCAGAAAGTGTCTTCAGTCCGTGCCTTTAGCTCTGATGTTTGATGTTGGAAAAGAGAAGGGTTTGCTGACGGGCTACATTCCCACACAAATAAATGCACATATACGTTAGACAATATAGAAAAACTTAAAAGTGGCTCATATGTCGAGTATGATCCAAGCACACAAACCCGCATAGCTAGTTAGCCAGCAAGCTGCCCACTTAATGTGTGTTAATATTAGCCTTAAATGAACTTGAGAATGCATTTTTGCACCGGAAGAGACCGTAGATTGTGTCCCCCCAAGAAAATATCCCTTCAACTGTGTCAAATTAGTATTTATTTTAAGTTGGAGTGGTCTGCTGGGGCAGCAGCATCTCGACAGCTGACAGGAAGAGACTTAACAAACTCATCAAGAAGGCCATCAGTGTGCTGGGGTGTCCACTGGATACGGTGGAAGAGACCGGAGGATGATGGCGAAGCTATCATCCCTGATGGACAACACCTCCCACCCCATGCAGGACACCCTGGCAGCTCTGTACAGCTTCCTTCCTGCTTCTGTCAGGCTGCACAACCAGCTGTGCTCCCAGTAGACCACAAAACACTTAACACCTGTATTAACTTAACAATAAGTTATTCTGCCTGTATACATCATATTTCAGTTACTGTGGATTCTTACTATTTTTGTATTACTGTTTTGTATTGCTTATTTATAATACTTGTGTCTTTTAGCTACATTTATCTTGTTTCCTATAAGATGAGATGCTTTTATTTTGAAGGCGGCTCGCAAGGTTAAAAAGGAAGTCGCAATGTGCGCATAGTGAATGTGAAAAGCTACTGAAAATATGGTCAGTTTTGTATACAATTTAGAAACAGTAACGGTATTAGCACTCCGCGGAAGAGGTACAAGGTTAGTTAAAGTTATAATAAATGTAATAACTGTGTATGTTTTAAGGAAATTGACGTGAGTGTTGGCTCGGTGTGTGTGATGCTATTAATGCAAACGAGGAGTGAGCTAAAATAATTATCGTTTTTGTGCCTTTGTACGCAGCTCAGGAATGTATCAATACATTTGAAATCATCAGTCAAGTGCAGGACTATCTTCAAAATAAAAGCATCTCATTTTACAGGAAACAAGATAAATGTAGCTTATCGCAGGCAAAACACATGCAACAAAAACAACAAGATTGATTGACAAACAGTTTGCGACATATATATATATATATATATATATATATATATATATATATATATATATATATATATATATATATATATTGAATCATACTGGGATGTTTGCTGAAATTGATTAGATGGCCCTACAAAAAAAATAATTGCCACCAGCCGCCACTGCTAGTTACCATGTTGTTTTCTCTCACTTTTAGTCTCATTTAGTTGCAGCTGGCGACGCAGCAGACATGACATCTGGTAGATGTGTGAAGATTTCGGGAACTATCAGCCATTTCACAAAAACCTTTATCCACACAAAAGTGTGCCTGTCGACATATTTGATATATAAAACGAAGAAAACCAATTGGCTAACAGTAAACAACAGTTGAACAACAATAATCACCTGTCATTGGTAAAATAAACCAGAAGCTGAGTACATTTAAATAGGAACAGCCTTTAGTGGCAAGTGGTTCACAAAAATGAGGCGATAACAAGCTGAAATTAACACTTAAGCAAAGCTCTTCTTCAAACTACAAATAGAAGGTTATTGAAGGTGTTGCACTTTTGGAATATACAATGAATAAACTATGAACTGACATACCTATTCAATGCACACTGAGTACACTGCAGAGGGAACCCCTTCCAAAAAAAAAGAAGCTATTTAGAGCCCATTTGTAATGTTGTGGTTCAGTAATGATAAGAGGGTCATTGATGCTTTTCTGACCTGGAGAACAAATTAAAAAACATACATATATATGTTCATTCTGAATATATATATATATATATATATATATATATATATATATATATATATATATATATATATATATATATATATATAATTACTGAAAACAGATTTAATTTATTTTGGCTGATACATGTACCAATAGGAAATGTGCATATTTGTATGTAGGTATGTATACTTTACAATATAGATTTATTACTATCTTAAAATGTTTTTTTATGGTTATTTAAAGGGATAAATGAAAAGAAGAAAATCAAGAATATTAGAGGTTAGTATTTTCCATATAAGTTATGGATAATTATGTTTAGTTACATTACATTATTACATTACGTTGTATTTTATCCAAAGCGACTTACAATAAGTGCATGAGTACAAACTCAGAACAACAAGAATCAAGAAAGTACAATTTCTTCAATAAAGTGCTATCAGTAAGTATCATTTAAGTGCTACTAAAGTGCTACTACGGTGCTACCTTCCTTATTCAAGGTGTAGTAAAATAAGATGTGTTTTTAGTTTGCGAAGGAAGATGTAGAGACTTTCTGCTGTCCTGATGTAGTTAAAGACTGTTTCTGTCTGTTTGACTGTATGTCCATGTGTGCCCTCCTGCATTTATTATATTTAAGAATTCAATTAAGCAAAAGCCAAACGCTGAGTTACTGTAATGAAATGCACTTACCAGTCCACTCTGCTCCCAGTATCCAATATGGTATCCGAGCTGAGAAGCTCAGCTCTGCTGGTGCAGCATGCTTCTCTTGCTGTGTCCAGACTGTTGGGTTGCTGTGTGACTGGAACCTGGAGCTCCGCCTCTGATAACCGCTTTGCTTCTGTCTGCTGCAGAAGGTCTCAGATCTGCTGGAACATGGCATGCATATGAGGTGGGCCCTCGCGGTGCGAGTGCCCTGTGACACTCGCAGATGATTTGGGCATAATAATAATACAGCTGGTCTTACATACATATGGTTCAGCTCTGAGTAAAGTATGGCAACAAATATCTGTGAACATACCCATCATAAATGAGCTGCAATCATATATGTCTATCCATCTGTTCATCTATCCATCATCCAACCGTCAATCCATCCATCATCCATCCGTCCATCCGTCCATCCATCCGTCCGTCCGTCCGTCCATCCATCCATCCATCCATCCATCATCCATCATCCGTCTGTCCATCCATCCATCATCCATCATCCATCATCCGTCTGTCCATCCATCACCCATCCATCCGTCCAGCCTCCCATCCATCCATCTGTCCATCTATCCATCCATCAGTTCATCCATCCATCCGTCCATCATCCATCCGTCCATCCATCCGTCCATCCATCATCCATCCGTCCATCGATCCCTCCATCCAACCAACCATCCATCCGTCCATCCATCCATCATCCATCCGTCCATCTCCATCCATCATCCGTCGGTCCATCCATCCATCCGTCCGTCCAGCCGCCTATCCATCCGTCCATCCATTCATCCATCCATCTGTCCATCCATCCATCCGTCCGTCCAGCCGCCATCCATCCATCCATCCGTCCATCTGTCCATCCCTCCATCCGTCATCTGTCCATCCATCCGTCCATCTGTCCATCCATCCGTGCATCCATCCGTCCATCTGTGCATCCATTCATCCATCTGTCCGTCCATCCATCCATCCATCTATATGATGAAGTTCTTCTTAGAATGTATGATCCAGCGAGGTTAATCATTCAGCACACCTGTTAAGAGTAGATGTGGATTGTTCAGAACGTGTTGGTGCATCTGGAGTTGTCATGTTTCTGACAGTGGTAACTGCTTCCTAATGACATGCAGGATGGCAAACTGACTGTCGTGAGACTGGAGCTCTTAAGTTCTCTAGTTCAATCCTGGGTTTCTGCATCCTGAGTTCTATATTTGCAGCAACCATGCTTGTATAATTTACTGGACCACATCCATGTGGGAACTTTCCACATAATGCTGTCCTTCTCGTGCTCCTGTGCAGTCTTATTATGGAAACAAATAGAAAAAGGAAAATCGTACTTTGTGTAAACGAAAACGTACTGCTTCTTCCCCTCATGTGCAAGAGCTCACTGACATTTATTCATGGTATGCGCCGGAGAAGCTGCCAATTTTGGTATCTCAGGACCAGCCTTGACTGTACAAATGATCTTACTTCTTGGCTTCGTGTCCGTTAGCGTTTCACTCCCCGGTGCAGAAGTTGAACATTCTTGCACTGCAACAGGCCAAGAGAGCTTTTTAAAAATCATTTCAAGTGTGAAATCCATACGGGAATCCTGGCCCTGCTCCTAATCTCCAGTAAGACATAACGTTTTGTGGAAACGATCATAGTCTGATCTTTGCAGATGTTTTCTTTTCGGATAAAACACTTCCAGCAGTAGAGCCTCAGACTTTTAATCTGAGGGTGCAGGCGGATGGGCTCTGAAACTGTGCTCTGCATGATACTTTTAGTCACTATATATATATATATATATATATATATATATATATATATAGTGGAACGTGCTTAAACAGGCCCATAACACTCTCAGGGAATTTGATGGATACTGCCTGCATTGCACAAACAATGTGACTTATTGACTAGCTTCCCTTCTGACAGGGGAACACTGACAACTGCTGATTATCGAACATTCCCAATATGTACAGATTGCGCCACTCACTCACACACGCATGCACACGCACACGCACACGCACACACACACACAGGTTTGATTTGACTTACAATTTAATTAAGCAGCAACAGATGGTTATTAAAGTGAAATTGATGGCTTTTCTCACGCGTCTATATTTCAAAAGTGTACATCGACCTTCAAAATGTACTTCAACAGGCTGTGAGGCCTTTTGATGAATGCTGAATATGTTTAGATGTATTCTTTCATGTTATCATTTTGCAGTGGCCTCAGTCCAGATATAGTAATTGGATGGTTTAGAGGTGGAGCCAAGCAAAAACTTGATGAATTCTTCAGGAGCTCTCCTGACCAAACAAGGACCTATAATTGGCCACTTTCATACAGTGTGTTGAAAGAAGCCAATGGCAGAGCTCTCTTGACCCCGTCACGCGCGCGCGCGCACACACACACACACACACACACACACACACACACACACACACACACACACACACACACACACACACACACACACACACACACACACACACACACACACAGAGAACAGAGAATAGAGAATAGAATGAGGAATGAAGTGATGGAAGTTAGTAGATATACTCGATAAACACTCTATTAACACTTTAAGTTGAATTATTAGGTTGTTAAGGATACATTCTTAAGGGAAACCCAGCTTAGGGAGGTTCAATTACAATTGTTTGTCTTGTTTCGTATTATTTCCGTTTTTCCTTTTAAACTTATGATTCCTATTGTTGACAAGATTGAGACAGTTTTTTACATGCCTGACTATTGTGGTATCACACAAGGCTATGGGGGTGGGACCCAGGGGACCATGTTATGATATGTCTAAAAAATACATAAAAAGTCATAGTATAGTATGTCGAACAAAGTTATAAAAAGCAATAGCATAGTATGTATTTGTTTACGTCTTCTTCTCTTTTCTCCCCAGATGACTGCAGGGTTTCTGGACCAAAGAACGACAGACTGGACTTTGTTAAATACTCGTAGTATCAGAACCTTATCTTGGTGAGCTGTTCCTGACCTTCTCAAGTCACTTGTGTTTGTGTGTTGTGTTTGAGCTTTTGTTGTCAACATTAATGAGTGGAAAACGTGGAGAATCTCAACAATGGTTAGCTTAGGGAGCAGGGATGTAATCCTCTCTGTTGTTAGAGCTCCTGGACGAGGTTTGATCTGCTTTTCTTCTTTTGAAATGCACGTTGTAACCTCGTTAAGAAAAGTGCTGTACAAATAAAGTCCATTATTATTATTATTGTAACCGGAGCTCCCCTTTGACACACATCTTCAGTCAAAAACTCATCTGTTTTAACTGTACCCTCACCAATAAAATTAAATATCAAAACAAATATTGTTTCTCTGTTGTTATTAGTGTTGTTGCTAATTGTAGCATGTGACGCAGTTAAGCAAAATTGTTGAAGTTGAATCCTTTTTATTTTGGGGTTGTAACCAGATGCTAAAATGCACCTTTTGGATGATAGAGTCAGCTATGTAATGTACTAGATGTGCTGAAAGATACAAAGAGATAAAGTAAGTTTACTTTAGAATTGTTCCAAAGAATTACACATTTAATAGTTCTTCAGGATATTATATTATGCAGATTTTCTATCCAAATAAATCATTCATACAAAGTCATATAAAGAAGCGACACAAACACACACGTCCAATTGATTTCAACTATTTGTATTAAAGCAACACTGCAGAGCACTAGAGCAGCAATAGTAATATTTGCCACTTTAAGGTCACGATATAAAGTAATTTATATCTCACTGGAAACATCTAAAATGTCAGTACAATAAATATTATTCCTGAGTGAAGTTTATAAAGAATGAATAATAGTCATCAGCCAGCAGAGAAGTGTCTGATAACAAATGAAGCCCACCTGTTGTAAATAATGTAAAAATGTGTGATTAGTGGAGCTAGTGTGCAGTGCTTGTGTCGACATAGCGGAGGTGGATGAGAGACTGCGGACAGAGCAGATTGAGCTAGGTTATTGTTTACATGTTCATGTTGAACAGGTGTATTGGCTTTTTACTCATAAATTGTCATCAACTTGAGTAATCTTCTCTTAAACCTGGCCTCTGCTTTATCTCTACTGTGTGTGGTTGTGTGTCTGAGTGTGGGAAGCTAGAGGAGCTCGCTGCAGCGTGATAATGAATTAGACCAAAACACGCTGGTTTTCAGTACGCATCAGCTAACATAATTACGTGAGAGGCTCTTTCTCGTTTGTCCGTCCAGGGCCTCTATAGCAACATGGGGCAACCTGGTGGACCCCCGCTCCCTGTATATTATAGGTAGATATTACATATCTACCTATAACCCCTCTAAATGTTACACACTGTTCGTTTAATCTATCTAATATAATAGAGGGTTTGTATGATTGCTGTCTATATAAGTAATGACATTGATCCGCATGTTAATTTTTCTTAGAATTTCATCCGGAGTTGTTTGTACAAAGATGTTTTATGAATAATGCTCATGGACATCAGAGCTCAGCCCGAAAAAAGATCATGGACCAGCAACCCTGTGGACTCACCACCCGCAGGGGGAAGCATCGGGGTCGGGTGCTATGCAGACAGGGCGGCGGGCCAGGCAGGAGACCTGGGCGAGCCGATCGCCGGCAACATAGACTAGCTCTAGGGACGTGGAACGTCACCTCGCTAGCGGGGAAAGAGCCGGAACTGGTGCGGGAGGTGGAGCGGTATCAGCTAGATATAGTTGGGGGCTCACCTCCACGCACAGCACGGGCTCTGGAACCAAGCTCCTGGAGAAGGGTTGGACTTTGTCCTTTTCTGGAGTTGCCCAGGGTGAGAGGCGCCGGGTGGGAGTGGGGATACTCACGAGCCCCTGGCTGAGTGCCGCTATGTTGGAGTTTCCCCCGGAGAACGAGAGGGTCGCCTCCCTGCGCCTACGGGTTGCGGGGAGTAAGGCTCTGACTGTTGTTTGTGCTTATGCACCGAACAGCATTTCAGAGTATCCGGCCTTCTTGGAGTCGGTGGGAGGGGTCCTGGAAACGGCGCCGCCTGCCGACTCCATAGTTCTCCTGGGGGACTTCAACGCTCACGTGGGCAATGATAGAGAAACCTGGCGGGGCGTGATTGGGAAGAACGGCCTTCCTGATCTGAACCCAAACGGTGTTTTGTTGTTGGACTTCTGTGTTAGCCACGGTTTGTCCATAACAAACACCATATATGAGCATAAGGCGGCTCATAAGTGTACCTGGTACCAGAGCACCTTAGGCCGGAGATCAATGATTGACTTTGTAATCGTATCATCTGATCTGCGACCGTATGTCTTGGACACTCGGGTGAAGAGAGGAGCAGAGCTATCAACTGATCACCACCTGGTGGTGAGTTGGATCAGATGGCAGGGAGGGTCAGCTAGAAAGACCTGGCAAGCCCAAACGTGTGGTGAGGGTGAACTGGGAACGTCTGGCAGAGGATCCCGTCCGGGAGGTCCTCAACTCTCACCTCCGGAAGAGCCTCTCACACATCCCGAGGGAGGCTGGGGACATGGAATCCGAGTGGACCATGTTCAAGCCGCTAGGAGCTGTGGTCAGAAGGTCATCGGTGCCTGTCGTGGCGGCAACCCGAGAACCCAGTGGTGGACACCGGGGGTGAGGGAAGCCGTCAAGCTGAAGAAGGAGGCCTTTCGGGCCTGGTTGGCCCAGGGGTCTCCTGAAGCAGCTGACAGGTACCGGCAGGCCAGAAGGGCTGCAGCTGCGAAGGTCGCGGATGCTAAAACTCGGGCATGGGAGGAGTTCGGGGAGGCCATGGAGAAGGACTTTCGGCTGGCCTCAAGGAGGTTCTGGCAAACCATTCAGCGGCTCAGGAAGGGAAAGCAGGGCCTACCCCAGGCTGTTCTCAGCGGGGGGGGGGGGGGAACTGCTGACCCGGACTGGGGACATCGTCGGATGGTGGAAAGAGCACTTTGAGGAACTCCTAAACCCGGCCAACGTGTCCCCTGGAGAGGGGGCAGCGCCTGAAGTCTTTGGGGTGGCTGCACCCATATCCCTGGCAGAGGTCACTAAGGTAGTCAAAAGCTCCTTGGTGGCAAGGCGCCAGGGGTGGATGAGATCCGCCCTGAGATGCTGAAAGCGCTGGACATTGTTGGGCTGTCTTGGCTGAGACGCCTTTACAGTGTCGCATGGGGCTCGTGAACAGTGCCCATGGACTGGCAGACCGGGGTGGTGGTTCCCATCTTCAAGAAGGGGGACCGGAGAGTGTGCTCGAACTATCGTGGTATCACACTGCTCAGACTCCCGGGAAAAGCTTATGCCAGGGTGCTGGAAAGGAGGCTCCGACCGCTTGTCGAACCTCAGATTCAAGACGAACAGTGTGGATTCCGTCCCGGCCGTGGAACAGTGGACCAGCTCTTTACCCTCGCAAGACTACTGGAGGGGTCCTGGGAGTTCGCCCAACCAGTCTACATGTGCTTTGTAGACTTGGAGAAGGCTTTCGACCGGGTCCCTCGGGGGTTTTTGTGGGGGGTGCTGCGGGAGTATGGGGTGCCGGACCCGTTGGCACGGGCCATCTGGTCTCTGTACGCCTGCAGTAGGAGCTGTGTTCGTATTCTTGGTAGTAAGTCAGACACGTTCCCGGTGGGTGTTGGTCTCCGCCAGGGCTGCCCTTTATCACCGGTCCTGTTCGTGACTTTCATGGACAAGATATCTCGGCGCAGCCAGGGGCCGGAGAGGATCCGGTTTGGGAGTCTCGGGATCGCATCTCTGCTGTTCGCAGATGATGCGGTTCTGTTTGCCTCCTCGGACCGTGACCTCCAGCATTCACTGGGGCGTTTTGCAGCCGGGTGTGAAGCGGCAAGGATGAGAGTTAGCACCTCCAAATCTGAGGCCATGGTGCTCTGCCGGAAACCGGTGGATTGCTCCCTCCAGGTGGGGACAAACTGCCTACCCCAAGCGAAGGAGTTCAAGTATCTCGGGGTCTTGTTCACGAGTGAGGGTAAGGTGGAGCGTGAGATCGATAGGCGGATCGGTGCGGCTGCAGCAGTAAAACAGGCGCTGTACCGGTCCGTCTTGGTGAAGAGGGAGTTGAGCCGGAAGGCAAAGCTCTCCATTTACTGGTCGGTCTACGTTCCAACCCTCACCTATGGTCACAAACTCTGGGTCGTGACCGAAAGAACGAGGTCTCAGATACAAGCGGCCGAAATGAGCTTCCTCCGCTGAGGTGGCCGGGCTCAGCCTTAGAGATAGGGTAAGGAACTCGGACATCAGGAGGGAGCTTGGAGTTGAGTCGCTGCTCCTTCGTGTCGAAAGGAGTCAGCTGAGGTGGTTCGGGCATCTAGTCAGGATGCCTCCTGGACGCCTCCCATTAGAGGTTTTCCAGGCACGTCCGACTGGTAGGAGACCCCGGGGAAGACCAAGGACACGCCTCGGGATTATATCTCCCGGCTGGCCTTGGAACGCCTCGGGATCCCCCAGGATGAGCTGGAAAGTGTTGCGGGTGAGAGGGAAGCCTGGGTCGGCCTGCTGAACCTGCTGCCACCGCGACCCGACCCCGGATAAGCGGCTGAAAATGGATGGATGGATGGATGGACATCAGAGATATGATATTCTCGGAAAGTATAGAAATGTCAACATTTTCAATATTCAACATCAATATAATGCTGGCACTGAGAACAAATATCCTACAGCAGAGGACATGTTGAGGAGATGTTGTCTCAGCAGGTCTGTGTGACTTTGTTGGATTCCCTGTCTGCTCTTAATGTGTGCTCCCCTGTTTTTCCCCTCCTGTCAGTTTTGTGGTTGTGGGCCATGTGCTAATGTTTTTCTTTTTGTCAGTCTACAGTGTCTCCTCCCGGTTTCCGCCCACTGCCACGCCCCCCTCCTTCATCCCAGCTGTTGTCTGTTGCCTTGATCACCGGCAGCTGATTTAAGGACCACAGCATGACCTGGCTCGTTGTCAGGTTGTTTCTTCGTGAGAGTAGGTCACACGAGCGGTTTAGTTGCCCTCCCGACTCTGGAGCTGAATCAGTCTAGCAGGCTTCGCGAGCATGTTCACAAGAGCGGTTGAGTTGCCCTCCCGACTCTGGAGCAGGAGAGGTGGATCTCCTGTGTTCGCTGGACTTGACCGGTAGTATTAGTTTGTATCTATTTGTGGTGTTTTGTTTGGTCTTAATAAAGTCCGCCCTTGGAACTGAACTGCTGCGTGTGTTGCGTTTGGGTCCGCTACACCACACACCCCAAACAGACTTTCCTCTTCTTCTCAGATGTCATCCATTGAGGCAGCATAGCTAAACGTGTGCAACAAATAGAAGCATCTGCATTAAAATGCAACACAACTGACATTTAATGTATAAACCATTAACACTGGAAAGTGGAGATGGCAAAGATACGCAGGATTTGGACAAACCTGAAGACCCTCGTTCTAACAGACGGTGTGAACACCAGTCCACTTGCAACTTGTCAACTAGTTGAAAATAAAAAACAGATATGCTGACAATAGTTGTAGCCTATGAAAAGCCTCAAGTCTAAACCCACACAACTACAAATGTTCCTTCCAGATACAGTGATGCAATACAATTATAATAATCATCAATCACAAAATATGGTAGAAGATGTCATTGGAGAGGACTGGATGTAGCCTTTGGCACACTCCAATATGAGTTATTTGTGCACAGCTTGCACAGTGTGGATACCATCATTTATGATGTAGGTCTACCAACATGGCTTGTTGTTGTGTATTATGGTCCAGAATCATTCCAGTCATCACAATGCTATAATGAACCGGGTTACAGACCAAACGGGTACATTTACCACTGTAGAAATTATCAATATATTTCCACAAATCTTTAACTCAACTGTAAGTAAACTGAAATGCTAATTACTAGCATATTTCTGCTTCCTAAAACTAGATAATTCTGCTCAACAAGAGCAATGTTACAGTACTCAAGCGGTTGGTGTGAAGAACTGACAGAAATAACAGCATCAATGGCTGCAAATTAAAAATGCACCATAATTAATAAAATTGCTGCTGAACCATTTATGTTGTTGTCGTTAACCGTTATCTGAAGCCTACTGAGACACAAGATGTATCCCATGATGCATTGGGCTGAGTCTTTCTATGATGAGGTAAAACAATGGAGATACATGACGTCAGAGTAGCATGTGATTGTGAGTTATTCTCTGAGCACTCTGAAAGCATAGAGTATGCTTTTCTGTCTCGTCCAAATAGGTCCAGTAAAAGGACATAAAGCTGCTAAACATATTGATGTTTGGGGGATTGCCTCCACACAGCTCTCAACATGAAGACAGCTGAGTGCTAACAGCATTAACAGTGCTAACAGCATTGTAACGGCTCTGCGTTACCCCGTGGGTTTTTAGGGCGGCACACAAGGCAACACACTCTGGGTTTGGGGTAAGTAACGGGCTTTATTGTCTCTGTGTGCTCTCGGCCTCGCCCCTGAGCACACCTCTGCTGGTTCCTGCTCAGTCGTCCCTCGCTCCAGCACTACGTCCTCGGCTCACCGCTCTCCCGTTCCACAGACGCTACTCCTGTTTAACGGGGAGACACACATGCACACAATTGCCCCCAGCTGCGGCTCATTACGACACCTGTTCCCTTGAACCATACCCTCGCTCAATTCCCTCTGCAGCTGAGCGCAACCCCGCCCCGCCCCCACAAGCATAAACAGTGCTCACAGAGCTAATAGTGCTCATCTGAGGGTGGTCGCTAAAGTTCTTTGACGATGCCTTGGGTCGGAACGGCGTTATTAGCAACAACCACCGTATGAGCACTGTACAGGGCTGTGGTAATAATAAAGCCAGAAGGACACACTAAGACTCTCATGCATGCACTGTTGGCCCAGCTACAGCAAAATATTTAACTGCATTGTTTGTGCTGCAAATATATATAATACGTATAAATCCACTTCATACCCAGATTTTCATTGGAGTGATTTCTCATCCATCGTTAAAACATTTTTACTATATAAAGTAAGATCTCCCACATAAAAAATTAAAATAAATGAGCACTAAATGTGCACTAAATGTGCTTACAATTTAGTACAATTACAACAGCCCTGCATGAAAGCAATACAACTATCGTTATAGGATGCTGCAGGAATAAATCCTAAAACCTGAAGAGTAGTTGCACTTTCTGTTCCCTCGTTTCCAAGGCATGTTTTTGTTTTGTTTTGTTTTCAAGCCTGACATTGGGTCTGTGGTGGTGAACCCATGGTTTTAACATCTTGTTCAGTAAATACCTCTCTTATGAGTTTGGAAAATTTGACATGAAGATAATGTTAGCTTTTTGCCGTTTGTGTTCGAGCTTCAAAAATCCTAAAAGTGTTTGTGAAGATTATCTTGCTGAAAATAAACCTTGTAATAATCAAAAAACGCTCCAATAATCCCATTATCTGTTTGTCGAGGGAACCCAGGCGATGCTAACTGTAGGAAATGGCCTTCCTATAGCACTATTGGGCGTAGCCTGCGGAGATTATGTGCTTGGCAGTGTGCCTCACTCCTCTTATCCGGCCGGTAGGTGTCTGTAACGTACTTCGTCACTCCCGTGAGTCTCGGGCGGCACAAAAGGGCAACAAGCTTGGGATTTACGGGTTGTTAATTAAGCAATAAGGTACGAGAGGCAGTACTGTGTCGTGCAATAATGTACTGTTCAAGGGAGTTGTTAGGCCCGACGCGCAGCGGAGTGCCGGCAAACCCTTGAACTGTAAACAGGCTTGAACTGTAAACACACTCTAAATGTAAACAGGCTGTACAGTACTTTATGGCTGAATAAAATACACCCCGTGACTCACTCTCAACCAATCAGAATGCTTGATTTGATCTACCCGTATTATAAAGTATATTATAATACGGGTAGATCAAATCAAGCATTCCGTATTATAAAGTATATTATAATACGGGTAGATCAAATCAAGCATTCTGATTGGTTGGGAGTGAGTCACGGGGTGTATTTTATTCAGCCATAAAGTACTGTACAGCCTGTTTACATTTAGAGCGTTCCATATCAGTGCACACTTAAAATAACAGCTAGATTTAAATTGCGCGACCGTTAGTTGTCATTTCAAGTTTGACAGTTACCAAACATGTTTGGTGTAAACTTTGATATTAGGCTCGTTCGTTAGTGCTGCGCCTCGCCTGGAATCCAGACGAGAGCAGACGAGGCGGTGACAAGAAACTGCGATCAAGTCGGACAGTTTTAGGCTGCCTTCAAAGTATACACAGGAGAGCCACTGCAGCGCCTGCCTCTGAAATCGACGGCCGGCTGGCTCTCGCGAGGGTATCATTGACCACGTGTGCATGACGTCAGAGCAAGTCGGGAGCAAGTCGGACACAAATCTAACCGGCATGCATTGCGCGCCGATCGATTCTGCGCAGAACTGGCTCATCTCGAACGAGCCTAATGTCACGTCCGCAGTAACGACTCGCAGACGTTGGTTTCCTTAACTTGCAGGTTTATTGCTTGAGTGTTCACAGTATTGCAACGGGGCTCTTCGCTAACAGTAGCTCAAACGGAACAGCTAACAAGCTCACGTAGCATCCCCCACACTAGCATAACGAACGAGAACACCACGTCACTTCCTCCCTAACCTAAAGATGAGGAATGAAAAGGGTTTGATCACAACATCCTGATAATTTCCAGTCGCGAGGCAAGGTCTCTAAACATCATGGAGGACACAAATGACGGAGAAAAGACGGACAGAAGCAGCGAGAGCACTTCTTTACATCGGTGGCTGAGTGTCATCCTCCACCCTGCTTTCAACCGGCAGTCAGTTTTATAGTCCCGTATGTGCATCCCGTGTGTCCCGGGACTATTTTCTCTGTCGCTGAAATGTGATACACAATGTTTTGCCGGCTACAATTATTTTGTGCTGAAAGGCAGCTTACTATTACTATTTATAAATTCGCTGGTAACCGTATTATAAAAGCAATAAGGTACTCGAGGCAGTACTGTGTCTACAATAATGTACAGTTCAAGGGTTTGCTAACAACTCCCTTGAACAGTACATTATTGCAGGACACAGTACTGCCTCTCGTACCTTATTGCTTAATTATTAACCGGTCTCTGCTCCTGGCAATCAGCTGGTTCGACTACATCGTCTCTGCGCCAACCCACTCTTCTCCCACGCCAACTGTCTTTTAAAAAGGAAGAGACACACACACAAATTGCATTTCTCTCTCTCTCTGCAGCTGAGCCTAAACCACACCCCCTTTACTCCATAGCCTTTATGTTCTATGGAAAGTAGCCACAAAGCACGGACAGTCAAAACAAATGTTGAATTAAGAATATTCTGCTCTTAACAAGTTAATGAATAAAGTTGTATTTCCAAAATCATGCAAATCCATTCATTACTCATACTCAGTCCCACTTTATACAAGTATCTCTCAGAAGTTGCAACAGTCTACTCAACAAGTTTACATGATGCACTATTCGGTGGCAAATTAACATGCCCCCTTTGTGATAAATATTTATATTTATATGAGCAAAATACCATTTAGTAATTCAGTTTGAGGTGGTATTGTGATGAAAATAAAAAGTAAAAAATAAGCATGGCATCAGCATAGTGAGCACACTGCATAACACCCACACTGGTTGGTTGTGACCGTAACTCTGTGTTATCATACTTGTATTAGTCTCATCATTTTTGCTAAATGTCAATTCACTCAACATTAAAGGTGTCATCAGTGAAAATGTCTCTTTAGTAGCCTCTAGTGGCAGCGTGTATTTGTAAGTAAATTATATGATGGAATTTTGTGTACAGTACTTTGGACATAATGTCATTTACAAACTGACTCAGGTGTGAGAACGTGCAGATTAATTCCCAATGCCTTGTCGTAATCACATCTCAATACTGTTTTTCAAAGTGAGAGTGCTGCTCTTATGTTATTAGCAGTGAGCTGACATTTATCACAGAGCAAAAGCAAACATTACGTAAATAGCTAGATTATATGGCTAACTGCATCATACTGCAGGTTGATTATTATGGACACCCAAAAGGTTACATATTTAAAACAGACATTATGAAATAAATATTAAACATAAATACAGAAAAACATATAACCATGACATTTCCAGTCATGTGATTAGTTGTTACTTGTGTCTGAAGCTCTGCTTCTAGATTAAATATCACTTCATAAAAATGAGCAGAATTTTGTCTAAAACATGTGTGGTTATTTTTTTTTAAACATGTTCATATTTATTTTATTATTTATTTAATAATGCCTTTACTTGTTTAATATGCACTTTCCTTGATCCAAATTCATCACAATTGAAGTATTGTAGAGTCTGAAGCTCAATCCATCTTTCACACGCTTCACTGATGTTCACTTGTGTTTCAGAGAAACCAAACCAAGTGCAGAGTGTCTGCCGAGACAGGAAGTGTGACACTCAGGAAGTTTACAAAAGAGGACTTCCTCTTCCTGTTTGAGAAAGCTGATAGCAGAAACAGAGGCAGGTAGCTTTGTGCAATAAGGGAACAATATACAGTATATATATATATATATATATATATATATATATATATATATATATATATATATATATATAAAGCACCTTTAAAGTGTAATGGTAGACTTAACAGTTGTATTTCCTTGCCATTATTATTCATATATTTATTTATATTATTTAATTAAATAAATACATAGATTCTAAATGAATACATTATTTTATTTTAAACTGAGACCAAATTAAGCAAGCTTTTATTTGTTTTGCCTTTGTTTGCATTTACAATGGTCAGTCACTTCCCATACACTCCCTGAAGGGCTATTGCTTGAGCTTAAAACAAATGATACTTAAACAAATATTTGACTCATAGTATATTTAAGATGGAGATCGATAAGTGAGAGAAGCAGGAGCCACTTCCTTTTTTTCTGAGTGAATCACTTGTGGCAAACGACTTGAAGAGCAATGAAGCCCACAACACGTAAATACAATAATACAGAAATCGTAATTCATCTTAAATAATCTTATATAACAATTTATGGGTGACACAGATTCCGTGTCTTTGTTATATTTGTTAATCAAACCCGCAAAATAATAATGCAAAGGCATTTTTTTATATATATCTTTTTGGAGAACGTCCATACAAAAAGAGAAACTCTCTTCGCTGTATCGATAAGATCATCACAAAAAACAATAAGACAAAAAACAAAACAATCCTTTTTCGAAAATGTTTCCAGGACATGTTTTTGAATATTTCCCAACTATGACCATTCATTCAATCGACACACACTTCCTATCACTAAGGGATGAATCAGTAAAAAAAAAAAGCATTACTACAATCATAATTATGCTTAGACTATTTTATTGATGATGTCATTGTGTCATTCATTTGGCCCCTTTTTGTGCACCCAAATCCTAAACGGTCAAACTTTGTAAGTCATGATATGTGTTCTATGGAAGGTCTTCCTGCTTTGCAGTGAGGGGTGTAACAATTAAAGTACAGAGTAGGAAAAGAAAGAAAGGAGCATACAATCCAACATATTGTCATGGATTATGGATGTTGACTTCTGTATTGCGCGAGACAGAACGGATGGACAGAACGGATGGATATGATATACAGTATGTATGTCTGCAGCAGAGTGTGTACTAAAACACAGCTACGGCAACTCCATCTTTTTTTTATTTTTTTTTTATTCTTTTTTTATTGTAAAAATAAAAAGACAATACATAGACATAACATAAAGAGGACAACAAAACAGTGAGACACAAGCCAGCAAAACATCATGTATTCAAGTACGGTGTGTGGTATAGATGTGTGTGTGTGTGTGTGTGTGTGTGTGTGTGTGTGTGTGTGTGTGTGTGTGTGTGTGTGTGTGTTATTTCATCTAAAAATTAAAACAAAAACAAAAAAAAGTATAAATAAGAGCACATTTATATGTATGTGTGTAAGCGTGTATGCATGTATGTGGGTTTCAATTGGGTTTCAGGCTGAAAAAGACAAAAATATGGATATTAATAGAATGGGTCAAGTTCGTAAAAACATAGATGGATGACCAGATGGAGTGGCGTTCTGTTGTATTGTAAATGATGGAGGGGGTTTGATTTTCCATTGAAATGTATTCGATCATTAGGTTTTTCCAGTGTGTGATGTGTATGTTATTCCTCAATTTCCAGTTCATGAGGATAGTTTTCTTGGCGATAGTTAAGGCCACGAGGAGTAATCGGCGGTTTGTTTTGCTGAGGTTTATTGTTGAAATGTCTCCAAGTAAGCACAGTGAAGGGGATAATGGGACGAGGCAGCCCAGGAAGACAGACAGTGATTCAGTGTTGAACTGATGTGCAGTGCCAGGTGGTGTGAACGTAGTTATCCAGACTATTTTGAGTGCAATGTGGACGGATGTCTGACGTGAATCCCATTTTAAATTTGTTTTGCCCAGTATAGTGAATTCTGTGAAGTATTTTATATTGTATTAGTTGTAAATTTGCATTTTTGGTCATGAAGTAAATGTTATTGCAGATTTGAGTCCAGAAGTCAGCATCAGGAAAATGCTTAATATAATCTTAATCTAATCTTAATCTCAGCATAAATCTAATTCCCATTTTCTTGACGGTATGGATAGTGTTTGGTCAGACTGTGATATTATCCTACATATTTTTGAGATAATTTTTTTTAAAGAGGTGATATTAATTAATAGTGAGGTTATGGGAGGTAATTCTAGATTAGTGGCCTTAATGTTAAGTTTGGATTGAATGGATGATTTGAGTTGCAGATATTGCAGAAAGTGATTGTTCCCGATGCCATACTTCTGAACCAAATGGGGGAATGAAACCAGGGTATTGTTATTGAAGATGTGTTTCAAATGAGTGATGCCTTTAGCGGACCATGTGTGGAGATATAGAGGTTTATTGTGCCTTAGGAAGTCAGGATTGTTCCATATAGGAGTAAAATGTGAAGGCGCAAAGGTGATGTTTGTGATTTTGTGGAATTTCCACCAGGCAACTCCATCTTTTAAGTGGCAGGAGAAACCTTTTCACCTCAGGTCCCCCACAGTTCCCAAGTGGCATTATTGTTGGCGCTGCTAAAACAACCGGATCAGATTTAACAGAGTAAAGTAGGCTAAATTTCACCAGTACTCATTTTCAGTAAAGATGTTTCTTTACAGTCTGGCTTTAAGACAGGGATATGGTTGACTCGTTCTTGAACGTCCCCACTCAATTTCTAATCCTCATTTTTTGCTGCTGTCACTTCTAGAAAGCTTTCGGATGATCAGAGAGTTCTGTGTAATTAAACATAATCGATTAAAACACAATTCAATTGTAAATGTTTCAATTGTCACCCCCCCTTTTTTTTCACTGCACAAAGCCATACTAGCGCAACTGAAGTGTGAAATGATGTCAAATGTGATACTTCTACACAGGTGTGCACTGAAACTGCTCCAGGACCAGTGAGGCATGCCAGTCTATCAGATTCCCAATAACAAAGTCCTGAGGGCATTTCTCTCTGACCTTCTGTTTCTACTTTCCTGGTTGTGTTTTGGTCTTTCATGAACACCAGCACAGTCACCCTGCTCTAGGAGTTCTCCTCAGGCTTGATATTGTATTTATGTGAGGCTGTCTGACTTTGCCCTCTCCTCCTCCAGCTTGCATAACTCACTCCTGGCTTAGTAAGGCACTGTATCCTCCCTTCTCTCATCCCCCTGCTTCCATCCATGCATCAATCATGTGTCTTCAGCTCGTCCTCCAGCTGTGACTGATGTGTTGCTCCAGTCTGGTTGATTATTGATCCTAGCTAGCAAGCACACAATAACTTTGTCCGCAGCTATAAAGTCTTAAACAGACAGGTTGTTTTTGCTGCTTTGGTATTGTTTTTTTTGTTTTTTTACAAAACTACATTGTTTGATTAACAAATGTACCGAGCAAGCCCTAATTAAGTAGCATTCATTGGAAAAAAGTATTAACCCCAACTGGTGACACGAGAGGCTGTGATGTTTCTTACACACCACAACACTTTTCCACCGTTCTTAATAAAAGACTTGACCAGCAGAGGGACGAAAGGTTTGCCTGAATGGTGGCATTAGGTCATGTGCTCAGTGACTTTCATGGAAATCTGACCTATAGTTGCCCAGGCAGGCATCTCTATCCTAAGGCCATGCTGCTACCGGGGCACATAAAAGAAAAAGAAAAAGAATCACTTACCAAACATGTCATTAATGAATTTAACCATTTTGAAAACATAGTTTTGGGGGATTTATTTATTTCTGTAGTCTTTCAAAAGAAGAAGAAAAAAAGATTTAACTTGCAAGCTCATGGAGGATTATGACTCGTTGATGTCCATACTTTGGCCGAGTTTCCAGCTCACTCAGCTCCACTGGAACAAAAGGTACTTTTGATCATGGTGCTAGCAATGTGAACACTTAGTTAAGGAGCCCTTCACACACAGTGTTGGCATGTACAAGGTATCGACACAATATTAACATCTGTAAACTATACTTTAATTCAATCCAGTACAACAGCCCAATTTGTGAAGATCAGGATGTTCAGTTTCCGTTGACAGTGTCACAGAGGGGTCGATTCGACTCTGGTAATTGCAGAAGACTGAAGTTTGGTGGTGTTGCATTAGATTATTATTTAGAGGCACCGTGTATCTTCCCACTTGACATGTACCACAAACTAGAGAAACTCGAATCCCCCACCTCTTTGACAGTCTCTAACAAAAGCTGACATTAAAGCTTCTCAAAGGTCCGATTATTATTGCAGAGCTGTTATGTTGGATCACAGCAGGGTTGAACAGGTGCTCCTTTTTTGCGTCCACAACCTGTACCTACATGCAACGTGCATTGTACACATGAAAAGTCGTAAAAATCATCATACTAATGTCTGCTCTTTGTGAACATTGTCCTGAAAGTCTTTCAGGAATAATTCTCTCTTCATTTTCCTTCCACTCTCCTCCCCTGTCTGCCTCGTCCTTTCTTTTTCCTTTGCTCCAGTATTCCTTTGTATTTTTTGCTTGTTACTGTGAATGTAGAATAAGATGAAGCAAAGAAGTCATCATCTGAGCCAAAAACCTTGACGTGCCACCAGTCCCGTATTGTACAGCATATACTCTGATATTTTCTATGTACAAAGTCAGAGTTAGAAGCATTCCAAACAAAGTGTGCTGGAAGTTGGGGCGGAGCTGGCGAGTTGAGTGCCTGGATGAGGAAGAGCCAGGAGAAAGGGTGGGGCCCGTGGAGGAGGCTGGAGGTGAGGTTCCTCCTAGACTGGGAAATGGAGTTGAGTGTAGGACCCGGTGTTCGGTAGAACAGGGACTCCTTAGAGAACAGTAAGAAAGGTTTGAGGGATAAGCATCGGGAAGATGGCTTTAGAGGGTTACAGTATAAAAGGGAAGAGTTTGTTGCTCCAGGAACAGATCAGTTGAGCTGATCCTCGTACTGTTTCCGGAAACAGTCACCAGCAGGGAAAAACTCCCAGCAACGCTCCTGGTACATCTTCCATACGTAGGACTCCTTTAAGACAGACAGATGGGAGGAGGAAGGAATTCATTATATACAACATATTTGGAGTCAGATATACTGAGGTTAGCAACAGCAGTGTAAGCTTCAAACACTATCCATGTTTCCATTCAATTGAAATGTCGCAAAACACAAAAGGTGAATTAGTTTTCTATCAACTGGTTTGGAGCCAAGACTGGGATGTGGAGTCGATAAAACGGTGTTCAGGAATTTGTTTAAATTGGTCGAGTTTGAATTGTTCTTGCATGTCAGCTAGTATTGGCCGTGTTTAATGCTGTCTGGAAACAAAGACAATATAAATATATATCTGGGAAGACACCAACAGCAGAAACAGCTGACAGTCATGCGAGTTAAATATTCACCAAGTCACAATTTATTCGGCTTCCATAGTTCATTAAGCGTTCATAACTCGTGTGAGTTGAAACACAGCTACTGAGCCTTTAAAAGCCTCAGTATTCTTCAACAAACCGTCGTACGACCAGGGCAGGAGGGTTTCTACATGTTTCGAATGGCCAAACTTGCCGGCCATCATACAGAGGAGCAAGTTCCCCATTTACCATTGGAAAGGTTTCAGATGCGGTTAGAGGACCTGACAGGCACTTAGTTTAAAGCATACTGAGGCTAAACAATAAAAAGCAGCCAAGAGCAGGAACACTGCAGGAAAGCTGAGCTGTGGGCTACAACCACTTTACATTCATCACAGTCACAGTCATGTACATGCACGGAGAACAAAGGGAAATGAGCTGCTTTACCTGCCCTGTGTGCTCTGTTTCATCTTTGTTGATGAGATACATCACAAAGAATCTGACACACACACACACACACACACACACACACACACACACACACACACACACACACACACACACATTAGAAAACATCTTACAATATTATCGCACATACACACACCAGCCTGATGTTAAATAGAATCCAACACAGAGCTCCAAGCTCTGAATCCTTTTCCCACAAATTGGGCAAAAAAAATAATTACACATAAATGTATTAATAAAATATAGATTTATAGTAACGGTAAACCTAAACTAAAAGAAAACTGAACCTGAAAGCATCTCTTTTTTTGACCTTGACTCATCTCAACTCAGTCGGTCTGTGTTTACAACACTGACGCTTGGTACTCAAACAAAGTCAAATGTGACAGATCTGGTTTCAATTTCATGTTAATATGTCGGCCATATTGCCCCGAGATATGTTTTGTTGCTGCTGTTTGCTTTCCTCCTAATCCACCTTTTTTTTTAATTGCCCAGGAATGCACTACTGTTTTTCTTGTGTAGCAAATGGGCTATTACTGCATTTCTTTGTGCATAATGACAATAAATTGTCCTTGAATTGAAGTCTCATCCTCCAGTCTTCCAATCAGGTGTTTTGTATAAGGCCACACACACACCACACAAACTCTCCAGATGTACTCACAGGTAGTTGGCGAGGTTGTGCTCCTGTAGCGTGTGCGTTTCAAAGCCATGTGGCACTGTGTCAAAGTAGTCATTACCTATCCCACAGATAAAACATTTGGTCTGGAAGAGAAACAGGTCAGTGTTAAGTGATTGCCATTACACAACACATGTGCCTGCAGTGTGTCATTCATGTGCTGCATAATAGTCCATAGTTTGAAGTGGTAAATAATGCGTGAGTGTGTGTCTTCTCACCTCCATGTCTTCTTTGACTTGTTCCTGCTGGTCCCTCAGTTCTCCAAAAGCGTCAATGATCAACCCTAGAGTGTACACAAATGGTGAAGACATTCGCCACCTGGACCACAACCACCTTTAAAGGGCCTTTAATAGTACTGGAGCTATATGTTGCAGTTGTTGTTGCAGTGAGAGTTGTTCAGCTATAGATACTGATATTAATATCAGTATCAGTATCAGTATTATTTGGCATGGCGTGACCACGGGATCATTTCTGTGTATTCGAGTCACTCGCCCTAGACGCACCAGAGAGGAGGCTTACCTCCGTGTAGACAACATTTCGTCAATCATGGCTGAAATAACCACTATTGCTGCTTTGTACAGTTTCCAGTTGTGAGATCTGTTTGCTTGCATCCTTCATTCAAGGACAGAGTCTAACGCTTGAGATATTTTCATAAATACACTTATATCTTATTATGGTAAAGTGGCCAGGGAATAAATGCAACAATCCAATCTTATGCAGATAGGAAAAATGATTTAAGTGTCTTAAAGAGTGTTATAAAACCTTTTGTTACTGCCCACATTATTCATGGATATTAGTTGACAGTGTTACTGCAAAAAGATGGAAAATCTTATAGGTGAATGTGAACTCAAGGCTCAGTGTGCAATGTGTGTGTGTGTGTGTGTGTGTGTGTGTGTGTGTGTGTGTGTGTGTGTGTGTGTGTCGGATCTCTCACCCTGGATGATGGCCAGGAGGATAACAATGACGAAGAAGAAGAAGGTAATGTCAAAGATGATGCGATAGATCTCATACTCGTCACCTGCTGGGTCCTCAATCTGGTCCCCAATCCCTCCACCTGCTCTCACACCTACATACATGTGGAACATGTAGCACTGGGAGAGAGGGGATAGAGACACACAGGGAGAAGGGGGAGGGAGTCAGACAGACATGTATCGTGCTGGATTTGAAATGGGAACGAAGTGCGATTATCGCAAAAAAAACAACTGTTTAAAGCATTATAAAACATGTTATATAATTTATTTGTATGATCTAAAGACGTTCCTTTGCCATATGAATGGATCTTATATTCACAATCGAAATAATGCCTTTTTTGTGTGAATTAACTATATTAATCTGATGAGGATCAGCTGGTATAAGAGGAAGGGGCGGGACCAAATATCAGGTTTTATTTTCTTATGTGGAACGAGACATCGGCACAGTCTTTGACCTCACGTTAGAACTCACGTTAATTTACGCTAGAACTGAAGTTAGACTTATGATTTTGTTTGTTTCGATTCAAGAGAAAATAAATCGACGAAATGATGGAAATGGAATCAACATCTCCAGAGTTATTATTTGGAACATCTTAACGTGTGAGTCAAGAAACAGAGTCCCGTAACGTGGCACAGAATAAGACAAGAACAAGGAACAGGCCACCACAGAGCTCATTGATGATTATGTACCTTACTTGAGCAACAATGTACAAAAACAATAATCACTTGAAAAGAGAAAATGCCTTTGAGAGAAAGAGCCATGTAAATAAAAAACCTGGAAAAAAGGAGAAAGATTTCAAAGGTTAAACAGGCATACTGTGTTTATAAGGGGAACAAGATGCAGAAGAACTGAGCATAAGGCGGGAGAGGGGGAAGATGATGGAAAACCTCGATACAGGGAGAGAAAGATGAAGGCTCAGAGAAAAGACAAAAAAACGAAGAGATCAGCTCAGATCCTCTCATTCGGCTGTGAGTATTATTGTAAGGGATTTATTCACATTAAGGGAGGAGAGGAAAGAGCAAAAACCTGCCAGAGGCAGTGGCCCTTCATCAGTCCATCCCTCCATCCCACTAAGCCCCTGTCACCTTCCTGTAGACCAGCTAGAGCTGCCACCCGCGGCCCCTTAATAGGAAACAGAAGCGCTCTATGGAATGCTATGGGTGACTGACTATAGAGGATTAGAGTGTGTGTGTCCTGAAATTTCCGGGTGACAGAAGGCCCCCCCACCCCCGCAGAAAACACACACCACAGAGTCCTTTTATAGTATTTCTGTCAGATGGCTTGGTAGCAGGGAACAGCCTCATCACAGCAGTCATTCTGTCTTTACTCGTTTCCTCCCTCCATCACTGACAACATGTTCCTCGATACCTATACTCGTATGATACAGGTTTACACACCCTGCCGGACTATACCTGTTAGGCCATCATGCATCAAGGGCATGTGTAAATGTGATGAGTTACACAACCAAAGTTTAAAATGCATAATAAACCAGCTACCGCTGTCCCATGGAAACACACTAAGATTAGTGGGTTAGCAGCTATCGTTGTGCTAAACTCACAGTGTCACAAAGCGAGTTCACCTTCAACGAGGACAAACCACAACTGTAGCTCAAGCTGCCACTGCAGCTAACCTGCTCCGGCATCATGTTTCCTGTTTCCACTCTCCGTTCCAGATCCTGGATCATCACTGTTTCTGTACCCTGAAGAGCCTTTAATTGAGCTTTCATAATGATAAGCACCCCAGATTGGTAGCATAAAATGCATCCTTCTGATCCTATTCCTATTCTATTCCTAAAATATCTGGAAAATAAACAGGACTAAAAAAGAGTGTGTAATCTTACAGCAGCTCAGCTGAACCGCATACAGAGCCTGAGGGTGAACACTGTCCGACTAAAAGCTCGGACTCATGACTTTCTGTCCATAAATGGAGCTGGACGCTCTTTACTGACAGGCTCCTCAGGATACTTCCTACTTTCAATGAGACAGGCTGTACTGACATGTGCGTAACATCAGAGAGTCACTGCACAGAGCTGAAGATAAAGATATCTTATGAACATGCAAAGTGCAGATTTTTGTTTCAGAATATCGGCTTGAAAAGTCACCAGAAATTATATGTCTCAGCCCCAGTGTAGCTTTCGGTGCACATCAGTGCCTTCTAGGTCAGCTCAAAAGAACCCCATGTTCACATGCCTGACATTAATAAAATATGTTAGAATCAGTCGGCATCGGAAGCGATGCAGGTAAAAATTATGTATGTATAGCAAAAGAGCGCATTTACTGAAATTAAGTCTTTGAACCCACCGTCTGTCGTCTGACAAAGATCGGTTTAAATGAACTTGTAATTTGGCTACTGGTGAAACTATCCGGTCGTCCATGTCGTCTCTCAACTCCAACTTCTGTCCTGCATCCAAGTTTGCTAATCGGACAATGCACGGTAAAAGGAAGTTTTGGCCCGGATGTCAGCTTGTTAAACTGGAACCCCAGAAATACCGCCCCTTGCCACTGCGGTCGTTCAGCGGTCGTTCTGACAACAGAGACGCCTCGACGACCGCTGATGGGTTCACAGTTTGAACTGCTACTGTTTTGAGGCTGCGTCATTTAATAGTTATGTCCTGTCGTCCTGCGGTCCCACAGATAGACCTACTTGAAACGTATACGACTGTAGTGCACAAACCAACGTCTCGGTGACTACGTCCACTTCGACTGTAAAGTCGTCTGACCGCACTGCAACACCTTAAAGCGACACACTTCTCATACTCACTGTCAACATGTCGTCACACTTCATGTCGGGCAGTTCTCCATCTTCACCCTTGTTGTAAAACTTCCTGAAGAAGTTGAAGGCCACGACTGTGTAGAGGTACACCACCACTGCTAACAGGCCAACTGTTAACACCAGCTGGAAGACAGGGGAGAGGAAGAGGCTGCTGTGATGCACAGTAGTACAACCTCGTCATCATCAGTCTTTTGTATATTTATATATACAAATAGCATATTTGATTTATATTGCACTTTAAATAGCAAATTTGCACCAAAGTGCTTCAAAAAGACATACACGCAGTCCTGTCCTCATGAACTGAAGTAAATAATGAGCTAACCATCCTTAATGTCTTGGAGGTAGATCTGAGCATCATCAGCGTAGAATTGACTGGGGAATTCAGATGGGCACTGAATAATTTCTATGTTTTTTGTATTACTTAGAGTAGTTGCAGGTTGGTGTTTGAGTACAATCGAGCTAATACCAAAATATGTGTGCAGTTGTATTTCTGTTGACTATACTGCAGCTAAGAATGCGGTTGTTTACCTGTTTGCCATTGTGTGTGACCGAGGACAGGATGGTACGGAGTGTCTTGAACCCCATGGCAATGTCGAGCAGATGGGCAGCAAAGAAGAAGTTGTTATAGTGACCAAGGATGGACATGGTCATATACCAGGCCAGATACAGGAAGGACTGCAAGGAGCCAGGGAGAGAAAGGTTAGTCAAGGTCGTGATTATTACAGATACAGATGTCCAACTGTGGCTATGCTCAGTTTGTGGCTTGATGTGCAGATTAGTGATCAGTTCATCGTGATGTGATTTGAAGAGTTAATGATCCCAGAATGAGACATGAGCTGGACCAACATGTCTTATAAATGAGACAAAAGAGAGACAGAAAACAAAGCAGAACGTAAACCCTGCATTGATAAAACATTTACTATATTATTGTATCCATTATCAATATTTTGTTTACAAAGATGTTCTTTTTGCAAGTTTGAAATAATTACATCATGATTGTTTTTAATTAATACAGAAGATGTTTCAAGATTTCGGGTATTAAGGTATTAAGTGTATTGCTGTCCATACCCAAGTAATACATAAATAATTCATTAAATATTTCCATATCTGTGAGAAACCACATCAGTAACAGCTATAACCTTATTCAATAAGTCAGGGTAAGGAAATATACAAAGTGAAATGTAGTCATATTTGAATATTTGGTTTATTTTAATCAGAACTCAGACACTTATGGTAAATTAACCCACAGTTTTATATATTTGTGATCATACAAAATAAAAAAGTTTAATCAGTGAACAACTTCATTTTAATTAAAAGTTCAGGAATTACTGTGAACATCATGATAATATTTAAATTCTTAAGTTGAAAATCAAGAAAATGTTCTTGGAAACCCTGCCATTTGTGAACAGGACACTCACAGCATGGTCGGAGCCAGACATGCATGGCTGTGCCTTGACATACTCACATTGTCTGTGAATACAACCCCCAGCTTCCAGATCTGATACTTGACATCAATGGAGTTCAGCCTGATGACAGAGGGAGAAGATGCTCACGATCATGTGTGAGACCATCTGACCAGAGCTGAGTCTCTGAAGAGGACCCTGCTTTCAGGATCAAAGTCCTGTTCATGAAACCTCACATTCTTATTTCAGACTGTGCCCAGTGGGAATACTTCATGCCAATCACAGAAAGACAGGTCTTTAAAAAGACCTTTAAATTGGCAATTTATAGAGATTACAACAGCGTATTAGGGCCCTCGTAGGTCAAATACTTAAATTAAAGAAATGGAGCCGGGAGAAGGAGCAATATTCCAAAAAAACAACTTCTACATGTGAATGTAGAATCTGTTTATCTAGATTACGACATGAGCAGCAAATTAATGACTTAAAAATACATTTGCTGAAAGGTGCGGTTGTTGGTGAAGGCCAGGAAGCTGTATAGTTGTGATATTAATATTTACGTCAAAAAAAATATTAAAACTCAGTACCTTCTTCCATTCATACGTCTTATTCATTGCTCTGTATGGGTACTCACCTCAACAGTGTGTCTCTCTTTTTTTTTATCATATAAAGTATATGGATAATTATGGTCATGGAATGCTGTGGCCATTGTTAACATTACTGCACCCCCCCCCCCCTCGCTTAGTAAATCTGTCAAAGTTACACATTTAAATACTCACCTTCCATGTTGTTCATGCCTTAGTAGAAGCACTCTCTAGATTACATCGGTAGTTTAATGCATGCAGATGCATTATTTCCGCAACAATCCAGTTATTGGTTCATCAACTAATTAATTGAAATCCAGCTCTTAGTGTGCTGGGGAAGCATTAGTACATATTTCCCCACACACACGCGCACACACAAACACACTACTCACACAGCAGCCAGTGAGCTATCTCTCCTGGGCTTTCTCTTTTTGTGAGAGTCGCTGAAGTCCAGAGCAGCCTTGTCCATTCCCAGCAGCTCACTGATGCGGTCGTGGCCGTAGAACTCTCCATATTTATCCATCACCTGAGGAAGAGCAGGACTTCTTGAAGAAACACTTTGCAGTGGAACCGCATCTCAAATGGATTTGAATGAATTGCATGTTTTTAATTGCCAGCACATCAAGAGCGGCCGGGAGCGACAGGCTCATAAGGTTTAGCATTGATAACCTTTATCTTTTCTTTAATTTTAAATTCAACCCTCCCAGATGTACAGGAGAAAAGTGAGTATTGGCCCTAGTCCATACTGATGTTCTAAAGCAGTGATTCTCAACTGGTGGGACCCTGTTTTCAGTGGGTCGCGGGCCTTTGCCTGGGCAAAAAAAAAAATCCTGTGGTCCTGTGGTTTTATTTTTAAGGGACTTTTTTTATGCAGCGGAGTGTCGTTTTTTTTTTTTTAAAGGTACTGATCCGCCCATACACATATTCAAACTCCTAGTTATATGGTAATCTACACATACATGTATATACACATACAGTGGGTACGGAAAGTATTCAGACCCCTTTAAATTGTTCACTCTTTGTTTCATTGCAGCCATTTGCTAAAATAAAAAAAGTTCATTTTATTTCTCATTAATGTACACTCAGCACCCCATCTTGACAGAAAAAACAGAAATGTAGAAATTTTTGCTCATTTATTAAAAAAGAAAAACTGAAATATCACATGGTCATAAGTATTCAGACCCTTTGCTGTGACACTCATATTTAACTCACATGCTGTCCATTTCTTCTGATCCTCCTTGAGATGGTTCTACTCCTTCATTGGAGTCCAGCTTTGTTTAATTAAACTGATTGGACTTGATTAGGAAAGGCACACACCTGTCTATATAAGACCTTACAGCTCACAGTGCATGTCAGAGCAAATGAGAATCATGAGGTCGAAGGAACTGCCCAAGGAGCTCAGAGACAGAATTGTGGCAAGGCACAGATCTGGCCAAGGTTACAAAAGAATTTCTGCATTACTCAAGGTTCCTAAGAGCACAGTGGCCTCCATAATCCTTAAATGGAAGAAGTTTGGGACGACCAGAACTCTTCCTAGACCTGGCCGTCCAGCCAAACTGAGCAATCGTGGGAGAAGAGCCTTGGTGAGAGCGGTAAAGAAGAACCCAAAGATCACTGTGGCTGAGCTCCAGAGATGCAGTAGGGAGATGGGAGAAAGTTCCACAAAGTCAACTATCACTGCAGCCCTTCACCAGTCGGGGCTTTATGGCAGAGCGGCCCGACGGAAGCCTCTCCTCAGTGCAAGACATATGAAAGCCTGCATAGAGTTTGCCAAAAAACCATGAATGCGGCCAAGTACAGAGATATCCTGGAAGAAAACCTCTTCCAGAGTGCTCTGGACCTCAGACTGGGCCAAAGGTTCACCTTCCAACAAGACAATGACCCTAAGCACACAGCTAAAATAACAAAGGATTGGCTTCGGAACAACTCTGTGACCATTCTTGAGTGGCCCAGCCAGAGCCCTGACCTAAACCCAATTGAGCATCTCTGGAGAGACCTGAAAATGGCTGTCCACCAACGTTCACCATCCAACCTGATGGAACTGGAGAGGATCTGCAAGGAAGAATGGCAGAGGATCCTTAAATCCAGGTGTGAAAAACTTGTTGCATCATTCCCAAGAAGACTCATGGCTGTACTAGCTCAAAAGGGTGCTTCTACTCAATACTGAGCAAAGGGTCTGAATACTTATGACCATGTGATATTTCAGTTTTTCTTATTTAATACATTTGCAAACATCTCTACATTTGTTTTTTTTCTGTCAAGATGGGGTGCCGAGTGTACATTAATGAGAAATAAAATGAACTTTTTTGATTTTAGCAAATGGCTGCAATGAAACAAAGAGTGAACAATTTAAAGGGGTCTGAATACTTTCCGTATATATTCATTCGTATACTACTGCCAGCAGGCACATTTGAATGAATATAATCTGATTGATTTTGGTGATGAGGCACTTAAAATTAGCCGATACATTTTCCCAACACTTACGCATTTAACTTGATATTTTACGATGCTTAAGTGACTCTAGTCCGACCAGCGGAGGGACTGTTATGCTGCGTTCACAAACAGGAAGTGTTGCGAATATTCACAATGCTTTGGACTTTGCCATGATTATGGACTTAAATTCATCATATGTAGTCATGATCATCTCCTCTCCAGGAACACTTACCTTCCTCTTCACAAACTTATCCCAGTAGTTGTTGGGGAAAGATCTGAAGATCAGAGGACACACATAAAAGTGTATTATTATTATTATTATTATTATTATTATTAAATGTAAGTGTAAAGAACTGCAACAAATAGCAAAAGATAGAACCACATCTCATATTCTTCACACTGCATAGTGCTGCAACACCCTCATACACACACAGGGCCTACTCACTGTGTGTTGATTACCAGTCTGTCCCATTGTCCTTTTATGTCATCCTCAGATGGTTGTTCTGTGATGTAAAGGCCATCAAATTCCAGCTTCCTGGCCACCTCCTTTTCACGCTTAAAGATCACCAGTGGTACCTACATACACACACACACACACACGACGCACACGACGCACACAGGCCAATACAATAATAAATAATAAAGTTAAAATCCTAATAATAATAATAATATTAAATGACAGACTGTATGAACAAATTCATTCTTAGGTTTTAATGACAACATTGGCGGATAGAGATTCACATGTTTGGAATTATTTCTGCTGTATCAATAGTCGGTATCCTGCCTTTAGACAGTAGTATCCAATAATGCAGAAGAAGGAGATGACAGTGTGCAAGACAGCCAGGATCCGTAACATGGGCTCCATGTATCCGGTGCTCTCCTCCAGGACAAAACGGACTGTGACGGGCTTCAGGGGTTCCCGGGCCTCATCCATCACGTCCTCCTTTGTCTCCATGGCCTCTCCTCCCAGTGGGTCCCACTGAACGCTGTTGTCTGGTTGGGTGCTAGTGTACACCACTTCCATTTCCTCAATCACAGATGAAGATGTAGATACCTGGCAGGAACAATTAAATTGTTGTTTAAAGGAGACACATCATGCTCATTTTCAGGTTCATACTTGTATTTTAGTTCTACTAGAACATGTGTACATGCTTAAATATAAAAGAAAACTTCTTTTTTTAATACTGTCTGAATATGTATTCACCCTCCGTCTAAACTTCATTTTAGTGCCTGTCTCTTTAAGCCCCCCTCCCGAAAGAGCCCAGTCTGCTCTGATTGGTCAGTGTTTTCCGGTCTTCCACATCTTCGCTGTCTCCGTCTTCACAGTGTCACTGTAGTCAGGGATTGTAGTGATTCCAGTTACGTAGCAAAACTATAGTAAAATAAGTAAAATTGTTTCATACAGGACAGGAACAGAGGTCTCCTGGGTGAAAGTCTGTTTGTTTGGCAAAAATAAGTTCAAAAAGTTCACATCAGGTAGAATACCTGATAGCATGTATCTTTTAGCATTGGGCTAATTTCATCATTTACCTCGCAAGCATTGAGATAGTGGAGAAAAATAGTGTCTCATTGATAACTTTCAATAGATCAAACCCGTGCTTATTGGTCAGAATGTGCCATTTACTGACTAAAGGAAAAAAGGGTCTGTTTCCGTCTCTTGCCTGATAGCAACATCCCTGCTATAACATTACCTTATAAAATAGGAGGATGAAATTGATTGCGAAGGCAACAAACAGCGCCAGCATCCTCATGTTGTAGAAGTTCCTGGCAAAGTAGTTCTGCAAGGGGAGACAGAAAGAAGAACTACTAATGTTTTGTTTGGATGGTCCACACTCAAAGCCAGGTGTTGGACTTTCAACGTTACTCCTTAAATACTGCATCAACTGCATGTCACCATTGTCTGTGTAAAATTAATACAAGAAATATGAGGATTCAGTAGGCTAAGTTAGAGTTAAGTGGGTATCTCCCAACGTGACATCCTTTGTTGACAGAGATACTGAATCGACAAAGAGCTGAAACAAAAGGACAGAGAAGTTCCCTGTACCAGTAGTTTCCTCTGGTAGGCTATGATCTTCTTCAGAAAGGCAGACTCCTGCAGATCCGGTTCATCAGACTTTGTGTGATGCCTTCTCACTTTTGGCTTCATCTTCTCATTTTTCTGTTGTTTCTGTTGTTTCTCTACGTGTCCACCCCTGAAATCATAAAACAGTGAGTTCACACTTTCACACAGATAACATCACAATACTGCTCCAGAGTAATGGTCTTAAAATAAAGGCCTATAAACCAAAGCTCAGTTGTAAATGTGTGGATATTTTTATTCAACATATTCCCATTGATCGTCGTGAAGAGATAAGATCATGGACAGATTACTCAATGGGCCAACAAGACACACGTTATTACTAACATTTCTAGACGCAGAATGACAGAATGACCGCAAAAAGATGCAAAACTACCAAAAGGAAACACAAACCAACCAAAAGGAGACACAAAACAACTACAATTAGATACAAAATTGACAAAGTAAAGAGAGCAAAACGGCCAAAGAGAGACACAAAACATCTACCAAGAGATGCAGAATGAATAAAAAGAGAGCAAAACAACTACAAAGAGACACAAAAAGACCACATAGAGATGCAAAATTAATACAAAGAGATAAAATACTATTAAAAGCGCTGTAAACAGGTCAACATTCACGCTTTCGCACACACATATCCATATCTATGATGGCCGAGGCTGCCATGCAAGGTTCCACCGGCCCATCAGGATCTAAACTGATTCCGATTAATTTAGAGAGCAATTTGGGGTTCAGTATCTTGCCCAAGGCCACTTCAACACGTGGACCCGAAGATTGAACCTTCTGATTAGAGGACGATCCGCTCCGACTCTAAGCCACAGCTGTTACAGAGCCGGGATGCAAAACAAACAAAAAACGACCAAAAAGATCAAAAACTGCTAAATGGCTCCAAAGTGATGCAAAAAAAACATAAAAAGATGCCAAAAGACCAAAAAGAGATTGAACGACTACAACGAGATGCAAAATGACTACAGAGACATTCAAAATGATTTGTTTTTCTCTTGTTATGTAGGAAAGGTGGTGGCCCTTTACATGTCCGTGCCCATGTTTCATAATCCCTCCATGGATAAGATACGATTGACAATGTTTATAAGACCTACTTTTGTTTGTAAACTATCTGTTCAACACGTTTTTTGACAAATTCTTAATTTAACTCACTTACTAGCCTTTTCATGAAACTTTCAACCGCATATCATATGGCCTAAGTCTGCAAATTCTGTCAACTGAGTTAACTCTGTCTGCCAAGGAAGACTGTGAAATGTGGTGGAAAGCTTTGGGAAAAAAAGTTAGTAAGTGCAACTTGAGACTTTTGTCAAAAGACTCTGCACAGTCAGTGTTAGATTTGTCACCTTTAAATAAATGTAACTAGTGTCTGGTTGTAACTCTTCTGTAACTGTGGTTCATTGGCGTTCAATAGCTGTATACTTCACTTTATTGTCTGCACTGTCCATACTCACAGTATTTATTTGGCTGCCACCGTAGTTAGAATATCTGTAGCAAGATTACACAACACAAATACATACTTACTCTGATGTTTTCTCAGGTTCACATTCTGTCTCTGCTGTTGCTTCCTTTTCCTCTGAAGATGAGCTCTGCGACTGAAACAGAAAACATTATTTGACAAACAAGACAATTTGTGAATGAGCGTATGTTAGCATTGCTAGCTGCATAGCTAATTTCTCAATGCGTTTCTTC
This sequence comes from Myoxocephalus aenaeus, assembly GCA_038501785.1. Classification (NCBI taxonomy): domain Eukaryota; kingdom Metazoa; phylum Chordata; class Actinopteri; order Perciformes; family Cottidae; genus Myoxocephalus; species Myoxocephalus aenaeus. The sequence continues at coordinate 283,375 of JBAMJR010000454.1, read as the reverse complement.
CTTAGGCTGATAGGATCCGTCATGAGCACACATTTTCTGCTGAAGTTAGAATCATTGTGATATTTTTTTGTACTCTTCTCACTGTTTCGAAGTGAGCAGAACTTCCGCGTTCCGTTACTTATACTCTCTTCAAAGCCCCCAGACTGCAGTCTACTTCTACGAACTGGGAGCGTTCCAATCGCCAAATTACTGTATTTAATACACTGATTAAGGATGTTTGTATACTGTATGCAGCAGGGTCATCCTTCATAAACCTTTTTAGAAGGGCGTAGCAAAATAGCATTTTGACACTAAAACATACGTACTTCGACCGAAATGTGTTGTGTGAATGTTCAGATTTGAATACATCTGGGAAGCTACAAAACAATATAAAAACGTATAATTAAAAAAACACCCACTCTGAAAGTACTGTCAGTCAAATCTGATCCAACCCCACTAACACGGCCGTAAGGAAGCAGATTAAAAGGTTTGATTAAACTCTTAGTGAAGCATATCTAAGGATGTTTTCTTCTGAACTTGATGGTTGTTTATCTGTAAACATCGTCTGACAGTCGGTCCACCACAACTGAAACATGTGGAAGGATTTCTCTGGAATTTGGTACTCACATTTATGAATTAGAGTACAATAAGAAATAACTTGGACTGACCTGATGCCTCCGTCTGAGCTCAGGTGGGGATGCCGTGGGTGGGGTTGGGGGTGTCGGGGAAGGAACCGGGGAGTTGAGCAGTTCGGTCAGGCTGGCGTTGGGGTTATGTGGGGTGATCTTGTACTGGCCCCCCTCTCTTCTTATGTCCAAGCCAAAAATGTCTGACAGCAGTTCGGTCTCACTGATGTTGACTGCCAGGTCTGCCAGATCCTCTTTGGCAGTGCGGTCAGAGGGTCTCTTCTCTCTGTCCTCCCCTTCACCCCTCACCTCGTCCTGGGTGGGGTCAGGCATGTTGGCCAGCAGCTCTGACACCTGGGGTAGAGGCAGTTTATGCATTTAGTTTGTTTTAATGACTTGTGGATACACTGCCCTATTATTTCACTATCAAGAATGGATAGTAACCTTTATGGTCTTGGCCCCCTCCACCAGATTGCCTCCCATGAAGCTGTTGTAAAAGATTCGGCAAAAACCTCGGGCCACACTGAACGCCACGTGGAGTAGGCCCAGCAACACTGACCAGTAGAAAGACACCAGGGTGGTTACCATGTCCTTAACGGTCATGTTCTTTATCTTCTTTATCTGCTTCTTCAAAGTCTTCATGGACAGTACCTGAAAAGAGGTGAATGATCCATTCACTGGTAAACAACTGCTTGCTGTTGGGTATTAACAAGTATTAATAAGGACGTGTCATTATCATAAAGTCATGTTTACGAGCATATTTTCAACTATTCCTTTGAAATACTCACTTCGATTGTTAGCTGTGTCTGGTGCCGTGTGAGCCCTCACCTTTATCAGCACCATGGCGTTGTATCGCAGCGCTAGCAGAGCCATGCGGACAGTGGTGACAGAGAAGAAGCCCATCTCAGGGTTCTCCTCATCTGGCTTCTCCCGCTCACTCTCCTCTTTCATCGCTGAGCGCTCGCCGGCGTCAGACATCCGAGCCGCCAGCTGCATTTCAAAGATGGTGTCCTCGCAGAAGTTCACGAACAGCTCCATCTTCTCCTTCTCCCCTCCTTCATTCACCACATCAAAGATGAACTGACGCTTGGATTCTTTGACCTGTAGTATTGAAAACAAGTAGGCGGAAGGAATTGCCAGTATTCAACACTGTCACCAAATCCAGTGGCGAGACAATTAAATGACAAATTCCATATTCATTCATAGCCGTTCCGTCTCTACCTGAGGTTTCTCCCACTGTGTCCGACTGGACTCGCTGATCTCAAAGTAGACCCTCTCGATGCGCTTGGCACTGCCCATGATCTCGATCCGACCCAGGTAGGGTTGGAAGTAGTTGAGGACACTATCTGCCAGCTCCAGGAAGGTCTGCAGCCGGGTGTCATGAGGCATGTGCTCCGACAGGTTGGTCAGCAAAACCGCCACATTGAAGCCAATGTCCTTATGAATTGAAACCAGTTCAGGTTTAAATGGGTTTGTTTCGCATTTCAGTTTTCTTTTCCTGCAGTTTTCCACCTATAAAACTGTGACGTATTAGGGATGTTGTAGATAGAAAATAAATAAATTATGGAGCTAGGGGATGGGGGAAATGTTTGAAAACTCAAATCATAATTTCAAAAGATGAAAGAAGTAGAATTTCAGACATTCCCTGAGACTGAATACTTGAGGTGCTAGAAAAAGACATTGCACACAACATTTCACTCACAATTTCCAGACATTTTCTTTTAAATGAATGTGGGACATAGGTCACATGTTTTAAACTTTGGATTGTTGTGTATTTTGCATATACCCTTTGTTAACAACACATTTTGCAGACCAGACATAGTCACACAAGTAGCCAAGCCCCTCAACTTTAATCTTGGAAATTCAGAGTTTCTTTCTTGGAATATTAACCCCCTCCCCTGGCTATGCCTTACTCTAATTCAAGCAAGAGACATTTTTTTTACTCTACCCAAAAATCAAAGGAATTAAATATTGTCTGACTGTGCTGCCAATGAAGAAGCCCAAGAGCAAGGGATGCTCCATGTTGGCTTTCTCATACAAAAAATACAAAGAATTGTACCAGATTCTACTGTGATACTGCAAACAAATATCCGCAACTCATTTATGGAGTAAAACAAATGGAAAGGCAGAAGAAAAGAAGAAAGAAAGACAGAAAAAGAAGACAGAAATAGAAATAACAAGCGAGCTCTCCCACTAAACCCTCTTTGAGTTGTTAAAACCATTCTCTAAGAATAGATTTTATCAACGGATTTTAGGGATTAAAGGGCTTACATTTGGACAATTTAAGGCCCTTATAAGACTTTATAAAAGATCTGTAAACATCTAGGTCGTTACCTTGGCTGGCTCATGAAAGCGCTCCACAAATTCTTCATAGTCCAGGAGCTCATTCTCATCAGTCTCAGCACATGAGAGCAGGAACTGTGTCTCCGACTGGGTGTAGTGTTTGTGGCTCTCCATGGCCTTATGGAAGTCCCTCTTGGAGATTACACCTGTGAGTGAAATCATCAATCTATAAATAATCAGCAGCTCCCTTTGGGATCTCATCCCGATGCTGCCCTAATGACAAATGTGATGAAGAGGAAATGTGGGTTTAGAGCCTTGCCTTTTCCGTCAGGGTCATACTCCTTGAAGGCGTCTGAGGAGGTCAAGTCTTTCAGCTTGAGGAACATGTCAAAAAACTTGAGGATCATCTCCACATTGTTGGAGGACTCCACCAGCATGTCCACCATCTGCTTCCCAATGGTCCCATTCACCACGTTACCTGTGAAACCACAACACAACGTGACATATTTCTAACCATCCACAAGAGACAAAGTGTTTGCAATGCCTGACCACGTTCTCAAAACTCACTACATGATGCCTGCTTGCTTAGACTGCTCATTTGTCTTAGTAGTAGGCTACATTTTAAGGATGTACCTAAAGAGAACATTTGCCAATTTTCCAAGGGATTTGTATCGTAATGTGGGTGGTATGTGCAAGAAAAGAAGAAAGAAAGTATCCTTTATTAAGCCCCTTGGGGAAATTGGTATCTGCATTTAACCCATCCTAAGTAATCAAGGAGCAGTATGCTGCCGTGAGGCGCCCCGGGAGCAACTGGGGGGTTCAGTGTCTTGCTCAAGGTTACCTCAACATGCGAACTAAGGGGATACCAGGGATCGAACCGGCAACCTTGTGGTTTCAGAACGACCACTCTGCCCATGAGCTACAGATGCCCCGGAATGAACGACCCTTGGCTTCCTTCCGTGTTACCTGCCCCCAGAGCTCCCTGCTCATTTGCCGTTGAGGGTCCACCAGATGACTCAAAAACCGGGAGGCCACCTCTGGTTCTGAAAAGTGAAGCCAATGCTGATGTGTCTAAAACTCGCATTCTTTCTGCTGGCCATTAGGGAGCGACTCGTCCGGTTGCAAAAAGAAGTCAGATTGTATTGAAGTCTATGAGAAAATTAATCTACTTCTCTCTTGTTTATTCCCTCAGTAAATAATGTAAACATGAGTTTATGGTCTCAATCTCTAAGGGGGGCACCACATTGCAACGATACAAAGCCAGAGGAAAATCGGCAACAGCTTATTTTGTGTCATTGCTTCACGTGCCTGCAGACACCTACATTAGTCTATTTACCTCATCATCAGCCTGTCCAGCACTATAGACAGAAACAGGGAGAAACCCTTTAATAGCCAAGTGTGTCCACTCACTCAAAGAGCTTTTTGGAGTGATGATTAAAGTTAATAAAACACTGCTAAGAATGATTTAACTAATTTAACAGTGCAAATACCCGTGCGATAACCTTGTGACCTTGTGTTCCTGTCATTCTATCAGCTCTTTCAGTAAGAAATATTTAATATATTTATTATTTAATAATGGAGTACTCATGAAATCAAACCTACCCTCTAGCATAGACAGCAGCATGACCACCATATCTTTCTGAAGATCCATCAGTTCTTTCAGTAACTCAATCTGACTGGAGTCCTGATGCGAAAAAAGAAAGAGACAAAAAAAACGTGTTGAGACTTTCTGAGCCATCTCAGGGAGAACTACCTCAGAGAGGTTTCTCGCTTAATACTTTAAAGGGAGATATTAGTATTTTATGAGAATGTGAAAGAATTAGGAGCCATAGTGAACTATGCATTCCAGGAAATGTTGTTTATCATATGCTTTAATAATTCAGAATTTGAATTGAAACGTAAAGGCAAAAATGACTAGGTTTCCAGTTGGAGGAGTTCCAGGAGGTCTTCCACACAAGTGATGGAGACAGGATTATGAGATTGGCTGGTAATTAAATGTACTGGCTTCATTCTTTGTTCTGGCCTTTTGCTTTCACTGTACAAGTGACCAAGATGAGCTTTCTTCACAGGTAGGCTGGTCTCAACAGTTGCGGTGGTTTAGCATGGCAGTGCTTTCCTCATAAGATAGTTTACAGTGGAAATGGAACAGAAAATAAGGGGACAGAGAGATGAGGTAAGAAAGGTCCATTGCTGAACTCAGACTGGGGATGTTGTGATTATATTGTCAGCACCTTGACCCACAGTGACCTTAACTCACCTGAGATAATTTCATCTGCATATGAGCGAAGACATGCAGGAACCCAACCACAGCGTCCCACAGTCGACTGTGGGCCAAACTCTGCTGGTTGCCAGTACACGGACCCTACAACAGCATCAGTAACAATCATAATCAGGTTTCACACAGTCAGATATGTGAGCGTTTGCCACAGTTACAGCCTACATATATCATAGAATATCAATGTAATGTTGCTTTTCAAGCTGTCCATCGCCAGAATTGTTTTCTGTCAGATCACTGATTTCTTGTCATACCCATAAACAGACAAGCATGACTACTGCTAACATTATCCCTTTCTTATTATCAGAAGTGTGACTATAAACATTTCCTCAAATGAATAAGTAAGTTAAAAAGCTCTTTGTCTTACTGAATTTAGCAACAGCGCATTCTGGTAAGGGACCTTTAATAATCACCAAAGACTAATTGTGACTGTTAATCACCTTCAATTTGGATTATTTAAGACTTTTGAGAATGTTCTAAGAACTACAGGTTTCAGTTTATTCTTTATAACAGTGACTGAAACAGTAATAATTGTCTTGTCTTCTCGTACCTGGATGTACTCTGTGAGTGTATTGAAAACCTGCTTGGCCACATTTATTGCCTTAGAGAAATTCCTCTGGCCCTGCTCGTCAATAACATCTTTCCCAGAATAATACCAATAGAAGTCACTGATGGACTCCTGGAAGAGATGAAGAGAATACAACAATGAGACAGATTAACAACAAGTAAATATATTGATGGTCATTATGGCTGTATGCTCAAGGACCTACATGGTTGCGGAGATTTAAAAAAAAAATTGACCGGCATTGACCGCCGACTCCTCACTTCTCGGTATGCACAAGGAATTTCTGACAACGTGCAAAGGCTAAAAACAAGCCTTACCTACTCGGCTGCAGGCCACATTTAGGCTTTTGTCTTGGCTCTACAACTGGCATTAAAAGTTTGGTCTCATTTTGCAGATTAATTTCATACTTTGTATTTTATGATCCACTAAATTTAAGCACCATAAGAGATGAATAACTCCCTGTTTCTTTAAATAATTACTGCCATATTGCCTGTGAGGGAGCCGGTAGGAAGATTGAATAAGATTCAATTATTCTTTGTTTGGGAGACACACCTGATCTGCACCGAGTGCACTTTTCTAGTTATTTGTAGGCCTACAACAGTAGTAGTAGTAGTAGTAGTAGTAGTAGTAGAAAAAGCAGTAGAATACCACCGTGGAGCATAATGTAAGTGTAATGTATAAAAAAGGGACTTTCTATACAGTAATACAGCCAGAACACTGTCAGTTTTACTATTTTCTATACTGCAGGTGCATGAAATGGTATCATAACATTTCAATTGCAAAACTGATTTCCTTTTCAACTGGATTTAAATAGCAATAATGGAAGTTGTTTTTTAGTCTGTATATGAACTGTATAACTCAGTGAAGACTCATTTAATTCCAACCAACCAGGAACCAAACGAACCAAAAGGAGCTGACCTGTACTCTGAGGAGGTAGTCGACAGTAGAGATAATGATGTTGACTGTCGTATTGTTGCCCGTTTGCGTCCTCAAGTAGTTCTGGAAGTCTGAAACAGGATATCACGACAGACTGCAATTTTGTGCTTGTAAAAAGTGTTAAATAAATATAGTGGTAACATGTCTGTAGAACATTGCGTGACATTTTATGTAATGCCTCAGAAGGAAACCCACAGAGAGGAAAGCTTAAGTCAAAGATATAAATAGTAAATCTGCATCAATCAGTGGGTTGATTAAGACAAAACGTTTCTGTTTGACATGTTGGTTAAAGAAAACCATTTCCCATCCTTTTTTCAAACTGTAATCAGCATTCAAACCAGCATTAACAGTATTATTGAATATACCCTATATTGAGATGCTCAGCTATATTCCCAGATCAACTCACAGAGACCAGAGAACACACACACCTGAGTTGTGTCCTTCACAGAGAAGCTGCAGGAAGCGGAAAAGGTCACAGGTGAACTCATCATCCTGCATGACCTTCTCACCTGGCCGGAGAGAAGAAACACACCCATATACATACACACACACACACACACACACACACACACACACACACACACACACACACACACACACACACACACACACAAACAAACACACATGCAGATACACATACGCACAAACGTACACACAAGAACACAGGCATGTGCAAACACACACACATTCATATAAACAGACACACAAACACACAAAGAAAAGTCAGAGAACAGGGGAGACAAAAGCAGACAACATGTAGGAAAGGGACAGACAGACAAGAAGATGGAGAGTGAAGAAGTATTAAAAAGAGATGTGCTAATATGAGGATATCCCCAGTGTTTTTTTTTCTCAGACAGTGAAAGGTGCAGCATTTTACAGTCAGGACTGGATTTAGGCTGTGTTGAGGTTTTCTCTGGTTTGGTTAAAAGGAAGTGTTGGTTGCTGCTTGTCTTTGTAGATTCTTCACAGATTACAAATGCTTGAGGAAGTTGATGGACAGCTGCTCTGACTGTGCTAAAATGCTGCTTTGAACCAAGGAAATGTAAAAGGAAAATTGAGGGTCAGAGAAAGAAAGATGAGACACTATACAATAACAATAACAGAAACATTAACAGAATACATCCATACAATATGACGACAAACTGGACTGGGCTGAGGGAGGAAAATCTGTGGGCACGAAACAAGACTGAAAGTGTAGTTTTCTTTTTCAATGAAAGTGTAACATTTTCTATGAATCAGTGCTCACAAGGATGTAAATTAAACCTGCTGATAATATCAGAATGCAAGTGTTATTATATGTTATTAGTATGTTACTTTGTAGTAAAAAGTACAACTGTGCAGTAGTACAGGAGTAGTAATTCAGGAGTTTCTGAAAATGTTCCTTAGGGTGCAGCCATTTTGAATAATATCTGCAGATTTAATGGTGGTTATCACAAGCATTATAATACTGTGAAAGTGAAATCTAACGTTGTGAATTGAAACCAAACAACTTTAGGTTCAGGCAACAAAACCACTTGGTTAGGTTGAGGATAAGATTGTGTGTTACGTAAGTTAGCGTTACGTAAGTTACATGAAGAGCGGTCTGCCGTGTGAAAGTCCTTTGTTTGACCCAAACCTCCATCCCACCCTCCTACTTACAGGTTAATCTATCTGCAGGTTCACAGCACACGACAAAATACTATTAAGTGTTTGTGTGAAGGCACTTTCAGGCTTATTTCCAACACAGTGATGAACCAGATGAGGGGAATATATTTTTCACAGTTGAAAAAAATTACGAGACCATATAAACATTGTATTCCTAATATCTTAGCAAGTACTATAAATATAATTTTATATATATATATATATATATATATATATATAAGACATGCTAAGGGTGTGGTGTACAACAAATGCACGTCAAAGTTTTAGTTAAAAACTTAAGGTTTTTACACTATACACAGTATAATGCAAGACTACAACTATAACCAAATCATGAATTTAAAATACAATACTGGAGGGAAATAAGTCACGACATAAAATAATAAAATAAGGACTGGTTATTCAAATGATCTTTTCTCAAAACAGTCATGAAGGACACGTACACTGACTACAGACCACAGCTCAGCCAATAAACAGAGAGAAAGGGAGGAAGGAAGGAGAACAGGATCAGAGTTCAGCCCCCCGCAGCATGGCCAGAAACAGCCACTTCACAGTCAGATTGCAACATTTACAGAGAAAATGAGGAGAGGTAGACCAAACAGACAGGATGAAAAGGGGAGAGATGAGAAATAATCAGGCTGCAATCACTGCCTTTTTGTTTTGCAGATGAATATAAATATGAAATACTTTACAATTTGTCATCAAGAATATACAGCCTTTAACATTATATTGTTCTTAAAACTGTTTGTTTATCCTAATACTGAATTTTCTTATATTTTTTTCTTCTGGTCTGGCCAGAATAAATCATATTCATATTATTTTGTCGACCCCATTTACATCCATGAGGCTATAATACTTCTCTGCATAATGCAAGACATTTCAACTATACCGCAAACAATATCTTGGCAACTGGAAGCAACGCCGCTCTGAAAAGTTATAAACTGAAGATCACAACCTTCACAGAGGGTTTGGATGATTCAACTGTGCTATCTCAAGCCAAGGGGATCTAATAAATTGGAAACTGAGTGTATGACAAGATTGTATTCATCCTTGTATAAATTAGCAAAGTCCATTTTTGCAAACTACGGGTTGTGAAACAAAACTACTTGGTTCAAGGTTAGAATTTTTTTTATCATATTGTAATCTAACAACCTAAAAATGTAAATAGCATACATACTGCCGTAGCTGACTTTATTTCGTAAGGTTACGTAACAAATGTAACAACATCATGTAACAAGCCTAAAGGGAACTTTTACTTTTTGTTTCCCACAGAACGACAACAGCAGTCTCCTGGGTGAAAGTCCTGTCTTTGTTTGACCACCCCTCCAACTGACTCTTGCTTCTTACCCTCGTTATTATACCACATAACTTTCCATAATGATTACTCAATACACTTGCTATGTGCATCGCTTGTTGTATTATTAATACAATAAAATAAACAATATCGACAATCAACGTATCCATGGTTTGCTGAAACATACATACTGACATCTTTTCTAGGATTGGGTTGCTAAGTTTATATAGATTTTATCTGCAGAGAAAAGAGGCCATTGATATCCAACAAAGTAAACGCTGCATTAATTGATTATTTTGGGGGAGCCTAACGAACTGTATATACATCATAAACATATATAACAAAAAGTTCCCAGTTACGCATTAGCTTTCATGTTTGTGTCCAATCTGCAAGTTTAAGTCCAATATTTTATTTCTTTTTAGCTCTGTTTTTGGTCTCAACCAACTCCTGAGAAATGTTTTTACTTATTGATGAGTGCAGTTTTAATGAATCTATAATTTTGGTGATTTGCTGATTGGGGTATTTTTGTATTAATTGCAGCCCAAAGAGAGTGAGTCAGGAAAGGACAGAGATAGATTCTGAGAACACAGATCGGGACTGTACACTTCACAACAGATAACAACCAGCACATTAACCATCTCCATTACTAAGACACAACAACCAGCTGACTGTAGGCTGTCTACGTGACCGTGAGGGTAGGGGTGGAGGATGGTAAATATTAGTAGTATTTAGAATGTGCCAGATACTGTACAAATCCTGAGAGGGAGGCAAACGTGGGTTGTGTTTTAGATGTCCCTCGCTTCACTTCTACTACTGCTGCCTGGATATGTCTGGATTTGTTTTTCATGTTGTATTCCAGAAGAAATCAACATAATCATCATCAGTTCATGGTTATTGTGGAAGAGGAAGACGTGACCCATTTTACGTCAAAATTCAGAAGTGGACTAAGACTTTACACAGCATAACTAGTTATAATTGTCCGAGATAAAAAAAAAGCACAGAGCAGGTAAGGACGAGGTTTGAAGGTCTACACTCAGGACCTGGACAGAACTGACACAACAAATAACCGACCGTAGTGAAAGAGAGAGAGAGAGAGACAGAGGGAAAGAGGGAAAAAGAGAGAGACCAACCAACACACAAGGAAATGGCAGAAGGCATAATTACCACGCTCATGAGTGATGACTGAGGAAGGGAAGAAAGTGCAGTAAAACAAAATGAGAAAAGGAAAACAGGGGGAAGAAAGAAAGAGAGAAAGAAAGTAAGAAACAAAGAAAACGATTACATATAGGGAAAATAGCTGTAAAAAAAATCTGAATTTTGGTTGTTTGGTCAACATGGAAAAGAACCTGTCGAGCTCAGTAAAACAAAAAAAAGAATCTAAAACAATAAAATAATATATATAATACCAAGCCTTAGTAATGTATGTATCTTTCTGTTTCGTTAATAAGGCCTTTTAAAAAGCTAGTTCATGTGATTACTTTCCATTTAAAAGACAATAATGAGGAAATTATGAGTACAAAAACATTATCAGCTGTGCAATAACTATATACTACAACAGGTGCAGTAATGATTAATACTGTCAGTTTTAGTAATTACTGGTTAAGAAAGGATATTTTCTTCATTCTGCATATACAGGGTTTGACAAAAATGACAACACCGGTTGTACAATACAATTCAATAGATACAGTTGTAAAAACACCACATATCCCTTTCACCTCGCACAGCAACTTTGCATTGAAAACATATACCTTATGATAATATGCAATCATTAGAGCAAAGTGATATTTGTCTGTAGTGACTACTAAGAACCAGTAATCAACTAGTACAGAGACTTCTGAGACTAAAACTTTAAAAGACGCCAGGATACATAAACAGAACCAAGATAAAACACAAATAAAGATAAACGTTTTTTTATTTTTATTCCCCAAAGAGTAAAAGTATATCTATAAATTATAATTCAGATATTAAGTCATAACCAATCTAGGAACCCATTGGCTATTGGTCTGACAACAGGTTAACCTCTGGTTCCCGTGTAACCGGCAGATATCCGGGCCAAGACTTCCTCTTCCGTTCATCAGGAATCTGTTTCCCGATTAGCAATTTGACACAACAGACTAGAGTTGGAGTTGAAAGACGTGTCAATAACCGGATTGCTTCACAAGAAGCCAGTTTACAAGCAAATTTTAAACCAATAAAAAGATAAATCATCGTCAGACAATAGCCAGTGAGTTCCCAGATTGTATTTTGGCTAATGCGTTCCGCCTCCTTTTATGGGTTTCACTGAATAGTCGACTATCAACACCACTAGTCAACACTGTGCATTGCTGGAGACTACTTGCCGTTTTAGCTACCGCTATTGAGACAGCAGCGTGTTGTTGCTGCAGTCAGTCAAACAGTTTCTCCAGCTCAGCTACTGGGAGTTTAGTCCAATCAGATCGTGGCTCATTTGTATACAGCCTCTCAGAGCCAATCAAGGACTCTGCTATTTCACCTACTTCCAGGTGGATCCCGTCCACATTAGTTAACACTGTTCTATTTGAGACCTTTTCGAGGAGAACTAATCAGTGTTATTGGGAGTAGTTAATGACGTTGTGAATGCCCTTCCTCTTTTGCTCCCCACACGGACTGTTGACCCGCATGCAATCAAAGCCCACTCACATGTTCTGCATATGAATGTAGAGTCTGTTCATAAAGATTAGGTCATAACTGACTTAATTGAATAGTAAGTAAAAAAGTGTGAGCAGGTAAACAGTTCATGTGGAGAGCAAAAGAGCAGGACAAATTAGCTAAAAATGAAATCGGAGAACGGCTATCGTCTAATAACTTTTGTTCGCTTGTAAACTGGCTACTTGTGAAACAATCATGACGGAGACGTCGTCTTGCAAGTCAAACTCCAATGATGTGTCTAAAGTTGCTAATTGGAATGCAAAAAGTTGACCAGCGCAAGGAAAAATACGTTTTAGAAATATTAGCAGCTGCCCGCAGAGGATAGTTCATCGCTGGACCGACAGCCGGTGGGATCCGAGATTGAACATCAACAAGCATTAACAAAGTTAGAAAAGCAAGCGGTCGTGGTTCAGGTTTGGAAAAAAACACCTTCATGTTTTGAAGAAACCAACTTTGACTTTTTGAAGGAAAGTCAAACACTCTAAAGTGCAAAGTCTGTGCTTTGTGAGCTCATCCCTGGGAGGTTTAATGGTGGGATGATAACATCACACTATTCCTACTTTTACTACATGGAGAAAAGAGATATTAATGTACAACTGCAAAAGGCTGCTTCTCAGGATATTGTAAATATCCTGCGGGTCATTTTAAGCAATTGAACACTCAAAATGTTTATTCTTTCTTCTGATGACCATAGTCTCTTATACAATATGGATGATTTGTTCCATCACGCATATGAGCACACATTTTGAACCCCATGCTCTGCGAACGTGGGGAGTCAAATATTTATGTCTAAGTGAGGCGGAATGAAAGAGTGACAGGAAGTCAGAAATGTCATAATGTAACAGAATAACTGGTTAATAAGGTAAACAGGTATTTACCTTATTAAAATACCAGAAATTACGTAAAACAAACTGAGGTAATCTATGCACCTATTGTAACATGATGATCATATATGCGCCAACCTATGCAGCATTAATACCTCATAATTACCTATTATCATCCGGTAGTTACAACTATATTTCAAAATCTAGTGCAACAAAATAGTAAAACAAAGGATAACTTGTTTTGACAATTTGAGATCTGAATTTTGAAAAGTATCAGTATGCAATCTAAAGGATGATTGTAACAGATGCATACACACAGAAGATGTAACAGGCAAATCATAAGCACATACACATGTACACTAGTAAATCACATTTGATAATGCATATAAAAAACTGATCGTACTGCATTACTACCACTTGATAAAAATGATCAAATTGCTTAAACAAAGTGACGAAGGATAAAGAAAAATGGTTTGACAAGGATGAAACAAAACTTTTTCAAATGTAAATGATTCAATCTTCTTAGGGAAGATTTTCAATAGGTGGAGAAAACATTTTCCCCTTCCGCTACATTAGAATTAGCATTCCTCTACTAAACCAATGGTTTCAGCAAGCAGTGAGTTTTGCATGAAGGTTTAAATGTACAATCTTTAGGTTAATTAAAAGAAAATTTATGATTTTTACCTGTATCTGGTGAAGAAAAGAAATGTTTCTATCAACAGACCATATGTCGTCAGTGAACACCAATCTCCAATTCAGAAAAATAAGTATTCATGGAACTTCTTTTTCTATTGCTGTGACTTTTAGATGTAGTGAAGCTTACCGGATCCCTCCTCTGTCACCATTCCCAGTCCTTCAGCTTTGTTCTGCCTCTCAAATGCATTTAGATCCAGAACACTGAAACAAAGACAAATGTATTGTGGTTCTCCATTATTTTGTGCTGTCCTCATTTCCATACTTAAAGCAAAGAATTCAGAAAACAAATAAAACAAACAATAATAGTCAGAATGTCAGTGATCAACTGCAGTGTCATCAACATGTATGTCATTTTACAAAAAGTATCTTTAAAGGCTGTTTTCTATCAATTAGTTTTTTCTCAAACTCTGATCCAGAAATCTCCACTTTAGTAGCTCTTACATCCCCAAACGTTCCACTTTCATTTCCATCTATATTCTGAAGGTTTTCACTGAAGGATTTGTTCCTGCCTGAGGAGATGAGGCTCGGTCAATCCCTAATCTCTTTTAAATCACTTCTTAAAATCCTCTTTTACAGACTGGCTTTTATGTGATGTCGTCGCTTTACTACTTTTTAGTGTTGATTTTGCTAAATTATTTCATCTTTTTCATTTTACTTAGTGGGTGGCTAAACAGATGTCAAAAACACACAGTCAGAACCCATTAACTGACCCACCTAAAATATGAATACATCGTAATTATGTGTTTCAGTCAACAGGAAGAGTTACCTGCATGACTGCATCAGACCAGCCAGACTCTGAAAAAAGCCCACGTCCTTTTTGTCTTTCAGATAATCCAACATTTTCTGTCAAAGAGACAGAGAACAAAGATCACTTAGGACCACGGGACAGACAAGTTGTATTTTGGACCAAATTCTGCTTTGGAACAACAGCAGGAGGTGGAAACGATTATATGAAAGACCATACAACTGGTCTTAACGAACGCTGATATACCTGCTGTACAGTAGAGTTTCCTCCATTGAGAATAGCTATGCCCAGCTTCAGAGTGGAGGCCACCATGGGACCCATCTCACCTTGTGAAGAGGAACCACAGTAAGGACAAGTTCACCTGCCAGGGCGCAGGGTCATTCCAAAGGCCCTATCTCACCCGACAAACAGTCAATGCACTTTTACAATGAATAACATAGCACCCACTCTCATGCAGTGATGACTTAAACATACAGCAATACAATCACTCTCTATTCTTCAATAACATTTCAGATCAAATGTCAGAGTCAAAATCATGAAAAAAGATGTTTTTTTGAATCATTGACAGTCTCAGTGGTTAGTCATAACTAACACTAGTCATTAGTGCATAAAACCAACCTTTGCTAGCGCTGATGGTTTGCAGCACCATCTCAGCAGCTCCGCGGTCATGCAGCCGAGCCTGCTGGTACAACAGCTTCTGCTTCTCCATCTCCTTCTCCTATTCGTGTGACAAAACCAGACACACGTCAGCAGCGGGCCCGTTTACGGCCAAGGGGTGAACGGAAGTGAGTGACCGATCGACATACCTCAAAGCTCTTGACCTCCTCTCCATCTTCCTCGTCATGGCAACTCTGAGGGAGCGAAGAGTGATACAAATGAGAGTTGCATGTGGACAGCAGAGGGATAATATGTTGCAAAAGGAGGAATCATCATCATCATCATCACTGGTACCTTAGCCATGATGTCAGCATAAGCCATGTAGAGAATATCCTCATCCAGTTTACTGCAACACACACCACACACACACACACACACACACACACACACACAAACAAACACACACACACAATGTTTAGTATGACTAGCCAGACAGAAGATGGCCTTTGTTTGACTAGAAGTAGAAGAATGCCGTTTTCTACCACGAGAACTTTTACTTATGAAGCCTTCGGTGGAGCCTGGTATCTAACACACGGTATATCTATCAGAACCCACCACTTCTCTGTGAGGGCTGTTCTGCTGAACAGTTGAATGAGCTGATGAAGTGGATCGATGTGTTTCATCCCCTCCTCTTCCTCCGATGGCACCTTCTCACCTGGTTTCTAAAAATAAACACACATTTTCACAGGATACAGTGATACACACTGGACTCAGGACTCAGTGATACACACAGACCTCAGTGATACACCCTGGGGGAAAAGAAACCAAAACAATAGGCCAATTTCAAAATTCCCATGTGGCCTAAGGCAGTCCAAAAATATTAGGAAACAAATTATCATCGTAAAATATACTCACACTCGAGTCCTCGCTCTCGGCTTCTTGAAGTTATTTTGCTTCTACCAGCGTCGCCATGTTTCTTTTTGACAAGTTTATACAGCCTATCAACAGCGATTAAGGGGGGCGGGACTTGGGGTTTGTCAATTAGGAAAAATGCTAGATGACACCGAGTAAACTCTGAGTATCAGGTATATTTTCAGTTTCCCAAAAGAGAACACTTTTACATTTAGCTGAAGCTTTTATCCAAAGCGACTTAGATTTTTGCTCTATACACCGTAGACACAGCAACGGGGAGTAATTCGGGGTTACGTGTCTTGCTCAAGGACACATCGACTAGCGGAGCTGGGGCTTGAACCACCAATCCTCTGATTGAAAGACGGGCATGCTAACCACTGAGCCACGAACACTTCAATAGATAAAGCTCATTTGGGTGAAAAAAAGGGAAACAAATTATTGAGAGAGAGTAGCTCATGTTCTCCAATACTGCTAGACCTTTTCTCAGCCACAGACAAAACATAATGAAACTCACAGCAAGGTCTTCTATGAGTTTATCTTCAAAGTAGTGTTCCTCTGCCTCGATCCAGGACTTCTCGTAGCCCTGCAGGAACAAGTTGACAGCCCGGTGCCTAGTTTGGGGGAGATACGGCAAGAGTATAAACCTTCCTACAAGATACACCAGATGTACGGCGCGCACACGCGTGCGCACACACACACACACACACACACACACACACACACACACACACACACACACACACACACACACACACACACACACCGTACCTGGGCAAGTTATAGAGCGGCGCCATCCTGAAGCAAGCCACCACAGCTCTCTTCCTCTGTTTGGACAGCAGTTTGTGCCACACAGCCTTCTTGCTGCGCTGAGGATGTTCAACCTGAACACACAAACTGAACCACTCAGTACGGCCAACTCTCTACCACGTGGAAGCCAGAATGCCATCATCTGACAACAGCTTCTCTTCATGAAGTTGGCACAAAGATACAGTATATCAACCCAAATATGATTATACAAAACTGTGGATATCATATGGATAGCTCCAATGGCTGAACTCTTTAAACTATTGAAATGTAATATTTCAGATGTCGTCTGCTCTGTGTCATCAACAACAACACTTACACACCTGTTCTAAGTGGAAGAGGACGTGAGCGATCTCCAGGACTCTCTCTACCGTCTTCACTGGGTCCGAGGTGTCCTCGTAGTGATTAGGGAGGTCTCTGTACAGAGCCATCTGCCAACGAATAGCCGGGTCCTCCAGCTGTACAAGGCACACACATGCAGTTCACAAACACACTGATGACACGCCTTCAAATGAGTGTTGAGGCTGCACACCAAGGGTACAAGAGGTTTTGAATTTGTTTTGACTTTTCAATGTCATTTTAGTTGACCTGAAGTTCATTTTCAGAGTGCGTCTGCATGTTTTACTTTAAGTTTTAAGTTTAGTTTTTAAAGTTAATTTCCTCCTTTTTTAGTCCCAGGTATACAATTGGAGAATTGACTGTAGGAATGACCATGATGTTTAAATCTGTTGATCCGGGAATCAGCTACTACAATATTGAAATTGTATTTGTTCCTGTTATCAGACTGCATGTGAATAATTACAGGGATCCAGTTCATCCTTCCTGCCCACCAGAAGCAGTGCTTAACACTGAATACCTTCCATCTCACACACAGTGTCTTTATATCAACAAAGTCACCTGTGACCTTGGATGTTCTGGTGTCATCCCTGAGATCAGTCCTTTTTCATCTTCCTGCTTACGCAGGCTAACTACCACAGGAGCATTAGCTGAAGCTACATTTTTCTACGATTAAGATTTGTCGGAGCTCGTCGCTTGTAGCCTTGTGACCACCGCGACAAGCTGTCCCTCTTTGGATGCAACGGTGTGTTCGCAAGAAGATGAAAAAGGATCTCAGGATGACACCGGAAATTATATCCGGCTCCTCCGAGGTCACACGTGAGGTCACACGTGACTTTGTTTATGTAAAGACTCGACCTACGTGTACGCGAGACAGAAGATATTCAGTGTTAAGCACTTCAGGCTATCACCCACAAAACCTTTTCCATTTCACTGTTGCCTAAATATGAAGCCATGTCATGTTCAACAAATATTCTTGCAGTACCTTTACTCTGTTAAATACAAGCTCAAAGTATTCTTACCTTTCCTTGTAAATGGAGATTGTTCCTGATGATCTCTCGAACTTCACCCTCTGTGTCTTTCTGTGAACAGAGTGAATGCATTATACAAAGCTAACCAATCAATAACAGACGTATT
The DNA here is from genome assembly GCA_038501785.1 of Myoxocephalus aenaeus. NCBI lineage: Eukaryota > Metazoa > Chordata > Actinopteri > Perciformes > Cottidae > Myoxocephalus > Myoxocephalus aenaeus. The sequence goes on along the minus strand of JBAMJR010000454.1, from coordinate 265,058 downwards.
GGCACAATTTATACACAAGGCAGTTTCAAGGTTGCGACAGGAATTGGAAATAACTTTAAAAACTGAATGAAAGAAAGTGTGAACATCCATACAAACACACTATACAAGCGTACCGGACAAATATATTTGAGGCTAAACCATTGAGAGATTTCTATAAAAGCAGTATTATAAGCGACTGCCGTGATGTGCGTAGAGCTGTGTGTTATTCTGTTGCAGCCTGGTGATTTAAACACAGTGGACGGCTGTGAGAAATGGCACTACGCTCCGGTGCTTGCACTGCTCGGATCAGAGGCTGCAGATTTATCGACATGTGTCCTGCTGCCTTCAGATAGCTGCAAGGATTTAATGAACTGACTGTTCAGAAAGTTTGCCACAGTAGATGGAGAGAGAGGGAGAGAGAGGGAGAGAGAGAGAGAGAGAGAGAGAGAGAGAGAGAGACAGAGACATCGGGCTACAACTGCCTATGAAAGTCCGTCGTCCTCTGAGTGACATAAAACGGAATGCTGCCCAATGGGATCTTTGTCCTTTGTTTAAGTTATACATAAGTTCTGCACTGTAGTTATTCTTTATCAGCCAATGCGTTTGTAACTTTTGTTTCCACCATATAATGTATCAACAGACCATTTTTTCGATGGATGAGAATAATTTTGTTCCTAATCTGCTGAATATCACAAAGTAACCCGTTGTGGAAAATGGATGACAGATCGTTCATTTGAAACAGAGATTTCAAATCCTTAGCACAGGGATAGCCATGCCAAATGTCCCAATTGAATATCTTTTTAGTTGGTCTCTGATCAGACAAGTCTGTTCCAGAGTGGAAGCAGTTTACACTTGTGAAGTAAATTTGTGAACTCCAAAGAAGGATTGAATAAATGTAAACCCCAGACACAGAACACACACATGAGCAATAGAGTTGTGTAAACGTATGGGGTCCCAGATTACCACGTTATTAACTTTGTTCAGTACAGATCCCAGCGCTCCACTCGCTGACTAAGATACAGCACTGACAGCTTCTTGTAAGTTTTATTTCGAGTATCGTGCCAATATATTTATACTGCTTATATGAAAGCTCTAGAAACAAAGCTAAAAACAATAAGAGTTCAATACAGGAGGTTATTGTGATTTTACATCGGTTTACCAATATTTATTGCCAATAAATCAGTGTTGGTACTGAAACTGAAAAACAAATTTATTCTGAAAGCCAAGTGAAGGTTGTTACATACACAGTCTATGTAGTAGTATGCAAGTCTTTCATATTCCCCCGTGTCTCCTACAATCCCAGAAAGCAATTATTTTATAATTAGACAGTGTTCTCCTACCTGGGTAAAGCGGTTCTTCGCCAGTGCGATGAGCTCTTGTTCTCCGGGGGCACAGATGTTGAGTCCAACAGGAAGCAGGCGCTTCAGGGTGGCAACGATAAGACTCGTCTGCATCGTGTATCGATCTCCCTTCCTCTTCATCTTCTTCCTCTCCTGGTCTGAAACTATCCCCTGAGACAAAGAAATGCACACACAGGTCTATTAAGTGTGCGTTATGTTATTATTTACATCTAACGAGCGATCCACAGGACACTGCTGACATGGTAACCCTTGATTCGCTCCTCTGATCCATGTGACCTTACCTTTGACATCTTACACTTGGTGTCAGTGATGAGGAAGGACATGTTGTTGATTTCATTCTGAACCACAAAGTTCTGCTCTTCTCTCTTGAAATTCTGCAGAAAGATGACACCATTCGTCACTCAACAGTGACAATGTTGTGCTGTCTGACGCAATATTAGCTGCTTGGGTTGATAACAATTCTCAGTGATCCCACTCTGTAGGGACCAGTGCTCTGTAGGGAGTCATTTCATTCAGTATTATTTATCAGAAATATCAATAAGTAGAGTTTTAAGAACCTGGTACAAATAACGATGTGCTCTGTCACACGTATCATGATATCTTGTCCAGCACTCTTTTGACTACCTCTCACTGTGACATTTGAAACCAGCATCATGTAATATAGTGATTTGCTTACATGAGACTTGGCCCAGAAGATGAAAACCTCTGCCACCATGCGGAACAGCTCCTCGGCCCCTTGGTTGGACTCTTTCAGCCATCTGGCCCTGTCAGTATACCAAGGCAGTTTAGTGCTAGTGGCAGTTTTAGACCTCTAGTGGTGCTATGGAGGATGATGTAGTAACTATACTGAAATCACAAATGTTTAATAAGGATGGAAATGCATGTTTGTCAGAGCTCAAGGATTCACACGGTGTGGTGTGGTGAGTAACACTGAATGTAAACTTCTGTTTGTTTCCAAGAAAACTCCACAGAGTACCTTTAAGCATTACAAAGCACTTGTGTTTTAGACACCTGCTATCGATGTCCACATCCGTCATCCTTTCTTCAAAATACAGCTCATATGCAGTTTAGTTTAAGTTATACAGAGCATCTGCAGGACATGCATATAGGCAAGAATTACAGTTGTAATTCATCACACCCGAAAGTGATGTCGGTCATATTTGCCGTTTCAGAAAGAATGCTCAGGTTTAAGTAGATAAACGTTGAAGCCATGAAATCAGCGGCATGTACCTGTTGTAGTCGACAAATCTGATGAGGAGGGGGTAGAAGGCATACAGGTCTCGGACCAGAATGGTGAACTGGTCCATGATGAGGAGCTCCGTCTCTGACATCTCGCCCCTCCCCTCTGCCTTGCTGTGTTCTTCATCCATCAGCACAACGGCTGCCTTCTGCAGGACACAGTAACAGACTGTTTCTCATAATTTGAACACAAATCATATTGTGATTTTAGTAGTAGCTGTACTATAATCCCATTTTGCAAAAAACGCTGCATTAGATTTACCGTCAAAGTATTGAACCATTTGCTTGCACACGTCTGATATCTTATGTCCGTGTTACATCTGTATATGAGGATGCTGAATGTCCACCATTATGCTAACGACCTACAAAACAATCCATATCATGAGACTGAATGATGAGACTCACTTTTTTTAGTTTCTCCATCAAAGGCAGGAAGTGGGTCTTGAGCAGCTGGGCTTTGGCCTTGCTGATGATTGGCTGAGAGAAGACTAAAGCAGGGACAGAGATTGGGGTTTAACGATTGAGCATCGGTGTGTGTGTGTGTGTGTGTGTGTGTGTGTGTGTGTGTGTGTGTGTGTGTGTGTGTGTGTGTGTGTGTATGTATCTGTGTGTGTTGAGGTGACTGTCGGATGGTGCCGACTCCACACTTTTTAGAACCTTGTAAAGTATAATAAATAACATTTTAATATAATAATAACATTAGCAATATTTGTGATATAGGGTAATCATATGTGGAAGGACATAAGTGAGAGGGTGTGTGTGTGAGAGAGATACTGGGGACCAGTCCCAGAGACAACATTAAAGATATACACACACATCCGAACATGTCCTCACTCTGAAGGCCCTCACAAAGATACACACACACACACACACACACACACACACACACACACACACACACACACACACACACACACACACACACACACACACACACACACACACACACACAAGTGTTGGCGTGTTCACCGGCTAGTCTTTTCATCCAGGCCCCTTCATCTATTCCCAGGTTGTTGTAGATGATCTTGAGGATGTTTCCCAGCAGAGTGTTCATGTGTTCAGAAGTAACAGAGGTGCAGCAGCCGTCGGCTTTGTCTGGGTTGCTCTCTGGTCCATGTTCCCACCAGTGAGACATGTAGCTGCACAACATCGGCAACACCACCTACAGCGGAAGCAAACATACATACCGGTCAAGAGATCACCCACTTCCCCATCCTGACATAATGCTTTGTTGAAAATGTCAAAACAGTCAAAATATTCAAAGTAGAATAAAGTATGAGTAATAAAAAAGAACTATATAAAAGTAACAGTGAATAATGACACGAAAAGGAAAAACTAATTATATTCACAAGGAATATATATAGGGTTACATGCATGTAAACATGTAATATCCCCTGGTAACTCTAAACAGCTTTTTTCCACCATAAACCATCTCTTGAAGCTAAATGTTAAATCATTGTCAGCAATTATTTTTTATTATGGTTTGCTTTAACTATGTTTTTATTTGTTTTACTATATATTGGCTCTGTGGCACTCTGAAATTCTTTTGAAAGAAAAGTGGGGTACAAATAAAATGTATTATTATCAGTGTTTTAAAAATACTATATAAAAAGCATTTGTTATTTTGGGAACGAGGGTAATGCAGATGTAGTGGTATATAACTGTTTCTTCCTGCTGTAAAATTGGGCATTTTAACACGGGAGTCAACAGGGATTGACTCGCTTTTTAGAGCCAGCCTCAAGTGGCCATTTCAGAAATACATTTTTCGGCACTTCCGGACGATGGTTCCCCAGATAGCAGTCGACTCTGGGGCGATCCGCCCTCAGGTCGGCAGATCCGCCCTACCGTCAGACTCAGTTCGGCCATGTGCACCGGATACGCCCCGCCTCCGGATCGCGCACCGTCAGACCGCGGATTAACTGCGGACAACAGGCGGATGCCGCCTCTCACTGAAGTACAAGCAGAAAAGCTGCTGATGTATTTATATTGCACAAGTCTGTGTAATATATATATATATATATATATATATATATATATATATATATATATATATATATATATATATATATATATATATATATATATATATATATAATGTATAAGCAAACAAACTATTTTATTTTGTATTTAAATATATATTCATAAAAGAATCAAGATAAAAATAGCCGCTTCCCATATGCTGTGTTCTAGGAGAAAGGATAGATGACAACTCAAACAACCAATCATGATCATGAAGTACGTGCCCGTCCCGCCTACTTCCAACTCAAACAACCAATCACGATCATGAAGTATGTCTACGGCCTACTTCCAATTGACGTTCACGTCTCATCATTTCACACCTGTCCTTTCTAATCTGACGCCAGCTGCACCACAAGTCTTTATTTAAGCAATAAGGTACGAGAGGCAGTACTGTGTCGTGCAATAGTTGTTAGGCCCGACGCACAGCGGAGGGCCGGCAAACCCTTGAACTGTACATTATTGTAGACACAGTACTGCCTCGAGTACCTTATTGCTTTTATAATACGGGTACCTGCGACTTTATAAATAGTAATAGTAAGCTGCCTTTCAGCACAAAATAGATGTAGCCGGCAAAACGTTGTGTATCGCATTTCAGCGACAGAGAAAATAGTCCCGGGACGCACGGGACGCACGTACGGGACTATAAAACTGACTCCATGTTGAAAGCAGGGTGGAGGATGACACGCCACCGATGTAAAGAAGTGCTCTCGCTGCTTCTGTCCGTCTTTTCTCCGTAATTTTTCTCCTCCATGATGTTTAGAGCACTTGCCTCACGTCGGGAAATTACCGAGATAATTATCTCTCACTGGAAATTATCACGATTTTGTGATCAAACCCTTTTCATTCCTCATCTTTAGGTTAGGGAGGAAGTGACGTGTGTGTTGTCGTTCGTTATGCTAGTGTGGGGGATGCTACGTGAGCTTGTTAGCTGTTCCGTTTGAGCTACTGTTAGCGAAGAGCCCCGTTGCAATACTGTGAACACTCAAGCAATAAACCTGCAAGTTAAGGAAACCAACGTCTGCGAGTCAATGAGTGACAATATCAAAGTTTACACCAAACATGTTTGGTAACTGTCAAGCTTGAAACGGCAACTAACGGTCGCGCAATTTAAATCTACCTGTTATTTTAAGTGCGCACTGATATGGAACGCTCTAAATATAAACAGGCTGTACAGTACTTTATGGCTGAATAAAATACACCCCGTGACTCACTCTCAACCAATCAGAATGCTTGATTTGATCTACCCGTATTATAAAAAGTTTTAGGTAAGTGTTCGATATTATATTGGTTGCTACTGTCGAATTATGCTGGACTATTTGTGGTTATTGTAGACGCGCCGGAGAGGGGGCGTGGTTAATGGTTCATTTATAGCGGTTATTTCAAGAAATAACAGCTATTTCTGTTGTGGAAGTCCCACAAACGTCGGAACATCAAACGCCCTAGTGTCTGGGTTCATAATATCCGTAGCCCACACAGCCTCTCCATGAGCTGTCTCTGGATGAAGCTGCTTTCAGTCCGCAGGACGTCAGTGATGACGATTCAGCGTCACGTTGCACAAGCTTTAATTTATGTCATGGAGCAATGAAGGTGTGTCTAAGCTTTTTGACCACCTATGGAGGATGAAGCAGGGCACTGTTTGAATACTCTTCTCAAGAGAGAGCACAGGACATGTACTTATACAGCAGACACGTTTGTTCCAGCAGGGATAAAGAATGGATTTAATTAGGGCTGCAACAAGGAATTGATAAAAATCGATTATCAAAGATTCGTTGCGATTATTACGCCAGTCAATAAATCATGGAAAAGAAAAAAGCAGAGCAGAGCAGAGCAACTGGCCTGCCAGCGTTTCTGAGATTGGAGTGAGACACGGAGAAAAGTGTAGGTTGTGATCTTCGCAAATAGAAGATCTTTGATGTGACGTGTCGAGTCTTGGCCAATCAGCGTGAAGATGTCTACAGCGTCTTTGTTTACCTCAAACTTGTTTTTAATGGAAGCTAGTCAGATTGCTATCACGTTAGCTAACGTGTTTGGGGTGTGTATTGACATGCCGTACCCCCCCGGTCTGGTTCAGTTCACGCAGTCACTCGTTAAAGTTAAACCGGCACACCCGGGCCCTGTTTCTCGTACCTGGTTTACTGAGTTAGCGGGCTAATTGCCAGGATAAAATGACGTAGGTCTGGCTTATTCAGTTTCTCGAAGCAAGCTTAGATAAATCACCATAGCAACACAGCCAAAAATGTAAACCTGCTCCCGGGCAGGCTAACTGAAATTCACTGGATAAGCTGGCCACTCCCACCGGACAAAAAAGGCAGCTCACTTCCTCATTGATGAAGGAGCGATATTAGTTATATTAGTTTTATTGGGAGAGAGTTCTTTGAGATCGCCAAGATCCGTCCTCACATTATCATGACTTCCTGTACGCGGCGCTATAGATTCTGCCTTCAAGGAATCATTTATTTATGAGAGCTTCTCGAGCCGCGGACATGATCACCACACGGCGCAGCCGATCGCCCGTCTCACAGACAGAGACTCTCACCCCGCTGCATGTTCTTAAGTTTATTTAGCGCTTAAGAAACTTATGGATGTGTTGAAAGCACTCATAATTATATGACTGTGTTATTAGTACACCATACATATCATTATTGTAGAATGTGATTAAGGTGGACTCATGATAAGAATACAGAGAATCACACACAATTTATTTTCACTGCTTCAATTGATTGAATTTCTGATTATGAATAATACATATATACTGATCCGCCCATACACATATTCAAACTCCTAGTTATATAGAAATATACACATACATGTATATACATATAGTACATGATTCATACGCGCATACAGTACATATATCCTCATAAGTATATATTTGTTCGTAAATATAATCTGATTGATTTGGGTGATGAAGCACTTAAAATTTGCCGATACATTTCTCAACACTGACGCATTTAACTTGTCTGATATATTTGCGGCGCTTATGTCTCGCAGCGGGGGCGGAGTTAAGCTGCGTTCACGGCAACAATGTTACAAAAACGTTGGAATATTCACAACACGTTTGCTGTGAATGATTAAGGTAATGACTTCCTCATATGTCTTCATGATCATCTCCTGCTTCTCATCGGAGAAATAAAAAGAGGTTCCTCTGAGTTTATTTGCTATTGTACTGTTAGAAGATCGTGGTGTCAGTGCTCGATTATTATCCCTTCTGAAGAGGAGCGGGCACGCGCATTTATCCAGAGGATTGACGTCTGGTTAGAATTAACGAGACCGTTTCAGCGCGGATCAGCCGTGAAGAAACCCAGATAGCCTGATGTCAATCATCTCGCTCATTTAAGATGGAGATTAGGACATTTGCTTGACTTTGTTTAGCCAGGTACGAGAAACAGGGCCCCGGATCTGGCTGCAGGTTGTTGTTGTTTTTTTTACTCCAAGTAGAATGAATCAAATCACGTAGTTGGGCTTAGCCAACAACGTGATGTCGTGGTCATAAGAGACTCAGATATTGATCTGATGATGTGAATGAAATTAATGTTTTTTTATCCGATTCATCAATTAATCGAAAATAATCGTTAGTTGCAGCCCTAGATTTAATGTTAGTTGTTAGTTGACTTAAAAATGCAGTAGACATATTCTGAAAATAGTATATTTTAACACAAAAGCTCAAATTAACTAAATTGGTTTTTACCTTTTTAATAAAAAAAATGCATCTGTCATTCAGTGTTAGTATGACGAATGAGTATTTTTCTAACTGAAGAAGTGTGGTGAGTTTTTTTGTTTTATTTAGCATCTCAAGCAAATCTGATTAAAATGTATCTTTATTTGAACTATTGTATGTCATTAACACTAGATAATACCCTGTTTGATGGAAATGTTTTAGAAAACATTCTGTAAAGTATCAGATATTAATAGTACTTTTTTGATCCATTTTAGATTTCCTCCCTGGCAATCATTGAAGGACATGATACAAAACGGGTGACATGGAACATCCTCGCCCGCATGTTCAGCGATGACGTTGGGAAGACCATCAATTGGAAAGGGGTGAATGGGGAAAAGTCCTTCAGCCAGATGGTGTCAAAGACTTTGCTCCTGCATAAGTAACTAATATTTAATGAAAATAATTTGTCACCCAGAGGTCTTGGGTAGTGTTCTAACTTACAAATTAATAACTGTTTCACCTGTGGGCAGCCTGGACATTGGGCTACTGCATGCCCACAGACACCACAGGGTCAGCAGTATCAGCCAGGAGTACCTCAGTACTGTCCACAGGCACCACAGGGTCAGCAGTATCAGCGAGGGCCACCTCAGGGCTATTCACAGGTGCCACCGGGTCAGCAGTCTCAGTCAGGACCGCCTCAGTACTCCTACGATGTCTATCCCCCGCCCCAACAAGCACTTAACACACAGCCACAGCCACAAGGCAATAGTGGTCCGTGGCACCAGGCCCCGGGCCAGACACAAATGCCATAGGGGTGCCCAGATCCGACAGCTGACAGCGACCTGTATCCAGAGCCTATGGTCACTCTCACAATAAATGGAAGGGACTATATGTTCATGCTGGACTCAGGAGCCAGGTATTCCACGATAAATACGCCACTACCACCATCGAGGAATACTGTGCCGGTAGTCGGATTTTCGGGCCGATCAGAAGAGTGGCCGCTGTCAATACAAGTTCCATGTAAGTGGAAATCGCTCTGTTTTAACCAATCATTTTTGGTCTCCACTGCCTGCCCAGTGAATCTGGTCGGAAGAGACATTTTGTGTGCACAAAACGTAACCATGCAGATGGCTAAAGACTGTATTATAGTATCGTTCCCTGATGGGACCCAGCAGAAATGTGCCACACCCCGCTACAATGGTCACCAAATGATTCAGCTAGAGACTGAAGAGACATTGGAAAGGGAAGCGGAGGTCTGGTGGGGCAGAGTTAATGATTATGACATTACACCTTTGCATGACACCATCCGGGAATGGGGACCTTGGTTCAAGGTCCTACATCCATACTCAATCCCAGTGGACCCACAACATTGTACTTTTAACTACTCCTTGATACAAGAAGAGAATTATGAGATCCTGTGGGAAGGCCTGGAACACGAGAGTGAGGTTCATGGATACCCAACGGTGAAGGCTCGGGAGATCTATGCAGGGAAGCAAGGGGTAGCGGCGGCTGTAGAGTTGACACCAGAGTTGCAGGTTTTGTTTGCACTCGATGACACCTCAGCCCCACACATCACGATCCTGGTCCAGAGTGGGGGCGAAGCAAAGAACATGGGTCCAATGGTTAAAGCAGGGGTTGAGGCTACGGACTGGGTGCCCACACAGAATAAAAACTTGCATTACTCACCATCTGAAAACATGTACAGAATTGCACACACATCGGAGGTTGAGTTAGTCCCAGAGACACACATGCTTAGCCGCACACATGGTAGGGAAAACACTGATCATGAGGGCACTGAAAACATGCTAGGCTTATTTCCAGACACCTTTTGGACAAAAGGGGGAGCTGATGTGGGACTGATTCCGATGGCTCCCGTTGAAATAGAGATAAAACCAGGGACGATTCCGATTTATCGTCACCAGTACCCCTTAAGGGCAGAACAAACTGTAGGGATTTCTAAGACAATAGAAGGGCTGTTGAGAGCAGGTGTATTGGAGAGAACGAGGTCCCCCTGGAACACGCCTATCAATCCGGTCCCTAAACCTGGAAAACCAGACTACAGAATGGTCCATGATCTGAGACCGATAAATAAGGTTGTAGTGCCGACTCACTATGACACTCCTAACCCATACACAATGTTGAATGCTGTGGGTCCAGACAAGACATGGTTCTCCTGCATTGACTTGGCGAATGCGTTTTTCTGTGTCCCATTGGCTGAAGGTTCAAGACAGATGTTTGCATTCTCATATCAGGGAAGTCAGTACACATACACACGCCTACCACAGGGCTATTTAGACTCGCCCTCCATATTCAACCATGTGTTAAAGAACATTCTGGCAAAGCTGAAGTTACCAATTGGGGTGGTGCTATTGCAGTATGTGGATGACATTTTGCTAGCAGGAACCAGCTCAGGGTCCATTATGGAGGCCACAAGGGTAGTTTTGGGGTGGCTACAGAAGAATGGGTTCAAGGTAACCAGGTCTAAGTTGCAGATTGGGAGACAGAGGGTGACTTTTCTAGGAAGAATAGTGGCCAGGACAGGGCAGGCTATGACTGAGGGACAGAAATCATCGATTTTACAACACACCAAGCCAGCAACAGTAAGAGACATGATGAAGTTTTTAGGGTTGGTGACATGGAGTAAGAATTTCATTGCTAATTTTTCAGAACAGGTGTCCCCGTTGAGGAGACTTATTCAGGGGGCAGGCTATAGAAATTACTCGAAGCCATTAGTATGGACCCATGAAGCAGATGCTGCGTTTATAGCCACTAAGCAGGCCATGGCCAGTGCGACCGCGTTACACCCACCCGACTATTCTAAACCATTTCACCTTGATGTTGATGAAAAGGACGGATTTGTGAATTCCGTCCTATTTCAAAAGGGGGAGGGGTGCGCGGGGAGGAGAATTTTGATGTACTACAGTGGGAAATTGGACAATGTGGAAGTGGGACATCCTACGTGTGTCAGACACGTAGCGGCTATAGGGAAAGCGCTGATAAAAACAGCTCATCTAACGATGGAGCACCAGACTGTTGTACATTCCACACACGGAGTAGTGGCGTTCCTGCAGTCAAACGCTTTCACACTCTCCGCGGCAAGGCAGGCAACTCTGCAAAGCCTTTTGACTAAGACACACATACACTTTGAGGCCTCAACTAAAAACATGGCAACACAGATGGGCAATGGGGACGAGCATGTATGTGCAGAGGCAACGGACCAGGAAATGAAGTTGCACCAGACCTTAGAGAGGGAGCCGCTGACTGACCCAGACGACACCTACTACTGCGACGGACACAGCCATCAGACACTAGGCCGAGAGATAGTAGCGTCGTATGCGGTAGTGAGAAGAGCACCGGAGGGCTGGGAGACAGTAAGGACAGGCATAGTTCCACAACCAGCGTCAGCACAAACAGCAGAATTAACAGCAGTAACAGAAGCATGTAAGGCAGCAAAGGGGAAGAGAGTGAATGTTTACTCAGATTCGGCATACACATTACAAGCAGCACACATAGACCTGTGCCATTGGAGACGGAAAGGTTTTGTGACCAGTAATGGTACCCCAGTGAAACACTTACAACCCTTGTTGGACCTTTATTATGCCCTAAAAGAACCCAAACAGGTAGCAGTGATGAAGTGCAAGGGACATCAGACAGATGCCTCCGAGATAGTGAAGGGAAACAATGCAGCAGACCAAGTAGCTAAGAGCACAGCAGGATACAGGCCCAAGAACCAGATGATGCAGAAAGCAGAAGAGCCAGAGAAAGACAGATTAGACTCAGACCACATCATAAGATTGCAAGAACAGGCAGCACCAACAGAGAAACAGGCTTGGCTGGAAAAGGGGGCGAGAAAAGATGAGGAAGGGATATGGAGAAACCATGAAGGGAAAGTAGTAGCCCCCGCAGGTCTGTTGAACATGTTGTGCCAGGAAGCACATAGCAGAGGACATGGTGCTAGTGGGCGAATGGTGACTTTGCTTTCTCAGAACTGGTGGCATCCATTCATGAAGGACATAGCTAAATACTATGTCCAGACCTGTGAAATATGTTGTAAACACAACCCCAAGGTAGCGCTTAAGGCAGGGTTAGGAAGCTTTCCCACCCCAACGGCCCCATGGAAGGAAGTTGTCATAGATTTTACAGACATGGGAACTGAGAACCGCGTTGAAGGGAAAAGGTATTTGTTGGTATGTGTTGATCCATTCTCTCGATGGGTAGAAGCTATCCCCACAAAGTCAGAGAAGGCGGCAGATGTGGTGAAGTGGTTAACAAGGGAACTCATACCTCGATTTGGCATTCCAGAAGTCATAAGATCAGACAATGGCTCACATTTCTCGAGTGCAGAACTACAAGAAATAGAGGCCACATTTGGCATCACCCATAAGTATGGAGCAGTATATCATCCAGCGTCTCAGGGACTGGTAGAAAGAGCAAATAGGACCATAAAAGAGGGCCTAGGGAAAGTATGTGCGGACACTAAGTTGAGCTGGGTTCAGGCTCTCCCAATAGTACTATATGGAATTAGGTCAAGTCCAAACTCTAAGTTGGGAATAAGTCCCCATGAAGTACTTACGGGTAGGAAAATGCCATGTCCACTGACCTCCACCCTGCCGACCACAGCGAGTCAGTTGCAGTACCAGCATGTGGAAATATCAGATTACATGAGGAGGTTGAACAACGCTGTTATGAGTATCTCTCAACAGGTGACGGAGATCCTGTGCGAAGGAGAAAAAGGAGAGGGTGCTCCTGTGGAGGTGGATGACTGGGTACTGAGGAAAGTAGCCAGATTCAACTGGAAGGCTCCCCGTTGGGAAGGACCGTATAAGGTTGCGGAGGTAACCTCACACTGTGTAAAGGTGTGGTTGAAAGAGGATAAAATAAGTAATTGGATACACAAGACACATTGTGCGCGAGCTCTGACCCCAGAAGACAGAACATTGGCCCAGGTCAGGAGCGATTCAAAAGAGCTGGACAACTACCAGGAGGCAAAAGCCTCAGAGGAAAAAGAGAAAAAGGAGGAAGTTTATGAAGACGAGGAAGAGCCAAGGTATAACCTGAGAAGCAGGAAGGGCAACGCTGAATGAAAGCCAGGGACTTGAAGATTAAGACTAAGACTAAGAAAGAAAGACTCTAGTTTAATACTTAAAAGTAACGTAGAAGTTGACACTGAGCTCAAAACCAATTGTTATCAGTCCCAGCAGTGGTAATGATAGAACATCTAGGATTAGGAATACTCAGGACACTGCAACAATGAAGACCGTACTAGGATGCAACACTAGAGCCACTCTATTGGTCCTCGTAATTATAAGTATTTCAGTGGGACTTCCTTTCATGTGGTGGGAGCTCCAATTGAAGGACCTAGACCGGCCCGAAAATAGAACCACAACGTCTTCCCCTGTCACAAGCACCAGGTCTCCCCTGCAAAGAGTGAAGAGAAGCAGACCACCAGATCTAAACCCAGTCATGTATATCAAGAACGAGTCTGGGTCTCAGGCTTTCCAGGTAGATCTGTGTAGCATCCTCAGTTGTGGGAGCAACCAGCTAGGCTGGAGAGGGTATGATGTTTACATGTGCATCTTCCCCTGGGGAGAACCGACAGGCAGCAACCCCTGGTGTCCAGACTGGAGCTATGTGTATTGGAATTCTAGTCCAGGGGGGTGGACCCAGAAGGGGGGATTTTGGGGTACATTCCAAAGGAAGATCAGTTTAATCAGAGGTCAAGTAACCACCCCTAAAGCAGGAGGAATTAACCCACTCATTATCACCATAACAGACCTAAGGGTATCACCATTTCAGGGCAATAAAAACACGTTCTCCCTACTGGTGGGGGTGGATGTGCCGGGGAAAGATCCAATGGGGATGATAAGAATTACTATACAACCACAAAATCAGATAAAACCAGCCTCAGCCCCGGACACTGGTAACTCCTCAAGTGGAGTACAGCGGGTGGAGCTGAAAGATTTTACCATACACGAAAAATTAGCGGTGGAAACAGGTTTCTATCAGACCAATTACTGGATGGATTGGATAACACTGGCAGCACAGGGATTAAACGCTACAAACTGTGTTGCTTGTGCAGCCTCCAGGCCTAATTTATGGACCGTGCCATCAGTGCTGAGCCAGCCAAAAACCCTAGACTGTCTGCTAGACCTCCACATGAGAGAGAATCCAGGAAGTGATTGCGTTAGATGGGATAAGTATTTCCCATGTTCCCCGGTGAATGCAGTACCACCAATCTTCACCCCAATGGAGAATAACTATACATGTCTAACCAGGACCAGTGCAACCGGGATATGTTTAGGTGATATGCCCGGAGACTGGTGCCGCAGTACCGTCAATGTAACCAACTGGAATAATGTAACTAAACTACGCTATGCTAGGTCAGACATATACTGGTTCTGTGGTGGAAGACGATTGATGAATGTCCTCCCTAGTGACTGGCAAGGAACCTGTGCCTCAGTTTCGCTAATAGTCCCAATCAGAGTAATCCCACTAGGTGCCCAAGAGCTCGTCAGTCACGTGAAACCCCAGAGCCCCCTAGATAGAAAGAAAAGAAGTTTTGACCTAAAAGCTGGCTCTCCAATCTATTTCGACGCCATAGGAGTACCCAGAGGAGTGCCAGACGAGTACAAATTGATAGATCAGATAGCAGCCGGTTTTGAGTCAATCATCCCAATGATAACCATAGGCAAAAATGTTGACCGTTTAAACTATGTGCATTTCAACATCCAGCGTCTGACTAACATGACCCGAGACGCCTTAGAGGGAGTGCATGGACAGTTGTCTGCCACTTCCCTAATGACTTACCAGAACAGGATGGCACTCGATATGCTGTTAGCAGAGAAGGGGGGAGTGTGCTCAATGTTCGGCCAAACCTGTTGCACTTTCATCCCAAATAACACGGCCCCAGATGGATCTTTTACTAAGGCCTTAGCTGGTCTGAGATCAATGTCCCATGAATTGGCGGAACACTCAGGCATAGAGAACCCCCTGAACGATTGGCTAAATAGTATCTTCGGCAAGTGGAAAGGCGTAATCATATCTGTAGTCCTCTCCATAGTGATAGGAATAGTAGTGATGGCCTTATGTGGATGTTGCTGCATCCCATGTATTAGACAATTATGCCTGAAGTGTATCACCACAGCAGTGGACTCTAAATTGCCCCGGCCATACCAAATGGCTCTGTTAGCAGAAGAGATACAGTTGTTGGAGGAGAATGACGAGGATGGTATGGTAAGATTCGACATCGATGGATCCGAAGAAGAGGCCGAGTTAGACCAACCGTTTCTATACATATAACTTGCTAATGGTTGACCATATCCCATATAGTTTCTCCCTCTTTTTCTCTCTCTCTCTCTCTCTCTCTCTCTCTCTCTCTCTCTCTCTCTCTCTCTCTCTCTCTCTCTCTCTCTCTCTCTCTCTCTCTCTCTCTCTCTCTCCTCTCTCTCTCTCTCTCTCTCTCTCACCCACACATGCACCCACGTAGAAGGCGTGTGACTTTATACTGTTTTTGATTGTGCCATATTATGTGCTTAGAGGAGGTTCTCTAGTATGAGGGATATGTAAGCTCCTGGATATAGGTGGTTTTAGCTTAGACATTTATAACTTTTTATATTAGCTGTTGATAACTTTTTATGTTAGCTTCTTATAAAAACATTTATAACATAGGTGTGCTGTTGTGTTTGTTTAGAGATTTCCACTCTGTTAAGTAACACACACATAGAGTTATGAACTGATATAGCCCATGTCTGTTAGAGATTTCCACTCTGTTAAATAATTAACACATAGAGTTATGAACTGATATAGTCCATTGTTGTAGCTTTATATTATTGTTTAGTTTACATAATAAATTATGTAAAAAGGGGGATTGATAATATAAATCCTTATATTCTGTAGATATTCTTCATTGTATTACTCTTCATGTCTATTAAAGTTCAGGCTAGCGAGGTCAGTATAACACAGCTATGCAGCTGTTGTGTCTATGAAATGTCCAGTTCCCAAGGGAAGGTAGTCACACGCCTGCGCACTTCAACACCCACAACTGTTTATCAGTATATTGACATTCTGGAAGCAGACTGGTCGTTGCACGTTCCAGTCTTGTGAGAAAAGATGAGAACACGGGATTCTCCTCCTCTTGACAGGACAGAGCGAATCAGATGTTAGGACGAGGCGAGACGAACCTGTGACGATAAACTGTGTATGAAAGGCCCCACTTCCGTGGTGGGGCAGTTGTTCTTTGACCAACCTGCGTGTTGGCTGTACCACTCACTGCTTTTGCAATTGCAGCGCTTGCAAATTAGCATACTTCGCAGATATTTTTTAACAGTGCTAAATTCATTATTTGAATTGCAGCTTCATTCTCTGCTCAGGTAGATGTTACTCTAGATAATAGTTATATGATATATTACCTCTGAATGCAGCATGGCAAACCTTTTAAGTGTCAGACAGCCACTAGCTTTTAGACTGCATGTCTGCTATATGTTGCACTGAGGATTTATGAGATTTTGTATCTGCTTGTGTGATTACAGATGCCGTCAGAAAGAATCAGGTCACACGTGCGGCCACAGATGATGAGATTCTGAAACACGCCATTAGGTGGTTCAACCTGGCAGCAGACCTGGGCAGCTCCAGGAGGCGTGCTGGAAATATCCCCCCCACTGAACAAACCTAATGTGTATGTGCAGTCAGGTTGAATATTTTCAGAATGAAAGATATGCACATTTTGGGCTGAAAATGAATCATGTAAAGTTTAAACCAAACCCCATATTATTTTCTGCCAATCTTCTTTTTTTTTCACTGTTGTGAATCGAATAATAATCTTCAACCAGTTACACAGAGACTTGTTGGTTCTCCAATAGCGATTGCTGTTAACCATGTCCACTGGGTTCTATTAAGTTCTATTAGGTTAGTTATATTAGTTCTATTAGGTTCTATTAAGGTACAAATTGTTCTATAAGGGTAATATCTGTACATAAAACATGAAACCTTTCAAGTAGTTGTCTCATAATCATTATATTATATGTTGACAAGATACTCTGTACATGTCTAAAAATAATTGTTTTCCTTTAATAAAAAACTGTTTTTGATATAATTTATGGTTGCATTTCTTTTTTCCATTGATGCATTTTAAATATATGTTGGTTAGCTCTGAGATTTTTCTGTAGTTATTTTGAGTAATGGAGGATCCGGGCCAAATGAGCCGCTTTATCAACGGGTCCAAATTGAATATGGGTGGATACGGGCCGTATCTGGTCTGAATCTTTGACCCGTAGCCGTTCTGGATACGGGCCGGCTCTGGTCCGGATCCGTCCCGCTGTGCATCTAGCCTCCGATCCGGACCCGTTTTGCGGATCCGTTCCGGAGCCTATGATACCTCCTGGGCGGATCCGGAACGGAGTCAGTTTGCTATCTGGGGCTACTGTGGCCCCTGCATCAAGTAGCCGCGCCCCAACTGACTAGTGGCGTACGAATGCTATATTTTCAGATTTTGTTTTCATTTTATTTTATTGCCAGACCAAAGCAGTGCTGCAAATGTCAATGGAAAGACCCAAGGATGTCAGTTAGTAATATATCCCACCTCCATGACATGGGGCATCTGAGTGTATCTCATGCCAGACTCAGCCAGCTCCATGATCTCCTCCAGACACTTCTCTAAGTTTGGGATCAGAGGACACACCTCCCCCACCTGCCCTGGAAGACCTAGAGCTGATAGGTAGAAAGAGAATGCACTTAAAAGATGAATATACACATGTATATATAGCTCAATAATAATTTTGAATGCATATGAATGCTGTTCCCGCCTGCTAACGTGAGCACTGATTTCTATTTCAAAAGTCATTGGCAGCTTCTGCACAGTTATCTGTCTGTCTCTGGTTGTAGTGATGGCCAATAACCAGACTGTCAAAGCTAATGCAGCATAACAGCTACAGATACGGAACCTCTGCACCTACATTAATCCATCGTTTGAATCTTGGAGCAACAACAGAAACATACAACGTGCTTGGTTGCATTTAGAGTGAATGTAATTCTCAGAAGATAAAATCACCTCAGGATTTGTATATATAACCCCCTTCATATTTGTAAAATTGAAATAATTGGAATAAAAAACACATTCATTAGTACCTGCTCTGTCTTTGGTTCCTTTGCTGTTGTAGATGGAGAAGCTGTTGAACTTGTTGATGAGAGGCTCAAGGAAGGCCACAGGGAAGGCTGCTGAGAAGGCAGCTAAACACTTTCCTAGTGCTGGACGCTGTCTGGAGAGGAGAGGAGAGGAGAGGAGATGATTATTTATTCCTCTTTATAGTTCCACGTGTTTTCTTATTATTTTACATATTTATTATGTTTTATGGCACTCATGTTACTCTCCATTGTGGCCTATGGACGTCAGAAAGAAAAATATCAGTAAACTTGCTGATTTGGAGTTGGATTGGACGTTCTCTGTAAATTCATGTAAACCTACATGCACATGGGGAAGGAATATGACTCTATAGCAGTTTCTGTACCGTGAATACACATGTAAGTCGGGTATACTGTACCTCTCCACATAGATGCTTTTGTTGGTTCCCAGAAAGTAGAGGCTGTTGAGGATTCTGTAGCAGGAAACCTGGACATCATCCACTGGAAGAGGAGAGGTTACCAAAAAAGAATGTTTGCAGTTTAATTTTAATGGAGTGTGTTCACATTTATGTCCTGTAATTTAACAATGAAACAGCAATCTATTAAATGAAGGAAATCTGCCATTATCCTTCAGAAACAACTTTTTTAACTGAGATGCAAATGCAGGTATTTTCTTTCGTATTTTCGTTTGAAAACCCGAATCACACATCACCACCAGTCAGTACACACATATGAGGTCTTCTCCGAACAAGTTCTGTCCGATGTGTTCGAACAGGGAGGAGAGGACGGGCAGCAGGGCGAAGGTGGTGTAGTTGATGATCTGTGTGACGCCTCGCGGCTGCTCTCTGCTGTGGGTGAACTGGCCGAGCTTCAGGTTCTCCTGCGTCTTCTCCAGATCTTCTGCTGCACTGTCGAAGAACAACCGCAGCGCCGCCTTCACGGACTCCAGACCGGTCTTCATCACTGTCCTGATGTATGGGGAGGGATACATATCACAACATCAAGAACCAGCTGTTTTTCAACAAACAGTGCCAGAAAACACACACATTCTACTGTTTTGCCAGACGTCACGTGAAAGATTAGAGGCACAGGAGGGAGAGCGTCCAACGAGGGTTCCTGATTTGATCCTCCATAAGAGTGTCAAAGTGTCCCTTAAGCGAGATGCTTTTTGTGTGGATGGGTGAATCTCGGCTCATGTTGTGAGGCGCTTTGAGGGTTTGGTAGAGATAGAAAAGCAGTATGCAAGTGCAGTTCATTCACCATTAGAGTAAAAACGCCTCTCGCCTGAGGGGTAAAGGGTACACACTGAAGGTCCTTTAAGATCCCAAATGACCAAGGTTGCTTTAAACCTTGTAGAGACACAGAGGCGAGTGCGTGCTCTCAGCATTGATCACCGGAACCTTCCGTGGCTTACTATTTGGCCAACAAGTCTAAACTGAATATGTGCAGGTTCAGTTGGAATGTACGTATGAGCCTGTTTAACTTAAGTTTGTCAGGCGGTCACACAATGTTTTGCTGAGGGACAAAACCAAAAAAAGGTTTAGTCTTCACTTATTATGTATGAAAGTCTGTGGAGGAGAACTTTCTGGGATTCCTCTTTTCTGTGTCGCTGGCCTCAAGAAAAACAAAGCGCTGTCTCGTAAATTGTGGGCCATAGCGCAGGTTTGCTCACTTACACCATGTTTGCTCGTGAGAAAGCTACTCATAAGCGCCGAGAGCGTCGACTTTGTTCACCGATTTGTTCACCTCCAGAATGTTTCCTGAAGAGCATCATCAGTATTCATCTTCAACTTCATGGGATGAAATGCATATTATGTGTCCTTCAACTACATCTTACATGGTGTAATGACAAAAGGACACACACACACACGCTCAATCCATGTCTCTCCTTACCTGGCATCCAGGCTTTGTCCCAGTATCTGCAGACAGTTGACTATGGATGTGGCATTAGTACCTGAAAAGTAGACATCACATAATAAACAGAACACCCCAGGTGCATGCTGGGTAGGGTTTGACGTTCCTTTCATTCAGCCATGGGAAGTCAGGCACACAACTACAACAAAACAATCGCCTTGTTCAAACTAAAAGTACTTTACTTTAGTAAATAACACAGCACAGCATCATATTCAAAGAAAAAACATGTTCCTTTCAAACTAAAAGCTTCAAAAGTCTCAAAGCCTAATCAACACCAATAATAAACATCTTTTATTTTCCCAAATGTGTCCGTCTGTTATCGGTCGTGTCAGGTTTTAGTCTGCAAAGATGGAACATCTTTTTTACTTTGAATAGAATCAGCATTTGGATATTGTGCAACAAGTGGCAATACACACCACACAACACACACAGCTGCTGAGCAGAGGACAAGCACACACACAACTATAATACCATGCACGCATGCACACAACACCCCTGCACACAATGTTTGTTGCCGCTCTGTCTCACACAAACACGTTACTGCCATTCAGGATCACACCGTTTTATATGTACAATAACAGATGCATACCTCTGGAGGATAACTTATTCTACCACGTGTCTCAGTGTACACTACGTTTAAATCTCCACTCAGTCCTCAGTATTTCTGAAACTAAGCAATCTGCCAACCAAGACGGGGAAGAAGAAGACCGCTAGCAAGAAAACACAGATGCAAACAATGCAAATTTTAAACTTCTAAGAAAGGTAGGCCTTGAAAATGTTATATTAGGAAATAAATGCATCCAACTAGCTACTCGCTATCCTCAAAGATGCACAAATTGTAAACAGAAACGTTAGATTCCACAGGGCACCTTCATCTCTCTTCCAACAGAAACTATTGCACGTTATTCATAGGCAGGCTGTTCTCATTCACTGTGTGTAGCTATACTTCCTAAAAGTAATGCACTATCATTTATTTAAATATCCCACGAGATCATCTTGTATGTAACAGTGAGCGATGTAGTTTAAAGAGCAATAAAGTCCATGTAGGAAGGTTGGGATGGATGGGCGAGTCTAAAAATAGGGAATGCCCATTTTTTCGACGTCCCGTAGTCCCACAAATGTCCCACTGGACTGAGAGTCTGTTATCCGGAAACAAACAACCATTTGTGGGCTCACTACTCCAAAAATGCACACCCTCCATGCAAGACAGAGAAGCACATGGCTAATTATAATGCAGAATGACGTCATTGGATGTCACAATTTTTCTTTTTACTCGCAAAGGCATGAACCCACTCTACTGCCTTTGTTGGTTGGGTTGGTTGGGTTCAGGCACGAGGGGGGAGATCAGTAAGGTTGAGTATCAGGGCAAATCAACCAAAGGCAGAGTAAGGGCAGGTGTGACATAGGCATTACTCCTGGGTCACCGCTGTATGAAACCATTCATACTGCACTCAGAACAACAGCAGAGAAGGAGCGGAAGAGGAAGCATTAGGCATGAACGTCCTTACCAAATAAGGATATCCTATGTCTGACAAGAACTCCCAGTTTGCAGAAAAGACTGGAAAGGTTTCAATGGAAGTTGAGAGGAGGAGGTAGAGAGGGAAGCGGAGAAAAAAAAGATAACAGAAAGGTGTGAGACAATGAATCCAGAGAGAGAGAGAAAGAGGGAGAGCAGGGAGATATAAAGGCCACAGCCTATCATACACAAGTATTCAATTTGAACATACAGGCAAGGTCTTGTTCAACAATACAACATGAGAGCGAGTGCTATAACCTGCAACTCTGGCATCACTGGCTTTCTATCCATCTATTGTTGTGTCATTTGGGACACTCACCTGGTCACCATCTCCTTCTCCTTGTTGGAGGCGTGGCCTCCGCTGCTGATTGGACTGATGGCTGTGGACAGGAAGTACAGCCGGTGGTTTTTAAAGTACTGATCCACCAATGGCAAGACGACCTGAGGGTGAACGGCATAAATACACATAGGGATTACTGTCGGGCTGTGTTTGAAATTGCAAACTAACATGCCGCATACTACAACCATATACAACAACAAATACATTTTTTCTTAAAAAAATAAAATAAAATCCACGACCGAAGTAAACCAAAATATCAAACTGATTGTTGAATCAAATACCAGTTCTGACCTTTCCAAAGAACTTAATCTGTTGTTCATGAGGAATCTTCTCCCCCTTTGGTCTTGTTCCCAGATCTAAATGAGGAGTAGAACACAATCAAAGACAATAAGGTCTGAAAAGATTTGCATGGTGGCCTTCATCCGACACATTGCCCCAGGTGTTTGAGCTAGGAGGAAGATTTTTATTTGATCAATATTTATGCAGTCTAATTTGTGGTGCAACGAGTCCATTGAAAAGAGTATTTAGTGTGGCAGCTGATAACCCCTTTAACAACTGCTAGAATCCACTGTGTTCTCCAGCAGCCACCCGTGCTTTCTTTTATCATTTAGGTACTATGTCACCTTCCTCTCTGAACAAGCCCTATAATTCTAGACCAGAGGTCTCTAGTCTCACCAAACTCCATCATATGCTGGTGTGCCTGGTCCACGTATGTGATGAGCTGCTGGAGGAAGGTGTAGGCAAACCGTTTCTCGATAGCTGGAGTGTCCAGCTCCTGCGACTTCACACCTCTGGAAACACACACACACACACACACACACACACACACACACACACACACACACACACACACACACACACACACACACACACACACACACACACACACACACACACACTTAAAGGAATGATCTGCCATTTTTGGATATATAGATCAAATGCACCTATTGCTGTTAAAAAATTTAAACTTTATTACATCGTCATATTACATACATACATGATATTTGCCCTCTGCATTTAACCCATCTATAGCAATTTAGGAGGAGTGGGGTGCTGAGAAACGCCCGGGGAGCAACTGGGGGTTCAGTGTCTTGCTCAAGGACACTTTGATATGCGATCTATAGGGAGACTGGGGATCGAAACGGCTACCTTGTGGTTGCAGGACGACCACTCATCCCCATGAGCTACAGCCGCCTGTTTCATGCACTTGCAGCCTCTCGGGCAATTACCAGGTGACTTCAATTAAGTCTCTGAGGATTCAAACCTCATACTTAAACTCAACATACCTCGTTCTAAATCCAAAGGCTATTAAACAGAACATCCAGCCTGTGTTCTAAGTGTAAAGCATACTTCCTACCTGGACACAGTGTAACCATTGATCTGGAGGAACTTGAGGATGTCTTGTGCTTTTTCTCTGTCTTTGGATTTCTCTTTGGCAGTCAGTGTATCGTAGGGAACCAGCAGAGGATGGTTTCCTCCACCTGGAGACAACAGCAACACGGCAGGATGGAAAACATAAGACAACCGGCTGACACAAAGGGGACCCTTGTGTGTCTGAGCATCCCTTTCACTGGTTTGCAAAGCTTCAGGAAGCTCAAAAGCCTGGATTTGTTTTGCTAACTGTAGTCATGGCATCGCAATCAGCTCAGACGAAATAAATTGTCTATATATTTTGGTTTAAATGCACTGTTTTTTTGTGGTTTTCAGAAAGAAAATCTAACTAGAGTCACCGCCTCGCGGTTGTAATGCTCCGTCAACCAGTCACGTTGTGGTTTACATCTACGTCTGTCCAACCCTGTCCTGCAAAATGACATTCCCATACAACTAAACTGCATTCTCAGGTACATTCCGAGAGTCGCAGTTTTAAACAGGTGGTTAATATTAGTGGTTATGTTTAGTAAACGTCATGGTTTGACTTAAAATGAGTACATTTACGATTTAAATTACAGACGTATATAAGTCTACATAGACTTTTGGTTTCACACTTGTTTTGATGTGGAATACAGCAACTATGATTACACATTTTTCCCACAAAACATAATTGACAATGCAGTTTTGTTGTATGGGACGTCATTTTTTGTAAACCAGGTTGGTCTTGGTAGAACTTCCTAATTGTATTCCATTTGACATTTGTGTGAGATTGTCACAATTAGCATACAAATTCCTGTCGCAGCCAAAAACCTGTTTTTGTGAGGTTCAAAGTGACCTTGAACTTAGAACCTTTGACCATCAAATCCAGCCACAAAATACAGTTGGTGGTGTTAGCAGAAAAGGAAAAAGGTTTTGGGAAACGCAGTGTGTGTGTGTGTGTGTGTGTGTGTGTGTATGTGTTGCGTTATATCCACCTTTGGCTTCCAGGTCCATTTTCTTTTTCCTGGCCCAGATATTATGATAATTCTCTGCAAGCAGCTCTGCCATCGACTGGAGAAACACAATGGTAAATATATGTGACTCCGACTGTTACATATCTATTCCTCTATCAATCCACAATATCTTCTACAAGCTCAGGACTCAAACATGTTGGTCTGCGTGGGTATACAGTAGCCTACCTGCATGTCTCTGGACAGTGTCACGTTGCTCATATCGATGGGTCTGGGGCTGAAAGCTGGAGCTCCTTCAAAAGACAGCTGTAGAAGACAGCATACATACACCGTCTCATGTGGTTTTCCTTTTTTCTATATGATTGCCCTCTATAACAAAGTTAGAGTGTGTGTGTGTGTGTGTGTGTGTGTGTGTGTGTGTGTGTGTGTGTGTGTGTGTGTGTGTGTGTGTGTGTGTGTGTGTGTGTGTGTGTGTGTGTGTGTGTGTGTTTACCTGGCTGGCCTGTGATATCCTCCTGGACTTGTTGTGGAGGCTGGCAGGGTCGCCCTCTCTGATCCTGTCGGTGCTCCAGCCCCACGACACCATGGTCTTCAGAGACTCTCTGACCGGCCAGCCATACACCTCCTTGTCCTGCAAGATTAAAACCAACTTTAAAGTGTGCAAAATACAGTATTCCCCTGCCATTATTCCAAACGGATTTCCAGTGGCATGTGGCTGCTCTCTCTGGAGTAAGACAGTCTTCTCGCTTGTTTTGGCAAACAATATAAAAATGAAAGGTACCCTGTGGGCTTTTCTTGTAATCAGACAAAAGAAGTGATGATTACATTCAGTGTTACTCACCAGATCACACTGTTTGTCCTGTAATGCGCAGCCTTGAGGTCTAACACACATGTTTAATGCATTTCCTTCCTCATCAAACATTTGCAAAGCATTTTTTAAACCTGCACAGTTTACATCCATGTTTTATAGAAGCCCTGAGAGGCAAGTGAGAAAAAAAATGCATCTGTGAAAATAGAAAAGAAAAAGTGTTTTGGCAGGTTGTTGGAATACTCATTTGGGCTACAAGAGGCTAACGAATGACTGCCTCATGTTTTAAACAGGACTTAAGTTCACGTTGTCTCCGAGGTGGGTTTACATTTCTCCATTCCCTGGAACCACAAGGTATACATTGTGTGTCAGCGAGTTGTAAAACCTTATTGTTATGTCTTTCTTTTGCCTCGAAATTTATTTTAATTGGCACTAATGTGCCGGTAGGAAAAGCATGAACGTTTTTACTCCTATTTAGAACACGAGGTGGTGTTGCATTCAGCCTCTTGTGGCCAAAATGAATATATTATTTACCTGTTTTCATACACATACAAAATTATCCTGGCAAAATCTTTATTTTTTTCTTCTTCTTATCTCATAAACATGAGCGGAAACTGATTTAGATCAGACTAAATGTATAACGACAATGATTATTGTATTTCTTTCACTTGCCTCTCAGGGCTTCGGTAATGTCTCCTCGCCTGCAGTCTTCTTCTTCCCTTTCTTTGCTAGCCCATTGCCACCTTTCGACCGGAAGGAATGTGTATCGCATCCCCGGTGTCCTTATGCACGTGACCCACTCATAGAAAGACTTCTTCATCGCACTACTTTAGTTTAAAGTTAACTACAGCCAAGGTAGGCAAGTGCTTTGGCCAACAGGGGGTCTAAATCTGACCTGCCTAGTTGACCCTAAAGCTGGGTGTCCAGACTCAATCCAGGCTAGTGATACACGATAAACCAGAAGCAGGATTCTGTGAGCTGACAGAACCCCATTGCCAACCCGTTTGTTGGGTCCGGCTCACATTGAGTGAGACTGTGCTGACACAGCTGAATCCACCAGCACTCAGATTGCCTCGTTAAGTTAAAAGTCAAAAAGTCAAAATTAAAAAAAACAATGAGATCATTGAAGGCAGACAGCTGCATGCAGAGTACCTTCTCAGAGAGGCCTTTGTATGGTTTCAGTAAAGGGTGGCTCTTGGAGATTTCACATATCTGTTCCCCATATGACCAGCCATTGCAAAACTATAAAACATAGAGACGAGATGTTTAATATTTTGATTTAATATTCTTGCAGTGTATTGCATCTTAAAAAAATCAGTAACAGTACTCGCACTATTCCATGACATGAGAACTTCGCCTTACCTTTTCTATACACCACTTCTCATGGTTGTGCTCTGCATATCTGGTTATAAAATAGTCCAGTTTCTCTGGGACGGTCACACTGAGAAAAACAAAAACACATTTAAATATGTGGGGTCACCTGCTTTCAAAGCCGAGACAACAATCCTCGGCATGTATTTTGATAACTGGTAAATCATTGGCTCTTTTTTTTATGAAAATAAAATGTGGATCTGCACCGTAAAACAACTTCCGCAATAAAAGGTATATAGCAATGAAGAAATGAATATGTTGTATATACCTGGTAGTGTCTGCAGGCTGTGGAGTGAAGTTTCCCTCTGAGTCCATGGACGACTGTTTCTCCATCATGGCCATGTAGTTGGACTCCATGTAGTCTGGAGGCAGAGCGCCAGCCACAGCACTGAGACATGGAAGCGCCAGCTTGAACAGCTCCTGGTCATACCGCTACACCGTGAAGACACATACATAGTAGGCGGCTTTATCCATCCTTGAACTGCAATGTTACACTTTCACTGCCCTGGGCTACTATAGGGGTCACCCAAATAACCCCAGGCAGCACAACAGGCTGTATACTTTTTTCTTTCTTTCCATAATTGCATGTGCAGTCGCAGTATGCAGCAAACAATCTGGTAAAGGTCAGCCAAAGAAGCAATATGGGGCTTTAAAGACGTGACCGTTAACAAGGTTGGGTAGGTCGAACAAAGAAATGCTACAGTGTTGGTTGCATTATGGGAGAAATAGGATTCAGCGTTTTTTGGAGCTTGAGCCATACTGAACTTTTCTAGTTCTTTAATGTGAATGTCCCATGCGAGTGAGTGCAACAAAAATCCAAAACACCCCTGACACATTCACTTATTTTATGTATCGACAATTGATTTAATTTTATTATTAATGTTCTATTTTGAAAACAAGGCCTAAACTGGAGCCTTACCTTGCGTGACAGAGCGTCAAAGATTCCCCAGAACAGTTTCCTGGAGAGGTGAAGCTCTTCGTCTGATGCAGCTCCAAAGCTGCCCCAGCCTCCAGCCAGGCAGTAATACTTCCAACAGCGCTCATAGTGATTGGTCAACAGCTAGGTAAAGTCAAGGGAACATACATCAACCATCTGCTGGCTTTAGGAACCATTTTCAACAAAATAGTGCTGCCGTTGGCACAAATTCACAGAGCAAGGCTTGTCCATGATCAGATTTTCAGTACATCTGAAATCAGAGATGCTGATGCAAAATAAGAAAGAAATCCTTTTTATTTGTCATAGTACATACATACATGAAATGTGTTCTCTGCATTTAACCCATCCTAAGGAGCAGTGGGCTGCCCTGAGCGGCGCCCGGGGAGCAATTTAGGGATCAGTGTCTTGCTCAGGGACACTTCGACGTGTGAGCTATGGGGGGACTGGGGATCGAACCGGCTACCTTGTGGTTGCGGGACGACCACTCATCCCCCTGAGCTACAGCCGCCTTGTACAGTGCACTTGTAAGAAAATAATTGTATTGTTGACAACTGGATGAGCTAAAGTATTGCAGAGGATTCATTTGAAAAGCACTTTTGAATTGATGGGGCAGAGATAACTGCAACATGCTCCTCACCTTCAGAGGCATCTTGGTGTGTTCATTAAGCAAAGGGACGTCAAACACCAGCCTCCTCAGCAGATGCTGCATCATCGAAGGCCTCAGCTTACTGCACATTATTAAGACAGCGTACATTAGTTGGTTGTCTCCACTGCCGCACAGAAACAGGATAAAGAAAACAACTAGGAAGACAAATCAGATCTTTAAACAAAAATAAAGTAGAAGATAAGCAAATGACAAGCAATGATATGATAACAAAAGAAAAAAAGGAAGTGCTTTACAAAGATGCATCTGTGAAATTAGTAGTAGTCATGTTGAAGCCAGAGCTGTTAAGAGTGAGCGTCTGTTCTGCCTCCCTCTACCTCAGAACTCCAGTCTTACCCACAAGCGGCCAGCAGACACTCCTCGATGGCGTCCCTCTGGGCCTTGGTGAGGCAGCAGCCTTTGGACAGGCGGTAAACCGTGTGGAGGAGGGAGTCGATCAGCGAGGCAAACGGCTCCGTCCCCGCAAACAGTGGAGCACATTTGGTCAGGAGCGGCAACACGGCCGTACACAGATACCTGTTGAGGGCAAGGGCCATGTCTGTGGCACTGAGGGCCACCTGACACCAATACAGAGAGGAGAAGACGAGAGAAAGGGACTATTTAAGTGTACAATCAGGTTTGAGCTGAGGAAAATGTGCATTCGAGGGGCAATGGGAATAAAGAGAGGCGATGTGTGTTTGTGCAACTCTACATTACATTATTCTTATAATTACATTACATTTGACATTGACTCCAGTGGTGCATTCGGTGGAGTTAAACACTTCATTTCCTGCATTCTGTTGAATTTCTCTGCAACAATTTATGGTGAAAGGTTTTTCCCAAGGAAAACACAAAATTCTGGCTGCAGGTAACAATTCAAAATATATTCAAACTATATAAGCCTCTCAGACATGCTGTACTGTAACAAATATCGACTTCTTTTATTGAATGTTATCCTTGCAGAGTCAACACACATGCAAGAATGATTTACTCTTTCTTCCTCTTTTGATTGTGGAAGTTACACCTTTAAATGTGCAACAATACATTCATTATTTTTAAGTAATTCATAAACCCATAATTCATGTGTTTCTGCTACAGTTCTGTTCATGTTCAAACTTTCTGCACATCCACAAAATATCCCACATATGTTATGTGACGTGAGCCTTCAGATAGCCCCCTCCCTTAAAGCCAATTAAATGCCAGCATGCAAGATCATCTTGAAGATGAATATATTCTAACATGACTTGACTTCACGCAAAGATAATGCAAAGAAGTTTGCGCAAATATTGGTCGGGACAATTCTGTTCTCCCAAAATACTGGTGGGGGTACCTAGCGTCACCTACACCCTCGTTGGTAGCTAATGATTTTCTACTTACACAGGCACAAATCAACACTAGCAAAACCAAAACAATGATCAAGTATAGACTAAAAAGCTCCGTAGAGCTGAGAGAAATTACAGAATTGAATTACTTCAAATTCAAGGAAATATTGAAGGGCAACAAAGAAACATCAGTTTCACACACACACACACACACACACACACACACACACACTTACAGTGTCCAGAGAGGCAGCGGCTCTCAGGTCCGGTAAGAAGCCGACTTCCAGCAGGTGCAGCAGGAAGTTTTGGTCTTCTATACCGTAGACTCTGTCCAGGAACAGGACCATGGCTGCTTTATGGTCCGGACAGAATCCAGCTGACATGTCTGGCTCCACCACCAACCCGTCTGTGCATGCAAAGGCAAACACACACACACACAAAAGTCAAGATTTAACCATCAACCAAGTCGCTGCTTTTTATTTGTGGTTGCTCCTTATTACCATTGATCCCATACTGGGAATACTGTGTTATGCATGTCAGATAGGCTGGTTGGAGCGTGTGCTTACCTTTAGCCAGGTTGGGCATGGAGAATGGAATGCTGATAACTCCCACCAAGTCTTCAATAGGAATCAGAGACCTCAAAATTGCTCTGATGCGGATCGCTTCACCTTTACCAGCATGGATTAACTGAAACAAAATGGGTTAGGTTAGTGTGAGTCAGTCAGTCAGTCAGTCAGTCAGTCAGTCAGTGTGTGTGTGTGTGTGTGTGTGTTGTCACTCACATGCATCTCTGGAGCACAGCGGCCCAGCAGGTCAATGAGAGCCGCATAGAAGGTCATGATGGCGTTTCCCATGTGGATGGTATCATCTTCCTCTTCTTCCAGCATGTCACTGCTACACACACACACAAAAATATGATGCTACTAAATAGTCCAGACCACTCGCATCTCAAACAGGGCAGATGGCTTTTCCCATAATTCATCACTCAAGCAACAGATGAAACACAGTGTTTCTCTCTATTCAGTGAATTTAAAAACACATAACTGGGATGGATAATACTCGTGTTTGGGTTGAAACAGAGACCATGGGGGCATTTACAATAGCACTGATCTATTGAACTGTAAAGGCCTTCTTGTAGAGTAAACTATAACTATAAAACAAGAAACGATGACGTTGTCTTACAGTGTCTTGCTGCTCTCAGATGTGGGGGAGGGGCCATCTCTGGAGAGATCCTGAGAGATCTTAATGGCTTCCTCCATCGCAGCCAACAACCCATCACCACCTTCACCCCGAAGGGCCGGGCCAAAACATTCCGGTCGGCGAATCAGAAGCCTCACCACGACATTGGCATTCTCCTCCACACTTTCCCCTGGCACACAGAGCAGCAGAGGTGTTCATGACAAACAGAACTGCGTGGCCAACACACACCACGTACACATGCACACGTCGACAAAGAGGGGCAACAGTTTTTGTTTGAGAGGAACAGATGTGACCGGCAATATAGTCGACTGTGGGAAAAGGGACTTGTGAATTCACCGTTGCAGAAGACGGCAAAGCGCAGGAAGTCGAGGTAGCGTTCGCCCTCCACGGGGTTCCAGCCAATGTCCGGGTATCCATTACGCACCAGCATCACACAGCTCTGCAGCCCACAGCCCGCCAGGTACTGCACCACCTGCACAGGCAGACAGAGCGGCATGTTTGGTAACACTTTCTATGACGACCACGTCTATGATGCATCATAAACAAACTTATAATGCATTATAACACCATATACTCATACGAATAGTTATAAGCACTTCACCATGCTTTATAACAATAATCATAACACATTATAAAGCATTTTATTTTACAATTTCATAAGGTCAAGTAGCATTATGTTTTCCCCTAAGACTGTACTATGATGCTGTCATTGGCAGCTTATCTGGTGATAGCAAAGTGCTGTGACAAGAATGTAGACTATATACAGATGGACTGGGCTGTTAGGCTAGATTAATATTTCCACCGTGCTTTCATGCTACATTGGTCACACAGAAAATGAGCCGAGCAAAGTTGTCACTCATCTGCCGATAGCAATGTGCTTTCCTACGCTGTGACAAGGGTAAGTGGATGAAGAATGATGATATATTAAGTTGGCACATTGTTTCAAGGATCATTATGTATCATATTTCCCATAGCTGCAATACATTATACTCTTTTTAGAATGCATTGTAATTTCTTATAAATTACTCAAAGTGGCCATTATTTGTGTGAAGTAAAAAGATATTCAGTCTATGACCCCTGTTGAAAAGAACACACAAAGCACCTTAAGCAAACAACGACCACTTAGAGACACTGTAATGTGTTACATCTATGGGAATTATGATCGTTGCAAAAAAAGTCAGTGAGTGACTGATGAAGTATTATAACATGCTTCATCATGTGTTATCATTGTTGTTATAAAGCATTATGACTATTTATGAGTTCTTATAACTATCATCATATAGTGCTAATATATATATCTCATCTCGTTTGGTCTGAGTAAGGTGAGGGCTGGGATGATCCCCATGAATCCTCTGCAGCCCTTATTCCTCTGAAATAAAATTCTGTATTTTGCATTTAATTCAATTCAACTTTATTGATTCACAAAAGCAATTTGGGTTTTGATAAGTGCAAACAGACAAACAGACAGACACCGAGCACCGGAGCTGTTTAAGACTATGTTGGACTGAAGGTGTAATAATATATTAAATAGATAAAAGTAATCATACAATAACGATAATAAGTGAATAAGGATATAGTCCATATGGCAGTAAGGCATTTAGGTATTTCATGTTTTTCATGTGCCATGCTCCCGATAGAGGACAGGATGGTCTTGCAGGTGCTTGTTTACCAGGCCAATGTATCTGGAACTGGGGTGGTGGACATGAACACTTTCCCCCATGACGTCACAGGCCTTTGCCCTGACCAGCTGCTCATAGAATGAGGCTGAGCTCGGGAGGGGCAGTCCAGGGATCACTCCGGTTCAGAGGCGCTTTCTGAACCAGCAGATGAAGGAGAAACACAGAATCTCTCAATGAAGGAACTGCAGAAGGTTCTGCAGGGTGGATTTTTGGGGGAAGTATTCATATAGGTGTGCCATTAAAGCTTTTGGGTTTTTACTACAAATTGAAGGCTATAATAAAAGATGTTAGCAAGATATTTATACTGGTCTACAACATCCACCTCCTCGCCATCTATGACCACTAAGACTCTCCTAAGAGGCTTCCTCCTGAGATCAATAACCATCTCCTGGGTCTTGGTGATGTTTAAGGTGGCGTTAGGAAAGGATGCTCTTACAGGCATTAGTGTAGAGAATAAGGGGGAATAGAATGCACCCTTGTGGTGAGCCTATGCTGGTGTACAGCATATCTGACTCTCTGAGGTCTACCTGTTAAAAAAATCCATAATCCATAAATAGGAACCTTCTTCCAATGAAACAACCCCAAATTTGCTGACATATGACATATTACTGTTTGTAAACCTCACCTTCTCCAGGTCCGGCTCTCTCAAAGCCAGGGCCAACTCATTATTATCCATGACGGATGCTGCAGCCACATCCAGAGGAGTAGATCCTCGCATGGAAGGAGATGCTGAGGAGAGAAGGGAAGGGGAGGAAAAGATATAATAAATATAAATAGACCTAAGAGGATAGGGAGTCTTTTAATAATAAAACCACAGGGGTCCATCTGTTCCTGGATACAGCACTGTAGGAAACACAGCACTATTCTGACAGCCAACGCTGTCTGTGGGTAATAAGGGATGAAGCTGTAAAAACAAATTAGGTTTCCAAAAGTACCCAACGCCTTGACATAAAACAGCACATGGACACACAGGAACATGCTGGTGGAACACAACTCCCGGCCTAGAAGCAACAACACTGGTGAAAGCAGTTGGGAAGGAGCGAGCAGAGGGTCTTCATCATCAAACATCACGCTCTACTCACTCTTTACACTCTGAGAAATAGAAGTGCTAACGAGAATCACAGAGGGGTTTCAAGCTTGTAGCCGTAGGAGAACCCTTTTTTAGATTAATGATAGAACCTTTGATAAAGGTTTAACCTGGAATCCTTTCAGATGGTTCTACCTAGAACCCAACAGAAAGGGGTTTATTCCAGCCAGAACCTATTATGAGCGGTTCGAGAGAGAACCCTTCTATGGTTTATTGGTTCCACCAAGAGCCTTCTCTGGAGGCTCTAACGTTCCACTTTTTAAGGGTGTCAACAAGAACCTGGGAGTTCTACCAAGAACCATTTTATATTCCAAGGGGCTCATCGAGAAAACTTTTATAGTCAAAAGGTATCTTCTAGAACCCATCCAGGGTGTTCTACCGAGGCTCGTTTATATTCCAAAAGCAAAGAAAATACACCACACTATATATTTGTTTGAAAAAGTATTGTCCTTGACACAGCACTGCATTTGACAGCACTGACAGCTGTCAGCAATAACGCAAAATGATGATGATTCATCTCATAGATCAACTCAATCTATTGCTAGTTATTGAGTTAACCACTGAGTGTATTTAAGACGATGAATGAGTGTGCAAGGGCAGAGTGTGATTTCAGACACAGTCTGTGGGACCATGAGAAACGTATTCTTTCCAAGGTCAAGAGAGAACTTTCATTCTCAACACATGATTACTGTTTCAATGTTTCTCATCAGTCACACAGCAGCGCTCACGTTACTCCCATAAATGTTCAAGCTTTGATTGATCCCCAGCCCCCAATCATGCAGTGTGGCTCATTTACATGTAAAGTGTAAACAGGGAACTTAACTAAGCCATTTTAAAGATGGAGGGGGAGTTCTCAGTGGAGAAGTAACAAAAGAAAGAACACAGAGGCAGCAGATAAAGCACATATATATAATATCACACACAAACTCACCAAGCCCGACACTGCTGTTCTCCAGCAGGTAACTGAGATGGTCAAACATGGCTTTCTGGTTCTGGCGGCTGATTCGGCAGAAGTAACAGAGAAAACGACAACAGTTGGCCACCATCTTAGGAAAGGTGATTTCCTGGAAAAACACAAGCTTCATGTTAGACAAATTCCATGCAACGATATTGTCTTCTCGTTATAAATGGCATATTGTCAAAGATTTAAGAACATTTACAGTTTGCCAAATAAAATATCTTTCCATTAAGACATCTCTATTTAGACAAGGCTGATCGTTAATAACAATAACCACATTACACAACACACACAAGAGAGAAACCACATCTGCGCAAAACTTAAAGAGAGACACAAGCTTGTGATTCAGTTAAGCTTGTGGTTTTTGTGGACTTTCAGCCTATTCTCTGGCTCTGCAGTTCATACATCGTTCCTACCTTGGAGTCTCCCCCACTGAGTACGTTGACCATGACCTCCATGACAGTCTCATGCATCCCCAGAGCTCTCATCAGGTTAGGATGTTGGTAGAACACCTTGTTGTTCATGATATCACTGCGGAGGAAGGAGGAGGCGCTGGTTAGAAGCTTAGTGCAGTGTTTTGTCATTAGGGCTCTAACCCGGTTTATAGTGGAAGCATTGACTCAACATGTCATACACAACATATCATAGTAAAACGGGCGAGAGTTTGTCTTACAAAGCCACCGATTTCTGTTTTCCTTGTATTCCTAGTATTTAATGTGGGGCTACATACACTATATAAGACACAACATATTTAAATTATTCATGAGTCATGATAGACATCTGTCCAGTTCTCCCGTTCACAGATGAGTGTGTTCTCACCCCAGCCCTCTGATCATCAGCTTCTCCTCCTCTCTTCCCATACGGACACTCAGCAGAGATCGGATCTGACCCAGAGCGGCCAGCAGGTTGATGGTGTCCTCGATAGAGACTGAGTTTATGGTGTAGGTCTTAGGAAGGGCGCGCACCTGGACAGATAAGGACAGATTCATATCTTTCCAAACCTGCTGCATGGTCCACACATGTCCTTCACATTTTAGAGAGTTTTTTTTTTTTTTTTTTATCACTGCGAGAAGCTGTTCAGACTGAGCAGAAAAGGATATTAGCAGTCACCATGCTCTAATCAGAAGATCTGTGGATCGTTCCCCGGCTCCCCTAGTCCATGTCGATGTGTCCTTGGGCAAGACACTTGGTGTGTGAATGAGGAGATAGTCCTGATGAGAAGCTGCCACCTTGCATGGTGTATGAATGGGTGTGAATGTTGCTTCTTTTGGCCACTGATAACATTATTGAAAAAGTCTGGCTCAAATCTTGCGAGGTTGTTGGGGTACAGAAAGCATACCTTAGTGATATCTAAAACATTTTTAATGTCATGGCTGAATATTTAGAGGATGATCATTAGGCCCCACGTATGTCATATTCTAATGTGAAGATGTAAACAGGTATTATAACAGGCTCCATTTAAAGAAACACAGCAGACACACATACAAGCTCAAAACTACCTGTCCTCCAATGCCGTCATACTGGCGGTGCAGCAGGACAAACATGGCTCTGACCAGCTCTGGATCCTCAATAACCGACTCCTGAGCCCAGCGGACCATCGTGTCAGAAATCAACTGCTGTAACGTACCTGCAGAGACAGAGACCGACAGAGACAGAGTTAGGGGGGGAGGTTGTTGGTTCATAATCACAAAATCCTATTTCTTTTCCCTTACCAATGCAGATCTTGTTAAATCCAGTATTGAATAACAAAATACAATAAAGTGCTACTGGAGTCTGTATTGTTCATAAGCTCCAAAAAAAAGTGTCTGAAGTATGCACAACATACTTATTATCTTGCTGTTGTCAGAGTCTGACCAAAGGCTTAAACTCTGTCCTTACTTTGCACGAGGCACAGCAAGCTACAAGCACGCACAAATGCATTTATGCTCCACGAGTAGTTTGTTGCAGTATTTTCTGAAACGCCAGAGGGCGAAACAACAACAAAACATTCTGTGAAGAAGATTAACAAAATAATCTGGGAGGAAAACGCCACAAACCGAACTCCTGAATGCAGGGGGAGGAGGAATCAAAATTAACTGTAGAACTCATATCTCATATTCATGGATTTGCTTTATCGCCTGTACACAATCCCTGTAAAGAAAGGAGTCGAGTATGAAATGTGTGATGATAAAACGAAGGCTGAAAGTCCTGAAAACAATTTGATTCCAGTGGAAAAATGTTAACTCAAGAGTAGCTTTCTAAGATCTCTTGCTCTTAAAGCATTTAAAAACAAACTGGTCCCCCTTTCTAATTCATTTTACTTCTGAAATTGAAATGCTTTACTTGAATGAACATGTGTACATCCCACTGCTCTCTCTGTCTGTGGATCAGCTGGTGCAGAGGACTTACTGGGTTTCCTTTCTTTTTTCTCCTTCGGCAGGTGGCCCATCTTCTTCTTCAGGTAAGCCACTTTCTCCACCAACGACATGAGGCGTCCCCTGATGGTGAAGTCACTGTCCCCGTCTATCCCTCCCTCCTCATCCAACTCTATACCTGACAGAACGGAGAAATCAGTACACTGTGCATACCGTATGTTTGTAGTTAATGAATATACATAATATACACATAGCATATACACGTTCTTATTCTTATTATTGATCCCTATTGATCTCTGTGAGCTGATTGGTAGTTTACCACAGTGCCTCATCAGGTCCTCGTGGAAGTCGAGCAGCTGTTCTCGGATGTATTCGGGACAGGGACACTCCTGCTTCTCGTCCTTGAAGTTCAGCAGCATGTTTATCTGCAATGACACACGCCGGGGTGACTGTGATACGACAACCACTGGGATTACATCACGGAAATCACACACAAGCTCTGGTTGTTGGGAGCGTGTTCCCGGCAACGTATCTGACTGGGGGTTCTGCAATGCATTCAAGCAATCAGTGTGTCCAGCAACAGCAAAAGAATGAAAAGGTGCCACAGAGACAGTACAGTTTCACACACTGCGAGAGCGGTTCATTGTCAAATGGGAGCGAAAGTGAACTACCTGGTGTCCCGTGTTAAGGGATACCAGATATTTAATGTTACATTAAAAGTGTTCTTCTCTGATACGCTTCCTCTACATTGCATTATTAACCTCCTGCCTGCTCTATAATAATAATAATAATAATAATAATAATAATAATAATAATAATATGTCCCCACTGTTCTGTCCCCCGGACCGGGGCTCTCCCTCCTTCAGAGGTGTTCCTACCTGCTCCTGTGGAGGAGATCGGAACTCCTTGGTCTTCTTGGCAGTGAGGGCTGCAGACATGTTGAGCGCCAGCATCACCTCATTGTAGCGGAACCGCTGGTTGTCTTGGAGACAGGCCACAAAGTCGTCAGAGAAGGCCACGACCGCTTCGATGCGATGACGCACCTGGCAGTCACACAGGTACTGCAGCACGTGGCACATCTGCACACACAGACACGTGCTGGGTTAACGACATGCTGTGAGGAAAAAGGTTTGTATGGTAGAGGGCATCCCTATGTCATCAAGCTTGCTGTCATTCTCGATATAAAAGATAGGTTTTAAATTTTTTAATACATAGTAAGATTATCAATAAAAAGAACAAAAAAAGCTGTTTATTTCACAAATTTCATTTGCTTTCTTGTTTAACTTCAACTTGGTGAAGCGCAGCTGCCTTTTTTGCTCTGTGTGTTAATGTTAATTGATGTTTTCTGTAACTTCAAATGCTATGCATATTATATCACACGTAAAATCAAATGTAGACATTAAAACATGTGATTCTATATTAAGGAGAGCTTCATTATCAGTACGAAAAAGTAAATAAAAGATAATGGCTGTTACACTGAAAATGAGTGTAAGAACATTTACAAACTGAGTTAACGGCGTGTCACCTGGAGTTTTACAGGTTCGGGTAGCTTCATCTGTAACAGTCCTTCTTTAGGCATGCTCCGCCCTCCATCCTCAGTCTTCCCCTCCTTCACCGCCTGCAGCTCCGTGTGCGTGTCCTCCTGACCTTCCCGTCCTTCAGAGAACACGGACGGCTCAATCAGCCTGAGGATGTTCTTCAGATCTCCACTCTGGAAGACTCCCATGATGAGCAAGGTGTAGAACAGCTTGATGAGGGGGACGAAGAGAAACTCTGTGCTGCCTCCTATTGGATCCCGCACGTGCATGCTCCCCTCCCGCACCGCCTCCGTGAGCATCTCGATGGTTTTCATCTTCAGTACGTCCAAGGGGAACTCAGGGCTGTACTGGAAACAGTCTCCTGATCCGGTGTTGCGATGCGACGATCCGCTCCCACAGACAAAACTTGGGGATGAAAAGTGCATTCTGGGTCTCAGGGAGGTGCTGAGGCCGATGCCTGGCAGGCCATGTTTCTTCTTCTCATCGGGGAACAAGGTGATGCTCTTGGTTTCGTCTGTCATGGGAACAATGTACTCGTTGTTCATCATGAGGCGAGCTGTGGTGTAGCTGCTCAGGTGGATGTCGATGAGGAGGTCGTAGTATCCCGCACGGAGCAAACCTGGGGGTGAGAGACAGAAGATACATTTAAACATTCAACGAAAACATGAACCCTTAATCTTAACATTTATTACCGTTCTTATTAATGAACAGAATACACCCGTTACCTGGTAATACCATGTAAATTAATGTATTATTTAAATACAGTAGGTGTATATAGCCATTTCCTGACATATTCTAGAAGGAGCGAGACCAAAGTCTACGGAGTTTACTATATTCATTTTTATCCACTTCATAGTAATTTTACGTTTGCTGCTTATTTATTTTATTTTGCTGATAATACTTC
Source organism: Myoxocephalus aenaeus (assembly GCA_038501785.1). NCBI lineage: Eukaryota > Metazoa > Chordata > Actinopteri > Perciformes > Cottidae > Myoxocephalus > Myoxocephalus aenaeus. The sequence goes on along the minus strand of JBAMJR010000454.1, from coordinate 225,794 downwards.
TGTACTTTTACTTTAATAATACGTCTTGTGGTGTTTTATATTTTTCTTATAAAAATTATCAACTGACCTCGTGAAGAGCCACACCACTAATGAATGTATCCTGCTAACAAGTATTGTGTATGTGTGCATAAAAAAATAATATATCTGTGTCATAGAGCTCCATTGTTATCAAAAAAAGTACTAAAACACATCAATGCCACAAATACACTAGAGATCCCAATGTGAATTAATCCGCCGCTGAAAATAGTTCCAACACATGACATAATACCTGTTAGAGTAATGTGTGTTAAAACAACAGCTGACAGCTATTGTAGGACATTATTGAGCCTATTTCTATTTATTTTTAATGAAACTACATATTTGTGAGCAGTTTTTTAACACTTGGTTTGTGAGAGCCATGGACAGAGTAGAGAATTCAGAAAGTATTTCACATTATTGGCTTGGGTCTTTTCATGGGATTTGTTGACAATAAAAAACCTTTTCATTGCATTCATTAAAACAGAGCGAATAGGGTAGTATCTTTACATCGGAGTATTACCAAATTCTAATGAATGATCTGAATACTTCTTCCAACTCTTCCTACATTTATTCCGGGCTGCATCATGCAATTATGATTAGTAAGTGTCTGAAATCTCAATTGACTTCTTACTATGAAGTACACTATTGAGAGTTTAGACTTTAGTGCATGCTCTATTGCTTTAAGGACGGGCTCTGAGTATGTATTACCTGACCTCTGCGTATTTCTCAGGGACAGGCTCTAATGCCTTGCATGTTACCTGGCATGTACTTATTCTCTATAGCCTGCAGGAGCTGTGCCTCGTCTACATGGGAGCAGAGGGCGTGTGCCACCCGGTTGTTTCCCAGAGCACAGATTGCCGAATACAGTCTGAGGGTATGGTAGTGAAACTTTAATAGGTCCCTCTGCTCTGACAGCTCCAAGATATCCACCGACCTGGACAACACACACAGAGAGATACTGCATGAGTAATGAGAAGAGTGTGTGTGTGTGTGTGTGTGTGTGTGTGTGTGTGTGTGTGTGTGTGTGTGTGTGTGTGTGTGTGTGTGTGTGTGTGTGTGTGTGTGTGTGTGTGTGTGTGTACCTGTGCTACATAGGGAGGACTGAAACAAGTATTTAAACCACTGAGTGGGGACGGTACATACTTGGTTTTAAAGTTCAGGTTAGAATTTGGTTGATGTGAAGGTAAGGGGAAGGGAATATATCATGTCAAGTCAATGAATGTCCTCAACAAGATAGAAGTATAGGTATGTGTGTCATGGGTGGACTTGGATAAAAAAAAATTGGCCCTGGCATATATACATTATTGGGCCAGCAAAAAAAAGAAAGAAACACTGGGCAAATCTAGGCTACATGTTTGATGGGCTGCTGAGACAAAAAGACAAAAAAAGACAACTGTGTCGGCCCAAAATGCAGGTAGGCCCACAGGGAAAAAGCCCGGTAAGCCAGATGTTCCACCCCTGATGTGTGTGTGTATATTTGTGTGCGTGTAGCTGTGGGTACTCCACTTGTTCTCCTCAGGTATGTGCAGAGACATGAACTGCAGAGGTTTGTTACACTGGACCAGCCAGCCATGTCTGTCATTCACTCTGGATGCTGACACCTGAAAAACAAAATATATATATATATATATATATATATATATATATATATATATATATATATATATATATATATATATATATATATATATATATCTGTTAGGACTTCGTAGACAGCATACATTACATTTCATGTTGCTTTCCCCCCACTGTACAGCGCAGCAGGTACCTAGCATGCTGCCCTTACGCAGGAATATAATATGGACGAGTCATAAGACTAACCCTGACTCATGTCCTTTTTTGTCTTTTCCCTGTGTCTCTTGTGTCCCCTGAGGCCTGTTTGCTTCCTGTTACATGTGTGGGTGTGTGTGTGTGTGTGCCGTGGGCGTGGCTTCCGGCAACTGGCCTCATCTCCACACCTGCACCTCATCTCCAGCACCTGTCTTCAATCATCTTATCAAATCCTCCCTGTTAAAACACCCTGGCTTCCCTCTCTCCTGTTACCAGAATATTTCACCTTCTCCAGTGGTACGTCGACGCTCGGCCTCGCTAGGATTGTGCTCTCTCGTACTTTACATTGTGTTTGACTTTTTACTAACCCCTGTTCCCTCTGCCCAGGATTCCTGTGCCTGCTCAGCTGCCACCTCACCGCTCTGCCTGCACTCACCTCCTGTCCTACCATCTTGTCAGTGTTCTGTCAATAAAACCCATTACCTTCACCCAACCTAATTTTCATACTGTCTTTATAGAAACAAGCATTAGTAAGGCTTTCCCAGTAAATGGGAAATGATCCAAAAATCAGTCGGGCAATCAGTTTTCCAATTCAAAACCAAGACTAGCAAACAGAGTTAATTCTAAGAAGGCTGCATGCGAGTAAGATAAAGGTAAGATTGAATCCCAATTGTCAGCCTTCGTTCTATACATTTCACAATACGTGATTTTTCTCTGATGTATATCAGACACAAAAAAAAAGCACAAAAGAGCCAGAGAATGCAAACATGCTGTCGGAGTTGTACCTTGAGGAAATGGTTGGGAACGCGACTCCATAACACGGGAGTGAGGAACTGGACATGCAGCCTCGGAGGACACTGAGGATTTGGGTTCTTCCTCTCGCTCTTAAACAGACCAGCTGACAGAGGCATCACATTCTGACAGGAAACAGACAAGCATACAACATCACACAAGGCAAAGCTGGACACGGTGGACATATTTAAACTCATTAGTCGGTTTTCATATTGGTGCTCATTAATCTGCTGTAGTATAAGACATGACAGCCTGTGGGCGTGGTCAGTAAAAGGATTGTTTGAGAAATGTTCCATTTTCATTTTGAGTATTTTGCTCTTCTGGCACAAAGTGTCACTAAACACACATTAAACCAGAAGGCTGTTACAAATCCTACAGGAATTAAACTGAGGTTTAAAGGAACCTGCCAAACCTCAGCCACTTAATTTTGACAAAGCTGTGTGTATGCTTGTCCGTCTCACCTTAATACGGCCCAGTTCGAACTGGAAGACATTGGGGCTGGTGGCCTTGGCAAAGACTGCTGGGAACAGCTTAGTGCTGGGCTCCACCTGTGGAGACGAGAGAGAGCTTAGCTAGTTACTTAAATCCAACTGAATCGACGATTAGTCCTTCCCTGTACGCGGCCCAACACCTTTTTTTTTTTTCAATGGAATTGAAAGGAAGGTGGGCCGATGTAAATCCCTGATTGGACGCTGAACAGTCAGACGCGTAAATAAACTTTCTCTGGTAACTGTAGTTTAAATGCCAAAAACAGACACTGTTGTAGCAGTGGTGGTGAAGAATGAAGACCACAGCGGATCAAGAACCTTTTCTGAAGGTGTTCAATGTGCTCCATCTGATTGGCAAATAAGCTTTCTAGCCTGATGGTTCATCTTTGCGGACATTAGCCAGAAAGCTAATGTGAGTTGTTGATCAAAGTCTGAGGCTAATTGTGTTGCGTCTCGGCCTACAGGCCGACGACAGAACGGTGATGTCACGCTTTACTCTGCTTTAAGGAAATGATGTGATTGGCTATATGAACAGAAGTTTAATGTCTATGAGCAGCATTCTGACTGGTTAACTCAAATATAGAGGGTTACATCCTGAAACCAAAGAACCACACAAAGTCGCACAATTTACTGCTGTAGCAGAATAAATATGTTTCAGTTGGACTAACAAACATTGGCAAACAGGAGAATGCTGGGTTTAATATAGCTGCTGCCAGACTGCAAACAAAATACATGAGAAGAAAGAGAAGAAACAAGGCAGGAAGGAAGGAGGCGCATTTTTGTGTATGCAGCAAAATGAAAGGGAATCAAAAATACAGGATGTGAGTAGATGACACAGCAGAAGTTGAAGGGAAGGACCATCCACAGACATGTCACAGCATGTCAAATATTTACCTGGTAGTAGGTGCTGAGTTCTTTCCCGTTGGCTGTAAATGTCAGCAATCCATTTGTGGTGTCGACCAGGCAGCCGATCTCTAAGCCGTTGTTGTTCCTGCCCTGACCAGGACTGCTGCTCTCTCCAGCCCACACCATGTAACAGTTACTGCGCTTTATACTGAAGAACACACACCATGTAACAGTTACTGCGCTTTAATGTGAAGAACACACACACACACACACACACACACACACACACACACACCATGTAACAGTTACTACGCTTTATACTGAACAACACACACATTAGTTCAGGTTAAAGATACGTAGTCACTGAAATCATATGATGTAGTCTGTAACCAGAATGAAAATCTGCTGCCTTCATGACACCCATCCCTGCCCAACATAAAATTAAGAACATTTTGGAAGTAACCCTAAGATATGGGTCAGCTGCAACATGACTAACCTCTCATGAACTTTGCCCTTCTCATCTCCCAGGGTAACAGTGACGGTTCGGACATTGTGCAGCTCAAAGCCTGGGTCGTACTGATGGAAGTCAGAGGTTACCCAGCCCACCCAAACACTGCTGGGCTCCTGACCAGGGAAGATCCGCACGGAGTAGTAGTGCTGCACAGAAAAGAGATGCACTTGAATTGCCCTTAATCACAGTTACTTTCTCAACAGGCATATTGCATGTGAATTTAGTTTTTGTGAATTTTATTTTGTTTATGTGTTGTCTTACAGTCGAGGCTTGCATGAGGAATTCATATTCATCTCTGTCATCAGCCATCACCTCCTCTGACAGACGAGCAGATGTCGGACAGCTGTTGTCTGGCTTGTTTTTCTTCAACATGAACCTGGTAGATCAGATGGTTGGTTTAGGTTTATAACATTTAAAAGGTGATCAAGCACAATGACAGAATGGTACAAATTACTAGAGCGTAAAAGCTGGATAGAGATAACAGAACGGTTGAATCTTTAGAGGGTTTACCGTTGCTTGAGTTTGGAAGGTTTCTCCTGGTTGTAATCTTTGTGGTTGTTGAATTCATCTCTGTCAGGTCCATTGGGACCATTGGGACCATGAGAAGACTTCATCAGGACCTCGAAGTCTGACACAGTTTCAAAGTCCTCCAGCTCCTGCAGAAACAGACAGTGAACACACCGCGCATATTCTCAGTCATACACGCGACCCTACTGTTAACACATTACAAGTAAACGTAACAGTCAATAGTGTTGTGGTGAGCTTTCCTTTATTAGTTCCATGAACAAATGTGAAAAGTATGCAGTTGACGAGAGAAATTCAAGATAATGTGCAGCAGCAGAGTATGCAATATGTTCCACTTGGAAACTGATACACAACAGATGTATTGAATGAGTGTTACACAACAAGTATCTGTCTGTAAATGTCAACATATCTGTCTGTCAATGTGTAGGGATGTAAATGAGTAGAGGTCAGTGTGTTTGTGGTGCCGTTACCCTCTTTGGTGAGAAGAGGCTGTCGTTCGGGGATCTGGAGAAGGATTCCGCACACTCTATGGGCATGCTCAGCCTGTAGAAGGTAATGTCAGTGTAACTGTTCTGCGAGCCAAACGACCTCTGAGTGACCTTCAGGCATGGACAAGACTCTACCGTCCCATCGATCCTTGTCACCTGAAAAAAAAAGGCAATATCAAACTACAATTACCACCTTGCTAAAGTATGCCTCCCCCAGTTGGCCAAGTTGCAGTTTAGGCAAGGCAAGGCAAGTTTATTTGTATAGCACATTTCAACAACAAGGCGATTCAAAGTGCTTCACATAAAACCATTAAGAGCATCAAAACATAATGCAGAGAAAACAGGATTTAAAACAGTTAAGAAAACATTAAAACAGTAGAAAAGAGGATTTAAAACAGTTAAGAAAACATTAAAACAGTCAAAAAGCTAAATAAAAAATAAAAATTGAATAAAAGTTGCAGTGCAGTTTAAGAAATAAAATGCAGTAGTGAGATGCAGCAATTGAATCTGGATCAATTAAAGGCAACAGCAAACAGAAAAGTCTTCAATCTGGACTTAAAGGAGCTGAGGGTCTCAGCAGACCTGCAGCTTTCAGGGACCTTGTTCCAGATCTGTGGAGCAGAAAAGCTGAACGCTGCTTCTCCATGTTTAGTTCTGACTCTTGGAACAGAAAGTAGACCCGTCCCAGACGACCTGAGGGGTCGGGATGGTTCATAAGGTAGCAGCAGATCATAAACATACTTAGGCCCTAAACCATTCAGTGCTTTATAAACCAGCAGCAGGATTTTAAAGTCAATTCTTTGTTTGACAGGAAGCCAGTGCAAAGACCTCAGAACTGGTGTGATGTGATCCACTTTCCTGGTCTTAGTGAGGACTCGAGCTGCAGCGTTCTGAATCAGCTGCAGCTTTCTGATTGACTTTTTACAGAGGCCTGTGAACACACCGTTACAGTAGTCCAGTCTACTGAAGATAAATGCATGGACAAGTTTCTCCAAATCCTGTTGAGACATAAGTCCTCTAACCCTTGATATATTCTTCAGGTGGTAGTAGGCTGATTTTGTAATTGTCTTGATATGGCTGTTCAGGTTGAGGTCTGAATCCATAACTACACCTAGATTTCTGGCTTGGTTTGAGGTTTTTAACGTCAGTGATTGAAGCTGAGCGCTGACTTTCAATCGTTCGTCCTTGGGACCAAAAACAATTACTTCTGTTTTATCTTTGTTTAATTGAAGAAAATTCTGGCACATCCAGTTATTGATTTCTTCAATGCATTTAGCCAGCCCTTGTATGGGACTATAGTCCCCTGGTGATATAGTTATGTAGATTTGTGTGTCATCTGCATAATTATGATAACACACTTTGTTGTTTTTCATAATCTGAGCCAGTGGAAGCATGTAGATGTTGAACAGAAGAGGCCCCAGTATTGAGCCTTGGGGAACACCACATGTCATCCTAGTCAGCTCTGATGTGTAATTACCTACCGACACAAAGTATTGTCGGTCCTTCAAGTAGGATTCAAACCAGTTAAGTGCTGCGCCAGAGAGTCCTACCCAGACTTTCAGTCTGTCTAGTAGTATGTCATGATCGACCGTGTCGAATGCACCACTGAGATCCAGTAATACTAAGACTGAAGTTCTGCCACTGTCTGTGTTTAAGTGGATGTCGTTGAAAACCTTAACAAGAGCAGTTTCAGTACTGTGGTGCTGACGAAAGCCGGACTGGAAGACATCGAAACAGTTATTTTCGGCTAAGAAGTTGTTCAGCTGTTGAAAAACCACTTTTTCCATTATTTTACTTAAGAATGGGAGGTTTGATATTGGCCTATAGTTTTTCAATATTTCGGGGTCTAAACTAGCCTTCTTTAGGAGTGGTTTAATCACTGCAGTTTTTAGGGCTTGAGGGAAGACACCTGAAAGAAGGGATGTGTTTACAATTTGTAAAAGATCAGCGGTCATGCAGTGTGAAATGTTTTTGAAAAAGTGTGTTGGTAGAATATCCAAGCAGCAGGAGGATGTTTTCAGATGTTGTATAATGTCTTCTAGGCCTCTCTGGTTAATTGAGCCAAATTGTGTCATGATATTTGAATGGCTGTTAGATGGGGACAACACATATCCGGTGGTTGGTGTGGAGCCACCGACTGCTTGTCTAATTTTCTGAATTTTGTCAGCAAAATAGGAGGCAAATTGATTGCATGCACAGGTGGATTGGAGCGTAGCAGTTACCGACACCGGAGGGTTTGTTAGCCTGTCGACGGTAGCAAATAAGGCACGTGTATTGTTATTGTTTTTGGTTATGATGTCAGAGAAGAAAGACTGTCTTGCATTTTTAAGTTCCAAATTATAATTGCGAAGTCTCTCTTTATAGATACCACAGTGAACCTGGAGATTAGTTTTTTGCCACCTGCGCTCTGCTTTCCGGCACTCTCTTTTCTCTATTCTGACCAGCGTGGCATTTCTCCAAGGGGATCTTTTCTTACCCGAGACAACCTTCACCTTACTGGGTGCAATGGCATCAATAACATGTTTTACTTTAGAATTGAAGCCATCCACAAGCGCATTGACTGAGATATAAGAGAGGGCTGGTGTGGAGGAGAACTTCTGAATAAATAGTTCACTGGTATTTTCAGTGATGTAACGCTTCGTCACAACCTTGGTTTGGACATTTGTGTGTAGGGAGATTGCACTCTCAAAGAAAACACAGAAATGATCAGAGAGTGCAACATCAGTCACAGCAACCTTGGAAATGTCCAGACCTTTGGTGATGATGAGGTCTAGAGTGTGCCCCTTGTTGTGGGTGGGACCTGTTACATGCTGTGTCAGGTCATAGTTATCAAGGACACCACATAGCTCTATAGACCCTCTGTCCTGGGGATTATCAACATGGATATTAAAATCACCAACAATGACAACACAATCAAAATCAATACAGATTATAGACAGCAGTTCAGTAAACTCATCAAAGAAGGTTGCACAGTATTTCGGTGGTCTGTAAATGTTGAGGAATAAAACTTGAGTGGAATTGAGAGCCACATATTCAAAGGAAGTAAAATGACCAAAAGACATCTGCTTGCATTGAAGAGACTCATTATATAAAATAGCAACTCCACCTCCTTTCTTATGCGCTCTTGTTTCACTCATGAAACTGAAGTTGGGAGGTGTTGATTCAATAAGAACAGCTGCACTGTTATCTTGGTCTAACCAAGTTTCGGTTAAAAACAAAAAATCTAGTTTGTGCCTAATAATGAAATCATTGATTAAAAATGTTTTTCCTGACAGAGACCTGACATTTAATAAAGCTAAGTTTAATGTATTTAAAACTCTATTTGCCCTATTTCTTTGGATAGGCTGACAAGGAATGAATGTTAAATTGGATAAATTTGCAAATTTACTAATGTTTCTTCGCAGCCTCACCTTTCGTTTTCGATAGGTCAGGACAGGAATTAAGAAGGCTAACTTCATACAGGGCCCAGACTGTTCCTGGAGATAATCAGTAGTGTCATTAGCCTTGTAGTCCGGACCCAAAAGACATCAATTCGTGGCAGTTTACACCCATGACTGTCCCCAGTGTCCTCCTTTAATCATTTTATCCTCTCAGATTTGATCCCATTAGTGTGAAATTGTCATGATAAGCATATCAATTCTTGAGTTATGGCCAAAGACGCGTTTTGTGAGGTCTGCGTGAAGTTGAATCCAAGTGGCCTTTTGTGCAAAATTTGAAGAGATTTCAATTTATTATTTGTTATGCCCCTGTCATAAAAAACATTAGTTATGTCTGGTTTACTTCAGCTCGGCTACATTTTTCAGTAGTTTATTGAACAGTTTTGGGGGGACAAACATACAAGACGAAAACATATTTAGAAATGTCTTGAAATGTGTCTGAAGCGATGACATTTTAGTCCAGATCGCAGGCCAATGTTATTGAATGTTGTACCAACAACCTCCATCAGATTCCAGCAGGTGTTCGCTGCGTGGATCCGTATCTCAGGTGACTCCGCTCACCTCCATGTGTTGGTGGTTGGGAGGGACGGGAACAAACTGAGGCAGCCTCTTGCTGAGCCACATGGTGACGTCCCGGTTCATGTTGACAGCAAACGGTTCGTAGCCTTCCTGCAGGCCGCAGATGGTGAAGTACTTCAGAGTGCTGACGTCTTTACCGAAGTTCATGCTCCCCACCTGACACACACCCAGACTGGACACAGGGATGAAACCTGGAGACCGGGAGAAGAAAACAAATACTAAGATGGTATTTTTTGGGCATGTCTACCTGTAACACTATCCATAGCGGAACCTTTTCAATGGACCATTTGTGCAACTCACCTTGTTAGAAAGCACTTATTGAAAATCATTACATTTCATTTAGCTGACGCTTTTATCCAAAGCGACTTACAATAAGTGCATTTAACCAAAGTACAAACTCAGAACAACAAGAATCAAGAAATTACAATTTATTCAAGAAAGCCAAACAACAAAGTGCTATAAGTAAGTGCCATTTAAGTGCTACTAAAGTGCTACTTTCTTTATTCAAGGTAAAAATCACATGTTATACAGCTGACTGCAGGCATGACCAATGTCCTCTCATCTTTGAACAATGTTGAGGCAAACCTGCCCATGAGGGCCTTCTATCAAAGCACCAGACTTAAACCACAGTTATGCTTTCTGCTCGGACGGTCGCCCGGACACGTAATCCTGAAGAGGAAACATTTGGATCTTTTATTCTCTGCACAGGTCTCTCCTCTCAGCAAATCAGTCAGCAGCATGGCTTTGGTGCCGTTAGAAAATGTTGACTGTGCACAAAAGGCAAAAATCCGCAGCACAGGATATTTGGGAAGGCCCATATCTGATGGGGTAACGTCACTGTGGCCCTCCCGGATGTGTCAAACAGGAGTACAGCTTTACAGAGCTTTACACAGCTGGTGTGAAGATAACTAATAAACTTCAACACAATACAAGCATGCTTATTGTCCTATAAAACGCAGCACTGACCTTCACCAACTTCAAAGTCCTTGAAGGCCAGCTCAGATCCGGAGTCATCCAGCAGCACTTCTCCATTGAGTGTGAACATCATGGTGTGTTCGTTCAGATCCACCATGCAGCCCACTACGTCCCCCGTCTGCCACGCACGGCCAAAGTGCTCATTACCCTGGTGCCAGCGCTGGACCTAAGAAAAAGAAGAAGAAAAACTTTCCAGATTCATTCCTAATTTGGACAATACAAATTGAAAAATGTAATACATTTTTCCATTGCAGTGCCATGAAACTGAATAAATGGAATGTGTGCAGCGAAGAAAAATCCAGCCACCTTGAAGCCATCGAAGACAAAGGCCTGGTCATCAGATCCCAACTCCTGGTCTGGGAGGCATCCTGGCCTGGCCCAGCCCACCCTCATCTCTCCTGCTGTCAATACCTGGAGGAGAAGCAGGAACCAGGTAAAAAAGAATAACGCGTTAACACAGCAAACTATTAACGGCGTTAATTATCTGACCATGTGTTAACTCTTTTTTTTTTTTTTTTTTGCATTGGGAGAGGTTAATGCTGCCGCACACAGGTGCTGCACTTTAAATCTCTCCCAGGCGGTGTAGTTCAGACCTGAAATAAATAAGATGCACGCCATAAATATAATACAACGGCACTGCTTTTACTCTGAAGGCGGTTTACGTATGCGCGCGCGCTTTCGCAGCCTCACAGACTGGCTTGTTGCCAACAGACTGACGGGAAAGCACGTCTTGTTCTGCAGTTTCTGTCCTCAGCGAGCAGCGGGTGCTGCCACGAGCCGCTCCGCCTCACAGAGCGCTCCAGAGTGAACATTAATTGCTCATGCGCAAAGCCGCCGCTGAGATACCTGTTAGCTGTCCTTCACATCTCCACCTCATTCAACCAGACTTCAGTGCTCTTGTTCAAGCCAACACAGACTGGACTTTTCTCACTGAGTAAGAAAAACTGAACTGAACAAGATCAAAAGCACTAATTGCTTTTGTATAAAGTTAATCAATTGCTGGTCTTTAACATACATCTTTAAAGGTAAGCAACAAACTGAACAAAAGAAGAAGTGGCTTGTCCCTCACAGGGACCCTTACTACTGAACAGACTGTTTATGTTGTTTCCTGATAAAAGACAAATGTTTCTTCTTCAGCATGATATTAAGCTGTTTCACATTAGAATAAAATAGTTAATAACATCTGATTTTAATATTTAATTGAATGACCAGTCATATAGAAGAACTAAAAATACATCTTTCCTTCCCTACCATATATTTTTTATTTATATACTGTTGTTAACTTGCTGTTGCTCCAGAGTGCCTGCTATATTGTTCTGATAACATTACTTTAACATAAAAGCGCGCAATACACTATTTTTTACTTAATAGTGTATTGCTTACTTAAATAATGCGATTAATCAGTTAATTCTTTTCAACTTTGCCCAGCCCTAATATATACTGTATATATATATATATATATATATATATATATATATATATTGGGCTTGGTACGTGCAGATTACGGCGGCTCAAGAAACCAATGTGGAATAGAAACAACATTTAGTGAAGGTTTTTTATCACTTCGTCATACACTTTAAAATCAGAATAGGTCACTGTGAGGGATATTAGGTTCCATCCTTATAGTTAATATCTTCAGAGCAACATATCAGGTCTCTTATCAGGTCTCTTCTTACCTCCAGCTCAAAGTACCACTTCCCCGTATTAACGCAGTAGGTTTTTTCTGCTCTGAAAATGCGGAACCTCTCAGTAGATATGTTGATGGGATCAGATTGAGCTGCTGGATGAGAAGAAGGGTACGTTACCATAAAAACAATACCATCTTATCATCATATGTTGTACTTTTGTTCAATCAAGGCAAAAATGACAAGTCATTGAATGAAGTGATACAATGAAGGGTCGGTTTTGTACCATGGTCCTGGTCAGGAGCTTCCAGGTTGTATCCATATCCCAGCAGAGTCCTGACGGCCTCTCTCAGACTGTCTTTGTTGGACTTCTTGGTTCTCTCATCCAGCAGAATGTAGGGGACCAGGCGAGGGTTTCGGCGACTCTTCACATCCTGACGAGACAGAGGCCAGAAGAATAAAAAGTAATTACCAGCTGCTTCATATAAATGTGGTGCCGGGTGGGGGAAGAAAAACCGAAGAGCTTGCCCCATCCACGTTAACATCCCTGAGCTGCCTTTAGGCAAGATACGTTAATTGCTTATAGCTCCTGTAGAGCGGCAAACACACTGTAAGACAATCGCTTTCTTTGTGCATTGAAATAACCATTGGTTCTAGTCAGGGCCCAAAAAGTTAAAGCAATGCAGAAGTGTCTTAAACTTGTATTCTCTCTACTGGCCATCAGGGGGAGACTCCTCTGTTGTATAGAAGTCTATAGAAAATGACTCTACTTCTCTCTTTATTTATTCCCTCAGTAATCACTGTAAACATGAGTTTCTCTCTCAATCTCTAGTTTCAAGTCTTCTTTGACACAGCATGATATTCATTTCGTAAATTATGCTCCATTTCAAATAGACCATAAATCAGAGCATGCTTTAGGGCGGGACTACTGTGATTGACAGGTTGCTACCACGGCGTGGTCCATCTGAATTGGGGAAGACATTATGTCTTCAGTGTAATCCACAAGCCATTTAGAAAATTACCAAATGAGGATATTGCCTCTAAAGGAAAAACAAGCAACCTACGAACACTCTGGGTTGCCTGGTCAACGATGCAGCTTGTTATCTCACAACTGATCTGCCTTTCTTCTCATGCTACTGGTCTCAGTTTGACTACACTCAGGATTCCTCCCCACTGAGATGGCATGGCAGTGAGTGGCCCAGTACAGTAGTTGTAGGTGTTTCCTTCATCAGACATCGTGTCACGGTTTGGGGTTTCCTGTTTTATTGTGAAGTCCTTGTCTTGTGTGTCCTCTGTGTTCCTGCATTTCCTCCCCTGTGATTGTCCGTGATTGTCTGTCTGCCCTGTTTCCTGATTGTGTATTCCATTCACCTGTGCTGCCCTCATTTTTTTCCATCTGTGCCTCGTTACCGTCTTGTATTTAAACCCTGTCTGTCTTCTGCCCCAGTGTCAGATCTTACTGCATGTTGCCTGTCCGTGTTCCACCTTTCGGTTTGATTGTAGTGTTTTTTGACGTCTTGTGTTTTGTTTAGAATAAGTTATTATTTTGTAACTGTTGCTGTGGCTCTTGGGTCCAGTCTTTGAACCTCCATGTAACACATCGTCTCTCAAGCTGCTAGCTTGTATTAGACTCACATTTATTTTATTGGATTATTAGCAATATTGAATGTGACGGCCATACCACAGACAGACACCAAAACGTGTTTTTCAGCTCAGTTAACATACAAACATATCAAGGAAATGACACATAGGGGTCCCAAGTCTCCTCGATTGAACCGGAAGTGGTTCTGCGCCGCCATCTTGACGGCTGTCCCAAAGCTCTTATTCTGCTCTGAGGAGCCATGATCGAGGAGCCCCGAGAGCGAGCTTCCAGGAAGTGTTTTAACGCTGGACACTGTTCATCTGTTATTTGATTGGACGCTGCAGCTGAGCGGACTGATCGCTGGAGTTTCATACCAGAGACGATCACAGATTAAACTCAAGCTATATATTATATTTGTTTTCTGATTTACCATCTAGTTAAAACACTTTTTACGACATGTATCGTCCTTTCATTCAGTCACGTGAGGCTGATCCTTCCTGACTGTCGGTTTGATGAGCTATTTAAGTTAAGTTTATCCTAAAACATTGAGCCTAAAAACATAATTCCAGTGTAGAAGAGAAACCATAATCATATTGTGGGTCATTTTATAATGATGTCACAATCAGAAAGAAAAAAAAAACTGACGTAAATAATAAATAAATAAGACGCATTCCGCCGGTAGAAATCGATCCTGCGAGTATAAGCAGGACACAGAACACAGTATAAATACCACACACTGTATAAATACTCAATGCAGTTTGTTTACAGACGACAGAGAAAACATCTCCACTCTGACAGTGATGATAACTGTCTTTATTAGTAGTAATTTACACTATTAAATCAACTGCCAACATTATACGATAATTTTTTTATCAATATTTTAAGTGGATTTTTATTACAATGTTCGCTAAAACTGTCCGGAGCAGAAAACAATTCTATTCCGATGATCATGTTTACGGACACAAACTCCGTCAGCTGTTAAAGCGACTGACAGCTGATCAGCTGTGATCAGATGTCAGTTGGCCGCAGTCATCAGAAACCGTCGCTTCACGTGACGCTTCAGAGGAAAGGACGTCTCATTTCTGTTAAAACATATTTCCTCGCGTCTTCTCTCCTCGCTTGGTTTCCTTGCGTCTTAGTCCCTCCCACCAGGGATGCATAGAGAGACGCAAGGAAACCAAGCGAGGAGAGAAGACGCGAGGAAATATGTTTTAACAGAAATGAGACGTCCTTTCCTCTGAAGCGTCACGTGAAGCGTCACGTGAAGCGTCACGTGAAGCGACGTCGGTTTCTGATGACTGCGGCCAACTGACATCTGATCAGCTGTCAGTCGCTTTAACAGCTGACGGAGTTTGTGTCTGTAAACATGATCATCGGAAAAGACGCAAGTGAGGGAAACGGGGATGCAATTTAGAGACTTGGGATGTACCCATAGCCTTTTGTTTTTACACAGCACACACTTTGTTTGTTTCTGTCATTAAGTCCTCCTCTGGCCCAAAAATGTGATGGCAGTTAAGATGGCCTCTTATACTGTTACAAGCAGGAAGTAGAAAAGGCATACTGGGTAGGATCCTAGTTTAATCTAAACATTTTATGAATTTATGGCAGATTAGTTTTTAAATACTTTCTTGATCTTGATTGTATTGGGTTAATGTGAACAGTAGGTAGTCAACTGGAAGTCGATGGCAATGTGAAAAAAAAGGGCGCAACCAGTCATGTGCTCAGGCGACCGAGTGAGCAAGTAGAGGAGAAGTTGGTCTGGAGCCCTGCATTCAGACAGGTCATCCAACTATTGAATCAATAAGGGAACTTGAGAGACACAGGAAACATAAAGTCATCGCTGTCCGTCTCAACACGTAAGCAGACCCACACACAGAGCCCAGTATTTATATATATATATATATATATATATATATATATATATATATGCGTGTACCTGTTGGATGCCATAGGTCCAGCCCTGGCGGATGCGATCTCTTGCCCAGACGTTGTGTGCGTTCTCAGCCAGTTTGTCCACCATGGCTTCCTGGGTGGAGGTCAGTTTGATGTGACTCAGGTCCAGAGGGGCAGGTTTATAACCACCGGACAGCTCATAGCTGCACAGATAGAGTTGGATCACTGAATCTAGCTCGCCAGCTGCTACAACAACCTTCATGTACTGATGTCTGAGAGCCTCTGGTGCTTTCCCCATCTAAACATCATCTTTGTTCTTCCCTATTAATCATCTCAAGAAATGCCCCATTGGCCCCATTACTGTATCATTACATCATGCATCATGCTTTAGTTCTGCATCCAGTCCTTGTTGACTTGTGACATTACTTATCTTTTCCTATACTGTAAGGTTGACTTACGTTGGTGACAGTTTCATGCTCTTGACTTTCTCTACAGCATGTTCATCTGCTAAGCCAACGTGGCAACCAAGGGCCAGGAGAGTTCTGTAACACACACACAAACACAATCAAACACGCAATTCAGTGTTCAGGTGTTTGATATTGACTCAAACATGTTGTCATTGCCCATAGTTAACTGCCTCGTCCACAGAAAGAATCTTAGAGCTTGATCATGGACAAAATGAACGTGTTGAGTGCCTGATGATGCCAAAGATAAATATTAGATCTAAGTGTCACATTTTATGTTGCTTCCTGCACTTGATGCATTACTTCAGAGTCTCCAGAGACATCTGTAAGTTGTAGCTCCGCTCTTGTTCCGGAAGCTTGGAGAACTCCACCAGACAGGGGTGTTGCCGCTTGTTATCATCTCGCACCTGAAACACAGACAACATGTAAATGAGACCAACATATTGAACTGCCATCAGATTAAATGTATGTAAACACACCTGAAAGAGGCTTATAATCATTATTTCATATCCAGTGTTTGTCAGTGATACTCACTGCGCCGTAGGTCCAGCCCAGCTCTATCTTGTTCATCACCCACAGCTCGTGGATGTTTTCTGCAAGCTTCTCTCTGATCCTCTCCAAGTGAGGCGGCAGCACAATCTGCACACACACACGGAAAATGTTGAGTTTTTCGGACATCGATTAAATAAAAATGACTTTGAATGAGACAGGATTAAATAATATCTCATAGTCATGAAATAATTAGAAATGTATTAAATTATTTCACTTTTTCAACGTTAAATTATAAATTGTGTCTGTATTAAATCATAAGATTATTGATTTCATGATATTTATTTGCAATAACACGCTCCTCGAAGCTGGTAAGGACCCTGGCAGTGGTCTGTACCTGGCTGGTGTCCACAGGTGTGGGGGTGAAGGCTGCCTGGCTCAAGGTGATGGTGGGTCCCAGCAGGTCTCTGGCTGTAGTCTGGTCCTGACTGGCCTCCAGCTTCAGCTTATCCCTGGGCAACACCGCCTCGTAGCAAGGAGCGTAACCTGGAGGAGGGAGGAACTTAAACTCCCCGTGGCGACCCCCGAGGAGGAAACGCACCCTGCAATGTGACAGATGACAGGAGGAGTCAAGGAGAGAGTATGGTCGAAAGGGTATGATGGAAAAATGTATGTATTTATACTTTCCCAGATATCAAAGGAAACAACCAAACCCAGTAAATTCATTAAATAGTATTAGACTTTAGTTTTTCAGTATGGCCATTTAGATTTCAGCATTCTGGACTTTATTTTACCAGACAAGAATAGTTTTATAGGTAAAAGGTTCTAAAGGTAAACTTATATTTAAATAGACACAATTACTATAAATTAAGTGCAGTAATCCAATAAATACATTTTCTTTTTGTCTTTTCAAAGTCCTTTAGAAGTATATTTCTTTTCACTCTTACTAATTCTAGTATTAATCCTCTCGGTTCTGCTGGAAAAATTTGAAAGACCCTTTTGGAACCTTTTATCTGTTAACCGCTTATATGTTTGATGGTCAGACAAAATATTCTCAAGTTTCCTGTGACATGAGAGGAGAGGCAACAACCGCATTCTCACTGACTTGACTCCTGCAGAGAAGCTGGCCACAGGGAAGAAGAGGCCGTCAGAGTTGAAGTTCTCAAACATGCCCTGAACCGGCTGGCCGTTGATCCTGAAGGAGATACTGGGCACACTGAGGTCCAGGCAGCAGCTCACCACATCCTCTGCTCTCAGAAGATGCTGATTGGGTGAGCTAACAGTTCGCGCAATGCAGCCTGCACGGTGAGGACAGAGTTCAGCCGTCAGTCAGTGAATTTTGAGTCTGTTGGAATTTCATTTCATCTCAGGTCATCGATTGTGTGGCTAAATTTGTATTAACATAAAATAATATGCAGTGAATGCTTTTTGAGTAGCTGGTCATAAATTATTGCTATGCTCGAAGATGCATACATGTTATTCAGCTGGTTGTTCAGCCATATCTAGTTATATTACTATCATCTCAATTAACACACACACACACACACACACACACACACACACACACACAGGCTATTTCCTAGCCCCTTAACCTAACCGTAACCATTTCAACTAAATACCTAAGCCCAAACCTAACCTGAACCGTATTCTAATCTGAACCTTAAAACCAAGTTTGAACCCTCGAACAGGCCTCTGAAGACGTGAGGACAGGCACAAATGTCCTCACTTTGTTTCGGTCCTCACTATGTAGCAAGTACAAGACCACCCACACACCACACACCACACACACACACACACACACACACACACACACACACACACACACACACACACACACACACACCTCACCTGACCATAGGTGGAGTCCATCAAAGCCGTAGGAGTAGAGGTCATCACCCACCCCGTTTCCACCCCACCCTTCACCCCCACTGGGATAGGGCGCGTAGCCATTAGTGTTGGCCCAGCCCACCCTGAGGTGAGAAGCCTCTGCTGTGACGAACGGCAGCGCCTGATCCACGATCAGCTCGTAGTACCACTTCCTGTACTGAGCAGAGCCTTCACCGACTCCCAGGAAGATGTTGGGACGCATGCTGATGGGAAGACGAAGCAGAGGAGGGACTGTCAATGAGCCGTCAAGTGACAACAAGTATTTGCTTTTTTTTTTATATTATTGTATTTAAGTGTGTGTGTGTGTGTGTGTGTGTGTGTGTGTGTGTGTGTGTGTGTGTGTGTGTGTGTGTGTATACCTGCTTACGTGGTTGATCAGGCGGGTCTGCAGTAACAGTTCTCTTCCTGGCAGCAGGTTGTCACAGATCAGGTGCTGATTGGAGCGGACTGCCACGCCGTGACACACGCACAGTGAACACAACACATCTAGCACCTGGACAGTAGCACACACACACACACACCAGGTAACATGTCAGTGTTGTAAATATATCTTTGTTACAGTATGAACACACACACACATACTGGACTGCAGGAATCCCGATAGATTTGATTGGACAGGCTGCAGCTCTGCTCCTTTGCCTTGAGAAAATGTCTTGTTGTTATCTCAGCCCACTCGACGAGTATCACAATGTACGGCACTCGAGGGATTTAAAACAAAGATGGGCTGAGAAATCACTGCTTCTAGCTGTCTTGTTTCATCCAGCACTTTGCCCTCAGCTGCCTCGGGTTCTGCCCACAGATATTATTCTCGCATTACTTTTTCAATATTAGTTTAAGGGGAGACACTACAGGTAAATAGGGTAAAAACATTAAAGAATATGTATCGCCATAAAACTTCCCCCGTTGCATTCAGACAATTGTTTTGATTGTTCAAATATGCAAATGAGGCTTTATCTAATGCTAACTTTCGGTGCATTTAGGAGAAATATACAGACACATCAAGGCAAAGTAGTAAAATAAAGACGTAAATGTGTATTTTGGATCATGCGTTTCCTCTGATCTGCAAGACAGCATGTTATTGAAGCAACGTAGCCCAAAATCGATAAATTGCTCGAGTGATGGAGCGGATGTTTTTGCCTCGGATAGAAAGATAGATAGATAGATAGATATATACTATATTCATCCCCAGGGGGACATTTGTTTGTGGCAGCAGCAAGCACAATACATAGTAAACATAAAAATGTTAGGTATGGGAAATACTCAATTATACAATACAATAAAAAAGCAGAGCAGAAATATTAATTTAAGACAATTAAATAATAAAGAAGATGCAAGTATATACAGTGAAAGCGGTGCTAGGGTTATTGATGATTCAATTGAGGGAGGATCTGGCCAGAGGTGATTTAGTATAAAGTCTTATAGCAGGATACCTTAAGGTTCATAAAGGAAGCTTGTTCACGTGTGTAACATTTTTTCATTTGATATGAATACATGTGGCACATATGTCTATATGTAGACACAGCTTTTCTGGATGAATATCAATTCAATTGAATCTGATAACTTTCTGTAGAGCCCTATGTATAAGTACCTTGTAGTTGCGTCCATGCTTGTCCAGCAGAGATATAATAGATTTGATGTGTCCCTCTTTGATTATGTTCAGCGCCTCAGGACTCTCCACCAGCACACAGTGAAGCACCTCCAGTATACCTGGCAATACAAAACATGGATAGTAAGAGTGAGTGCATATGTAGAGAAAGCGTTCAAACCAGGGGTCCTGCTCACTAATCATCACGGCTAATGGAGGCTCAAAGTAGCTCCTAACTGCTCAAGATTCCTCACGTTTTGTTCTAGAAAGTAATTCACATGCATTTTAGTGTCTCTGTAGTCACCGGGACCTACCAACAATCAGTCAGCTGTGCGCCTCATTGTGTTGCCGTTTGAGAAAACCCGAGAATAACGGAAGCCCGAGGAGGCAAGGGGAAAGTTTATCTCGTATGTACGAAACATGCCACTATTATTATTATGGCATTCTTCCCTGGTTATATCACAAATCAACCAAAGGAAAGTAGGTGTGATACATTTATGTGGTTCAGGCAAAAAAATAAACGTATGTGGGAGGGGATATCTCGTACGGATGACATAATAACACCTTTGTAGGAGATACAGCTTGCCTCTCAGGGCTTCCACAGTTTCTAAACTTTTAAAAGCAATTGAAGAAGAATGAGTAGATAAGAATCCAATCAGCTATCCCAAAAAACCAAGCTGACTTACCAGAAGAGGCCTCCAGTCTCTCCAGTCTGCTGATCAGCCAGTCCAAGGAACCGGAGAACTGAGCACAGTTCTTCCTGTTTCCTCTGATCAGAGCAGCTGGGAGGAGACAGAAGCGGAGACATGACTTAAGAAGTGATGCTTTTACGTGATGAAAAGAATGGTAACCCACAATAATGTACACACACTTTGCTTACTACTTCTACATCTGTGTTGATCTCTGTCGTCTGACTGCAATGTTCGTTTTATTTTCACCTAATCTACTCAGTACATTTTAATTTCTTTGAATAATAGGAATGTTGCTTGGCTTTAATTTGATTGCTTTCTGTAAAGCCCTTTGTAAAATCTTGTTTAAGATAATACAATTGGTTGAAACCATATAATTTGTAGTGTGTGTGTGTGTGTGTGTGTGTGTGTGTGTGTGTGTGTGTGTGCGTGCGTGTGCGTGTGCGTGTGTACCCAGTAGTTGGTAGAGGGAGTTGAGGATGGAGCTCCAGGCCTCTCCTGCCTCCCTTCCTACTGCCTCAGCAAAATGAGCTGCACTGCTGTAGACGTGAAGACGATCAATACACTCCAGTACCAGGCTGATCATTCCCTACGGACACACAGTTGGTAACACTGGTTCATTCAGCTGGATTCAGACGCATATACGATCGGATGGAGTGGACAAGAGAGGGAGCGGTCGGCTTTAACATTTATCCAACATGTTTATGTCAACTGCAGCCTTGAGCATGTAATTTTGCCACACATCTTTTCATTTTTTTCAAATGTCTTAACTAGGAGCAAAAAAAAAATGCTACAAAAAAAAGGGACATTTTCATCTCACTGGTTGCTGTGTGATATATGTTTAACCTTGATTAAACATTTTAAAATTACTGAGAAAGAAAAACTGCCATTTATTTGAACTATGCTTGCAGGTTATTACCATAACAATGAAACATAATAACTACACAATAAATACATTTTATTTTGAGTGGCTTCGTTAGTTATATATGTAATGTTTGAAGAAAAGTCCTTTGCAATATCATAGAACTGATTCTGAATAGGAAATCCCACTTTGTACTCAAAGGTATTGCGGTAAACAAGATGCGCACACGCACACACACACACACACACACACACACACACACACACACACACACACACACACACACACACACACACACACACACACACACTACCTCTTCCTGAAAGAGGTTCTGCCGGTTCTTCAGAGCTCTTAGTCGGTTCTGCTTGTCTTCATGTTCCAGGTGATCTCCAGGTGGATGGAAGTAGCCAATCAGATCCTGCAGACTCAGACTGACCGAATCTATTGGTAGATCAAGAGTGGAGCTCTTCCCCTTTTTCCTTAGTGTGTCCAGCCCCCTGGTGCATATGGAGTAGAGGACGTCAGTCATTGTCTTTATCATGTGACACACACTCACTGTTGCTGGTCAACATTATGTCGAGCTGTTATTTCTGCAGCGTGTTTCTGTTAAGAATGCCGACACTTTTAGTTTTTCCTCAGAAGGCCACGGAGCCATTTTTTTCTTTTTTTTGTGTCTGTTATTGTTTTGGATGGTGTGCTTGGCTAACCGCCAATAGCTAACAGAATTACCGTTGCACATATTGCTGTACCTGGCAGCTTGGTAAATTTTGTGCTCTGGCACGTTGTATGTTGTAAGTGGATAATACGAGGACTTTGAGCCCATTGCTTGTATAACGGCTCATCGCCTTGAGTTTAAATGAAGTCTGTTTGATGACACTTTGCAGCCCTGCTTGTGTTCATTCAATTACACAATACAGCAGTGGTCGTTGTAGACACCTGGCAGAGATTGGCGCTCTACTGAGTGCACCTCTTGAGTCTTTTATTGGATTAAGGTCCATTTATTGATGTATTGCTCAATATATGATTATTTAAAGGCTGTACTTTCTATTTAAGATGTCCTTAATTTGTGGTGGGTTCTTCAGAATGGATTATTTATTTTTTTAAACTCGAGTTGTCTTTTAAGATGGGAATTTTGCATGAGAGTATATTTTTTTGCAATACGATGCAAGACATGTACAAAGTTATGTTGTTTTTTGGACAAATGTGTTTTCCACAACTGCAGTGGTGTCTTTTAATAAGTTACAATATAAGTCAATGGCTGGGCTATTGATACACATGATGCAATAACAACCATGTCCAGCTCGGGGGCTGAATCGAGTAATTGCAGAACTTAATTGCAAAACGTATTTCCATTTTTATGCCTTTTGTGTTCATCTATTTGTGGTTCATTGCATTAGTGTCAATCGTGAATCAGTACAGATGATCAGTGCAACTGCAGCATGCTTGTTCCTAATTCTGCACCACCTTGACAGCAGCAGTATGTGTGCTGCACACAGCCGAGAGCGGCTGCTGAGTCTTCAAACAGAAACACAGCTGCGTGTTGCTTTACATAAACATGGCAAACAGTGAAGACTCCGTCCCTTTTATTAAGCTACTCGGCAGGATCCTGCCACATTTTCACAGTTCTGCCCTCAAATTACAAGGGATATTTGCTTTGCTATATCATTCATGCGCACACAGGACTAGTGGTGAAGCTGGCCGGATGATTTAAGAAACAAGAATCATTGTGTTCCTGTTGAATGTCTCACAGCTGCTTGGATTCAGAAGGAGGGATGTGGAGAACCAAAGGCCTATTCAGAAGAGCATCACTATTTTTTGCGATGAATCCCCCGACAATCACAAACAGTAACGTTTTTAGATTGTTAAACTGCCGTTGGTGTTTATTCCAAGCTGATACACAGTGCAGCCTCTTCCTCTGAAAGTGTCTGATTACCATCCTTTGCAACGGTATCTCTTGCATTCTGTGCTACATGTATTGGATATCTAGGTGTGTGTTTGTATGTGTGTGTAGTAATCCACCTGATGAAGAGGTTGAACAAAAACACAGTACTGCGGATGACTCTGGCAGAGCGGCTCTCCTCATGTTGGGACCGGGACAGCGTCAGCCCGTCGTCCATGTGGCCCTCGTGGTGCATGATGGCCTGAAAGGAGAATACCACATCGTTAATATCACACTGAATTAAGCCAATTACAGCATTTTCAAAAGACTCATGTCTTTTGAAAATGTATATTGCGTTAAACCTGTCTTCGGGCCAAAAGTATCCAAGGACCCCTGTGGTTGCTGTTATTTAGAAGGAAGTTACCCTTGCCTAAATTTACTAAAATATCTAAACTCTACAGTTATAATAGCCATTTTCGGATTGATTTCTGCTTTAACTATTATTTTTGGCTTCATTTTGAACAACAGAACTAATTTAATCAGTCTGTCTAAAATGCACGGTCATGCTTTGTTTCTCCTTAGGCACAACTACATTTCTACATTTGAGTGATGTACGCTGGCTCACTGCTGGCTCAGGTCAGTCTTAACATTAGCTTAACGTTAACTATGGGCCGCTTGCTTTGTTTCCAGTGTCATTTATTTACCACCTGACCCGGTATAAGTTTGTTTACAAAAAATACTTAAAGCTTCATCGTGGCATGCGTGTTTCTAAAGTTTACCCCAATGTTAATAAAGGGTTTAGTGTTGACTTTTTAATCTGCTGCCACTCTCACTGCCACGTCCTGTCAACCCCTTGGTATACACTGCAACCCCAACATGGTAGTTACAAGAAAAGAGAGACAGCTGAAAAGGGGCCGTATGGTTGCACGCAGCGAGGTACCTTTCTCTGTACTCCACCCATGCGTGCACACTTGGCGTCAACGGTCTGGTATGTGAGCCACAGGTAGGTGTCAACATGTTGGATGTAACACACAGAGTCGCCATATTTAATGTCGGGAACACCCATCCCATCCACCTCCTTCTTCACACCAGGGTCCAACTTTTCCTGAAGGAGAGAGAGAGGAAGGGGGAAAAACCTGAATACTGTGATCAATACAGATTAAATGTTACAAGACAAGAAACCAGGGCCGCTTTAAGGGAACAATTCATGATTTAAGACCCCAGTTATTTTAGACCAGAACTCTGGTTCTTCAGCATATTTTACATCACTTTAGACTTTTTGTCTTTGGCTATTTTAACTTTGTTTTAACATGTTTTGTCTGATGTTGTCTCATCATTTTTGCATATGTTGTTTCACTCTGTGTGGCACTTTGTAAAGTTATTATTGAAGCTGTTCTTATTCTTATCCTTACTGAAAGTGAGTGAACTCAGAGCTGTGAATCGTATAGCATGCCATGCCACAATATACCTTCATTATGGTTACAAGCTTTACAAGCTTTTATACAAAATGATGTTTGGTTTTACTTGAGCTTGTGAAGTACTTCCTTCACACAGACAGTGCTGCAGATGCTGTTAACGCTGTACCTTGGAGGACCGGAAGCAGAAAGCTGTCGACTTGACATCGGCTTTCTCTTTGTCCATCAGCAGCAGAGACTTGTCTTCTATCAGACTCAGATACTTCCCTGTGGTCACGTGTCTCAGTCTGAACGGCTGACCCCAGCGGATATGACTCCCGCTCCACCTGAACACAAAAACAGTCAAGAGATATTACACGAACAGACCTGAAGAATCCTCAATAATAAAAGACAGAACTGTAAACAAAAACAAAAAACTGGCGGGGCGGGATTAGAAGAGGGTCATTTTGTGAATGACATGTGGACCATATGCACTGAATTAATTTCCTGTAAAGCTACACTTATACGGATCAAATGGATATGTATAATGTGAAAGTTGTTACTCACAAACCCATCAACTCTGCAGTTCCCTGGCCCTCAGCTCCTGGATTATAAACAGGGGCCGTGATCTGATCAGCTGAAAATGTGTTGAGCAATATGCACGGCCAGAGCACAATATACACGTCAACCAGCGGCGGGGTAGTGTCACAGAATAGGAGCACTGGCTGGTAAGCGATTGTTCCTGATGGGTAATTAATGGCAACATAAATAGACAATACACAGCTCATTTACTCTATGCTCCAGGCAAATGATGTATACGAATTGGGTTGAAATACAAACAGATGTAGAAAATAAATGTTGCAGAAGCGAAATTGGAAGCCTGCAGGCTAATGTGCCTTCATGAACTCCAGCAAACACCCTCCGGATCTTCCCTCCCTGTTGAACTCCCCCGGTTTCCTCCCAGGGTCACAATCCTTCCATATTTCTCCCGCTTAAATTACAATTTCCCTCTTATTCCCCTTTTCATTATCACAACCTGTTTATGCCATGACTGTTACCACCTGGACAACCACAACAGCCACACCAGATGTAATTTCCTGGTGGCAGAGAACTCCACCATGTGGTTTGAGCTGTGCTCTCGGCTGGGTTCAGCGTCAATCGCAACGTGCATCGGCCAAAGTTGGGCTTTGCTCGACGCAGCAAAATGCTCCCCATTTCTTTGAGGGCTCAAGTTCAGCAAACTGACAGTGTTCCTGTGCAGTCAAGTCACATGTGTAAACAGCACAGAGCAGCCCAGACACTCCAGCTTGTTTAAGTAGAGCTTGTTTTTTTCTTCAATTTGGAACCTGACTTTTTTTCAATAAAATTATAAATGAAATAACGTTTTAAAATACACCTACCAACTCTTCTGAAGCTCACTAATTACCGCCTTGAATCCTGCTTCTTTATTCAATACACAATCATCGGGTTGCCGGATACATTTGACTCTAATGCCGTGTTCACACCAAAACAGTTGCGAATATTCGCAACGCCACTTCGCCTATATCGCGCCGCCCGGCAAAAAACTCGCTCTAGTGGTTAATTCGTTTTTCGCAACCATCGCTGGGGAAAGGGGGCGGGGCTTATCTCCATGTCAGTGAAAACATTTACTATTTCCGCCATTGACCATTGAAATAACCACTAGTTCTGCGTTATACTTGTTGAGAAAGTCCCACAAACGTCGGAACATCAAACGCCCCCGTGTCTGGGTTCATAATATTATCCGTAGTCGCACACAGCTCCGACTCCTCCAGGACGAGTGTCTGAATGAAGCCGCTTCCAGCGCTCCTTCAGCGGACCCGCAGTTTGATTCAGTGACGGCAGAACGGCGGTGATGCCGGGCGGAGCTTCTCAACGCTGATTGGCTTTCGCAACTCCGCGTCGGGCGAATTTTTTGCTGGCGATGAATTATTTCATCGCCAGCGAAAAGGCGAAAAAGCGAAAAAGCGGAGTTGCGAATATTCGCAACGCCATTTCGCCAGTATCGCGCCGCCCGGCGAAAAATCCGCTTTTTCGCAACCTAACGCGGCTGTGCATTGACTTATGCCGTGTTCACACCAAAACAGTTGCGAATATTCGCAACGCCACTTCGCCTATATCGCGCCGCCCGGCAAAAAACTCGCTCTAGTGGTTAATTCGTTTTTCGCAACCATCGCTGGGGAAAGGGGGCGGGGCTTATCTCCATGTCAGTGAAAACATTTACTATTTCCGCCATTGACCATTGAAATAACCACTAGTTCTGCTTTAGACTGTTGAGAAAGTCCCACAAACGTCGGAACATCAAACGCCCCCGTGTCTGGGTTCATAATATTATCCGTAGTCGTGTCTGGGTTCATAATATTATCCGTAGTCGCACACAGCTCCGACTCCTCCGGGACGAGTGTCTGAATGAAGCCGCTTCCAGCGCTCCTTCAGCGGACCCGCAGTTTGATTCAGTGACGGCAGAACGGCGGTGATGCCGGGCGGAGCTTCTCAACGCTGATTGGCTTTCGCAACTCCGCGTCGGGCGAATTTTTCGCTGGCGATGAATTATTTCATCGCCAGCGAAAAAGCGAAAAAGCGGAGTTGCGAATATTCGCAACGCCATTTCGCCAGTATCGCGCCGCCCGGCGAAAAATCCGCTTTTTCGCAACCTAACGCGGCTGTGCATTGATTTAACATGTAATCTGGACGCGCGAATATTTCGCAACTCTTTTGGTGTGAACACGGCATTAACATGTAATCTGGACGCGCGAATATTTCGCAACTCTTTTGGTGTGAACACGGCATAAGAAGTTCAGTTCCGCCCGACTGATGTTCACCAAGAAATAGTTACAGAAGCTCACCTTAAATGTGTTGGTGGGTGTATTTCTGAGCTTTTGAAAAAACCACGCCAGCTGCTTTGCTTGTTTAGGTGACCAAATCTGCAGGACCTGGTTAGCCTATGCTAAGCCTTCTATATATTTTATTAATATTAATCATATTTTGGTGAGCTGACTGTGCTGCAGCTACCATTTAACTTTCTCATGTGGAATAATAGCTGCAGGACTGCTTGTGCCATCTTTAATAAATGGCAGTCAAGGTTTGCAGAGGTGTTGTATATGTAAATATATATAATTTTAAGAGAGCATTATCAATCCAAATGTAACTTAAATGGTTCAAATATGGCAACCACTCGGTCAACTTAGGCAACCAAGGAGCTGCTGCCTGGTAACCAAGTCTGTCTAGTCCTGAGTCTGCTGTTACTTAGCAGCTATTGAAGCCATTTAAAGGCTGTTGACACACACACACACACACACGCACACGCACAAAGTGAGTAAAAGTTGTAATATTTTCAACATGCTAGACTCTCTATACACTGTGAGAAATCCCCAGCAGTGGCTGCAAGCAAAAATAAATATTTTTTTTCACCAGCAATTGTTGTAATATTTCATATATGCATGACAATTTGTCCTCTCTGAAAATGTTACATTCAGTATATCAAGCTGCGTCACGATTTGACGATTTGGGTTGCCGCACACATCATTGCAGTTTGTATGAACAAGTTTGTTTTCTTTATACAACAAACACACTGTGTTTAGTGAAAGCGCTTTTAAAGTTTTGGGATCCTCATGTTGGTGTGATTAGCTCACACCAACAGAGACGAGATTATTTCATGATCATGCAAAAAAAAAAAAAAAAAAAAACAGTTTGAGGATCATTTGAGCCCTGAATGTACTTGTCCTGATGCCGAATGACAATTCTTTGATTGGTGAGATTTGCTGGTTTGTTTTAAGTCTGTCGTCTCTTTCATATGAAATGATTTGTGTTATGTTGTTTTTAACTTTTTGCTATGCTTTTTTTGTTAAATCCGTTATCTGTGCTTTTATGTGGTGCATGTTTAAAGATTTGACAAGGCCATCTTTAATAAAAAAAAACTACTGGTGTGTATTTATGAATACACGTTTCTTGTATGAATGATGTACTCACACAACCCGCAGTGTCTCCAGCCTCCACAGGGACCTGGCATGACTGGACACTGCTCCCCCCTCATAGTGCACTGTCCTGGGGGTAAAAATGAAAGTCGCACACCATCAGACTTACATATCCACTCCACGCATAACAATGTAAAGTCACTTCTTCCACTGCAACTCCAGTTGCATATGACTTAGATAAGTTACTACCTGGATGACTCAGCAGACGTTTGGGAAGAGAACACAGTTGCTCTCATCGGCATTGTTTAACAACATGGCTATCCCTTTTGGGGAATTCTTAAAACTATAATTATTATATAGTCCGCCCCGTCTAAGTCACAGCAGAGAGCTCAGTCTGGAATGAGAGTTGATACTTTCTCTCCCTGCAGACCATGGTAATTTCCTTAAAACAGAAGCTGAATACTGTGTATGTCAAATGGTCTAAAACTCAAAGGGTGGTGGAGAGCCGATCGGGAAGATGAAGAAGCATCAGAGGGCAAAACTTTGATTGCAGAGGTGACTTTGACATTCTTTAAAGTCCTGAGAAACTTAAATTTCAATAACAGATGCTGAAATATATTGAATGGCCATGTGTTTGTGACCATGTTCAATGTAATTGAACACAGATGTAATGGCTGTAATGCTATATAGTCAATACAGAGTATGATAACCCATCACATGACCAACTCTGGAATCATACACCTTTGAATTAGCCAATGATGTGAATGCTAGCTGGTCGTAAACACGGGACTCTTTCTCATGTCGACTATCCTTCCTATATGACTGGAAAGCAACATTGGCTCATTGTTGACAGCTGCCCCCCTGACTAGTAACATCCATCACATTCATACAAGTTTAGAATCTGACAGTTCTCACTGTCACACTGCTGATTCCCACACAAACACTGTTAGCTCCCTCCACCAGTCTGACATCCTCCTGTTGTGTTGACTTGTGATAGAAAAATTCCCACGACACCTTGAGGTAAAATCATTGATCAGGAACATTTATTCTTCGAAGAAGGAACAGAGTCAGAATCACAACATGATATGTCAATTGCATATCCTGGACTGCTCAATGAATGAGCAGAGAGTTACCTCTTAAATACATTAATGACACAATCACAGAAGCTCTCATGACGTCTTCAGATTCGCTTGCATCGGCATGGTCACATGATAACAAGGAACACCACGTTCTTCAAACAGAGACATGTAGGCATCCACAGTCTCAAGACTCCATCAGAAGGTCATACGTATGTTTAAACAGGAGAGTAGGTCAAATGCGAAGCCACAACCATTTACACTGACTATGATTAATAATATAACTGTGAAACAGTTGTTGATTAAGAGTAAATAAGTTTTTCTTCTAACAACTTGCCAAGATCTAATGTTGATGTACGTTTCATAGAACATCTATTTATTATTTTGCTTTGTGATGAAAGTTAATTATGATCTGCTGAAAAACATCTGCACAAAATCATACAGGTGTTGGTACTCGACCTCATTATGTATGTGCATAACTGAATGACAGAATGTAAACAAGCCATACGGACTCATTGTACTAAGCTTACCCTGGTCACGTATTGTGCTTTCAACTAACTCCAATGTAAATGTTAATAGACAGTACCTACGATTCAACAAACATCCGATGTTGAATCGGATATTTACACTGAATCAGTGCAGGTAAACTACTTTGTGTATAAAAAAGACATACATTTTGTGAAATAAATGACAATCTTGAGTCTATACATCAGTCCAGTTGTAAGTATCAGCGCATATTACCTCCTCTGCTCGTCCCCATGCTCCCCAGACGGAACAGTCAGACACTCGTCCATGTGACCGTGAAGGAGGCGCAGGACATCCCCTCCTATCAGGAAACCTGCAAAAAAAAAAAGAGAACAGAAAGGGAGAAAAATGGTGATGACATTGGAGAGGAGAGGGAGTAGGACAGATAAAAGTGACTTTGGGACTTGACACATGAATCATACAACAGAGAAATGGACAGGTTTGCATAAAAGCTCCAGAATTAGTACATACACTACCTACAAATTCTGAAACACTTTTGAGCATTCTGATGAACCTGACTGTGCTGATGTGGGAGGTGGGCAGCAGGGATCAATTATGGTATCAAACCAGAAATGAATTAGCTCCTCTGAAACCCACCTGTTTAGATAAAAAAAAAAGACCAGCACCAACAGCGCTGATGAAGATCAACTGTGCCTTTAAATCATGTCACTCTGAGCCTTTTAGGAATCGTAGTCCCTACTAGACTAAATGTACAACAGTCAGCCACCACAAGCAGTTGCAGCGTCCTAATTCCATACTACATATCAAAACTAAGCAGTTTTTCACTCTGTAGCGTGTCCACACTGGAAAAGTGTCTAAATGAACTACAAGAAAAGATCTAAAATCATGCTATTGCCCTATATTATCATTATCATTATCATTATCAAACTTTATTACAGACTCAAGGTCCAGATAATACAAAAGACATAAAGACCTATAATTCATTGCACACAAAAAAACGACACTTTAGAATTAAGTGTGAATGGTGGTGAAATTGTTCAAGAATGATACAGTTACAGTATATATTGTTTGCATTCACTTATATACTGTGCTACTGTTAGTTCAACCTTCACATGAAAATGCCACTGGATCAATCAGTCTTCCAAAACATGGTGCATCCAAAATGTCCCTAAATTTGAATACAACTTACCGATTAAAATTGTGCAAACAACAAAAAAACGCAATACAAGATTGTACAAAAGCACATTACAAGCATGCAAGCAACAAAGAGAGAATGATGGGGAAAGAAGAAAACAGACAGAGAAACAAAGAAACAAAGACAGGTGTACCTTGTGCTACTTCACTGCCAGAACAGATGGGAGCCACACTCCATAGTGTCTGCTGGAAGGCTGCATCAACATGGAGACTGCCATTACCGTAGGACAGATGCTGCAGGGAGGGAGACATGAGACATGAGAGACAAATACAAATAAATAAATTACAGACACACAAGACTGAAATACAAACAAAACAAAATGATGTTCCTGTATTTAGCAATTCAGAGAGGCAGGCCAGGACCCTAGCTATCTTTTAGCTAACTATTTCAGCCGTTAATCCATTAAATTAAGCTAACTTTTAGCTAACTATTTCAACAGTGTACCCATTACTTTTAGTTAACTTTGAGCTAACTATTTCAACAGTCTATCCATTACTTTTAGCTAACGTTAAGCTTTAGCTAACTATTTCAACTGTTTAACCATTACTTCTAGTGTTGGCTAACCTTTAGCTAGCTACCTATTTCAACTGTTACCTCATTCCTTTTAGCTTACCTTTAGCTAACTATGTCAACTGTTTCCCCATTCCTTTTAGCTTACCTTTAGCTAACTATTTCAACTGTTTCCCCATTCCTTTTAGCTTACCTTTAGCTAACTATTTCAACTATTTCCCCATTCCTTTCAGCTACCTATTTCAACTGTTACCCCATTACTCCATTACCCCATATTTTAGCTAATATTTAACTATATTTAATTATTTCTACTGTTTACCCTTGACTTTTAGCTAATTTAGCTAAAGTAAACTATTTCAACAATTCCTTTTGTTATTTTCTCTCATACTTGATGTGGTGTCACCTGCCATTTCTTCTCTTGTATGATTTCACCCATAATGCATTGCACAACAGACCAGTCAGTCTTACATTAGTCACTTATAGGAAAGCTTTACATAACAGGTGATTAAGTTTGGTTTAATGTTATATTTGGGACAAAAAACTTTATTATTTGTATGCCACTAGCTCCAGAGAGTGTGCAGTGCTCCCAGTGTATCAGACCATTCAATTAGTCTTCGATTGTTTTGTATTCTACAGGAAGTATTTAAAAGATGGACAGTCAGGAAAAAGAAATGGAGGAACAGGCACAAACAGTCATATGCACAGATACTGTATGTACAATAAACTAAACAGCCTGAGGTGTTTCCAGGTCCATGATCGCTAATAACCTCTGCAAGTGTGCAAGTGCGCTGCAGATTATGAAAATCATGCCTACACTTGGATTAAATTAAATGTACGGAATTGTGCAATACATATCTTTTAAGGTATAATATGGGACAATTCCCTGATAAGCAATACATAGATGCATACAACAATATTCCCTCTCAATCATCACTTTGGGCCCAGTAGAATATTTGCCGAGCAAATTTTAACCCAACTTTTGCAGCGAATAAACTTTTTTTTAGCAATTGATGAAGTTTAATCAAATTTTTGAGTTTCAATTCCGGCTTGTGAAAAAAAGATATTATACTATTACCGAGCCAGAAATCTCCACTTTAATAGCTCTATATTCCAAACTTTACAGTTCCATTCCGATTTATATTCTGAAGGTTATTACAGAGGGTGTTGTGCATATATCATTCATAGCCTGATTTATCAAGTATTTCAATTGGTTGATTTGGTCCTTAACCTTTCAGGGTCTGAGGCCTTTTTCTCGATTATACATAATTTCACCTTTTAAAAAGGCACTTACATATGAGATATATACCCATGTGTTAT